>JAAGEH010000480.1:3988327-4119106 GCA_011751065.1 Lasiurus cinereus
AATGAGAAAAAGTACAATCCAACATTTTAGCTGGGTCTTCCAGCCCCTTGAGCTTTGCCCAAGATGAGTTCAAATCTTCCACTTGCCCTACTATTCAAATTAATGCTTGCTAAGGGCTTAGAACAGTACCTGTTAGAAAGTGCTAGAGAAAGTCTATTTTATGAATCACTTCCTATACCTCTGATTCCAGACTTCTGGTATGTCTATATTGGGAGATAGTGGAGTTCAGTGGTTAAGGGTATGGATTCTGGCACAAACTTTTTTAAATCTCAGCTTCAATATTTACTCTAGGTGTGATCTTGGGCAAGTTCATTTCTATGGGCCTCAGTTTCCTCATCTGTAAAATAGATATGATAATAACACCTACCTCTTAAGGTTGTTATAAAGATGAAGTTAGTTACTATGTGTAAAGCACCTAAAATAGACAGGTTATCTATTTTGATTCTGCACTAAGTTGATTCAGATGTGAAATCTCACCCCTTCCTTAATTCCCACACATGAAATCCCAATCAAAAACATTTTTTGGTAAGTTTAGCACAGTTTACTAAAAACATTTGGGTGCAATGGGGGAAAGTAGTTTACTGCTTCTTACACAAATGGCTGCAAGTTGACCTTTAGACATGGCACTTCCTAAGCCTCAGCCATGCCTCCCAGGACAGCTCCTCACCATGTCACCCCATATGGTCTTCACCTTCTTACCTTCTTTCTGCTCCTTGCTTCTCTCCCTCCCCCTTCACTCCATATCTTCTTCTCAACCTTCCACCTTGGCTCACCCCCCATCACCCCTGTTCAAATTCTTCTCTTTCTGGTATGTGGAATAAGTCTGCTCTCCTCAGCCCTTATTCCCTGCACAAGCACATCTGACAATCCCCCTCCAAGGTGTTTAGCCAAACACAAAGGCCTTTCAGTTAACTGACCCCCTTCTTTGAAAGGCAATTTTAATCACAAAAAGAAATGCTAAATCTTATTGTAGGCATGTAAAGACTATGATAGATACAGTAGAAATTACATAGGTTCCATTTTTAGGTAACTGTATTATTTTAGGTTACCCTCTTCATTTCCTTTCTCACTAGTCCTGGGTTCTCACTGTACCAGGCAAAGAGAGTAACTAACAGCTGAATGGGAACAGAAACCAAATAAGTTAATTCCCAAGAAGTTAATTTTCAAAGATTAAAAGGCAATTTATGCAGAATTTTCAATAGTAATTTTGACAATAAGTAATTTTCACCTTACAGTGTTGAAATTAGGACATAACCCCCACGTGAAATTTATAGCTGAGTAAGTGTTGATGGCCTTTCTTTAGAAGTAAGAGAATCAGGCTTTTAGTAGAACAAGGTAATAAAAGGGACCATGACATCTTTACACAGTTGTTTGAAAGTGAGAACTCTGAATTTGGCACTGTGGTCTTCCAAGTTTATGTAGAACCTTGCTTCAACTACCTGCATACTAACATGCTGGATAAAAGTCTTAAAACATAGCTTGTAAATACATAACTGAGTTTAAAAGGAGAGAAGGGAAATCCCCAATTGCCTGAAAATCAGAGTGATCTTAAAACAAGAAAGAGTTCTACTTTAAGCTGATGTTGCAGTAGCCTCCCTCGTCCCCTGCACCTACATCTATGCACTTCAGAGACTAGGGAAAGACGTCTTAATATTCAAGCAGGTCAGGAGGTGTGGCTTCAGGGTCCTGTGAAACTGTGATTGGAACTAAGAAAAGACCCATTCAAATCAGAGCTGGAACCTGGAAAACTGTCCTCCCTCTGAAAGGTGGTCAGAAGTCTTCCAGCCCAGAACCACACTCAAAAGTCTTGGGGACAGGGCAGGTGATTAGGACAGAAATCCAGACAACTTGGGTCAGGCACAACCCATTTGTCAATGTGTGAGCTCCATTAGGGAAAAATTGTGTCTCAGAGTCCAAGATTGAATCAGAATAATGAAAATGGCCATTTATTGTGCACCTACCATGTCCCACACCCTATGCTAAGCACTTTACATTTAATTCTCTCAACAATCTGACTGAGATACATACTACTGATGTTGCCACCAGGAGGCTGAGGCTCCACCTTGGGGAAGGCTCCCATGGAATAGTCAAGAGGGGCATTCTGGAGATAATTTCTCAGCCCAGTTGTTTTTAAATTGTGCCTGGTGGAAACTCAGGGCTGCATTAGGTAGCAAGGGAAATATTCGCTCTGGGAGGCTTTGTTTTACCCACCCTCCTTCAACCAGGGCAGCTCCACTGATTCATCTTTTCCTTATTGTGCTTCTTCCTCATGAAATTTGCTTCACTGGAAGGGTTCTGTAGCAAAATATACTAAAAAATAAACTAAAATAAAGTAAAGGAAAAATAAATAAAACGTGAATACAAAAAGTGACAATTAGATGAGGTGTCTAATTGCTGTCACACAGCTGTCCCTTTCCCTCACAGCACCCCATGATACTAATTATGTTGTTAGGCCTTGTCTCATAGTCGTTGGACCGTACATAGGCTTGCAGGAGGTTTGTTCTCTGTGGTTTCCCCAGCATCTGGCCCAGAGGCGATCCTCAACAAATGTGGAAGAAGGAATCATGCCACGATTTCTGCTCTCATGGCAAACCCAGGGTGCTGCCTGGTAGAGACTTGAAAGAGAGGCTCTGTCTACAACATGTTGGCTCTTTGTCACCCCTGGGTGCATCTCCCATAGCAAAAATGAAAGGGTACATTTCCTGTTCATTTTATTTACCTAAAAGGGAAAACAGGCTCTGCCTCAAGAAAACCCTTAATTGCGGCTTTATAAAGAGGCTCAACATGCAGAAAAGGGGGAAATTAATTGGTCTTCCAGGGAGCAGCTGAGTGAGGGCTGGTAATTGAATTTCACAATGGATGCCTCTCTCTGGGTGGCCTGCGTGTGACCTGGAATGGATACTTGAAGTTTTCCTCATATAAATGGTTTGGGCTTCTCAAGGTTTATATTTTTTGGTGGACATTACTCACTTATACTTTCACCTTGGGGAAGATGAACGGAAATTTACATCACCTTACAAATTTAAAAATGAAAGAAAGGAAAGAAAAAGGGATGAGGGAGCCTGTCTTCATCGTGAGATGCATTTGGCAAATCCTTTGCAAAGGTTAGAAGAGCCAATTCTGAGAATAAATCTTTACTCAAATGCAGGGTGCCTCAGAGTGAAGCTGTAGACCCAGCTGGTAGGTATCAGAACTTGAGAACTTTGTTCCAAAACAAATGACGGTGGGATCAGGGGACACCAGGTCATGATAACTTGAACTTGTAGATATATACTAAGATGACCCACTGATGATTTTGCTAGCACAGTGACCTGGGGAAGACTTAATTTACGTGTTTTCTTGTCTTGACAAAACAGTTACCAGCAAATCACCTTGTTCTTGGGAAAGGCTTATGAGTAACTCCCAACCACTCCTACGACCAGGAAGGTATCAAACCTTTTGGGTTTCTAAACTTTAGGTCAGCACTAGAAATAGAGTATATATTTCTAGAAATACATGGAATACATAGAAATATAACATGAGCCACAAATGTGAGCCACATATGTAATTTCAAATTTTCTAAAGCAGTTGCTCTAATAGTCATATAAAAAAATACAAAGTAGCCGAGACCGGTTTGGCTCAGTGGATAGAGCATCGGCCTGCGGACTGAAAGGTCCCGGGTTCGAATCCGGTCGGGGGCATGTACCTTGCTTGCGGGCACATCTCCAGTAGGGGGCGTGCAGGAGGCGACTGATCGATGTCTCTCTCTCATCGATGTTTCTGACTTTCTATCCCTCTCCCTTCCTGTGAAAAATCAATAAAATATATTTTTAAAAAAATACAAAGTAACAGGTGATATTAATTTCATAATATATTTCATTTAACCCTACATATAAAATATATCATTTCAACATCTTATCAATATAAACATTATTAATGGGAAGTGGCTACAAATGGGTACAGGGTTTCTTTTTGGCATAATGAAAATGTTCTGGAATTAGATAGTGGTGATGGTTGCACAATTTCATAAGTCTACTAAAACCCATTAAATTGTATACTTTAAAATGGTAAATTTTATGGTATGGGGGTAACTCAATTAAAAACAGATATATGCATTGAAAGAAATCCTTGGACTTAAAACACAGTAAAATTGATTAAAAATTTTTAAATTGTAAAAGAGCTTTGTAACCCTGGCCAGTGTGGCTTAGTTGGTTGGGCATTGTCTGGAGTAGGGAAAGATTGCTAGTTCAATTCCTGTTCAGGGCACATGCCCAGGTTGTGGGCTTGATCCCCAGTAGCGGATATGCAGGAGGCAGCCAATTGATGTTCCACTCTCACATCGATGTTTCTCTCTCTTCAAAAAACAAATTACTCTAGAAAACCCACCCACACTATTAATATTGTTTTAAAAAATAACTGAGGGACTTTTTCCCCTCCCCACATGGAAGTCTATGATTGTTCTTCAATAAATTTCTACTTTTGCTATTAAAAAAAGGAGACATATGTAATACTTTAAACAATAAAAATAAATAAAAATGGGAATAAATAACTTTGTAAAAAATTTTAAAATTAAAAAAAAAACGGGCGGTAAAAAAAGGTAAGAGTGTTAATCTCATAATTTTTCTAAGTGGGGAGGTAGACAAAACTGAAACATAAATTTAAAATAAATGTATAATGACAACTTTAATGTTTTTATAATCTCTTATTCATAAATGTATTTATTTTTTGTTGTTAATCCTCACCAGAGGATATTTTTCCATTGATTTTTAGAGACAATAGGAGAGAAGAGGTAGAGATAGAGATAGATAGAGAGATAGAGACATCAATGTGAGAGAGAGACATGAATTGGTTGCCTCCCACACATGCACATGCCCCAACTAGGCTGGGAATGGAACCTGCGACCCTCAGTGCGTGGGCCTACGCTCTAAGCATAGAGCAATGTCAGCCAGGGCAAGGGCAATTCTTTATAAATTTAGAAGACTATTTTAAGAAATTAAAATAGAAACTTTACTTAAATTTTTAAATTAATTTGAGAGAGAGAGATACATTGACTTGTTTTTCCACTTACTTATACATTCATTGGCTTATTCTTGTATGTACCCTAACGGGGGTCAAACCTGCAACCTTGGTGTATGGATGACCCTAACCAACTGAGCTACCTGGCCAGGGCAAGAAACTTTATTTGACTTTCAACAATTCCTTTAGTTTCCCTTTCTTCTAATAAATTATAATAAAATAAATGTAATATTTTTAAAAAAGTGAACCTATAATATAATCTCATTTTAATAAAATATTTCTATCTCATCCTCCTACTTCTGTATTGGCATAGAAAGATGTTTCAGATAATGCTCATCTCTTGTAATTTCTAGACAACAGAATTTGGTGTTGGGTTTTGTTTTGTTTTTTTCTTTTCTTTTCTGCTTTTACCTTCAGGCTTTTCTGCTTAATTTGAATTCGTTAGATAGGGTTGTATTATTTCCCCAAAACTATAGAGTTAAGTTTCTAAATGACTAGAAGAAAATATGCGAAGACCATGGCAAAATATGGATTATTGATATTTTTTCTTTAGATTTTTCTGTGTCTTTATAAACCCCACCAGAAGAAATGGACCCAATCCTTAAGCTGGAAAGAGAAAGATAATTGTGGTTTTTATAAGGGAACGATAGCTAACTAACTTTGGCACAAAGCCTCCTGGGTATCTGTACTCTAAGGTAAATGGCTGTTTGGCTATAACAGCTGTGACTTGGTAACTGGTGTTAAACATGGCCCCACAGCAGTGGAGGAACCTCCATCCAAGAACCACAATAGGTGATGCTGGGAGCTGGAAGGGGAGAGTTGTGGCTGCAGCCTGGAGAAGCGGCACTTAAGGACACAGGTAAGCCACAATATGATAGCGTCTCTTTTGGAGGGGAGGAGCAACAGCAACAGTAGTGATCATAGACTTCCCCCCAATCTTGTAGGGGTGGTAGTTCCTGTCACTTTTGTATTTAATTTAAATAAATAAAAGAGACTCTCAGCAGTTGCTCTCTTGAGTTGAGGAATCATTTACCACTGTTTCGAATAGAACCTTACAGGTTTCAAATCCACTGTCACATCCATTATTTAATCTTTTAAAAACAGTTCTGTGGGGGAGGCAATGGTTACCATCCATATTTTATGGGTGATAAAACTTGAGGTTTAACAGAGTTCAGTGACTTCTTCAAGATACTATATACAGCTAGTATTTCTGTAAGACTATATGTCCAAAACAGAAATCAAAGTAATGCCTGGCTCCATTTAGAGTTTTTCAAAAGAAAATTTAGCCAGAGGTTACAATAAGTGAGAATGAATTAGGCACCCAAAATGGTTCCAGAGCACAGCACCAAGGAAGTCAGTAAGCTCCCAAGAACTCTCTTTTTGTGACTCTTATCTTCATTCTTGTTTTTTTTTTTTTTTGGGGGGGGGGGTTTGAAGAGACAGTGGAAAAGGGAGGGGAGAGAGAGAGAGAGAAACATCGATATTGAAGAACCTGCAACCGGTTTGTGCCCTTGATGGGGAATGAACCCTTAACTCTTCAGTGTACAGGCCAATGCTCTATCCACTGAGCAACACCTTCACTCTAATTCACTCACTGCTCCCCTGATGAGTTCTCGTTTTTTAAGATCTGTCTGTTTCATCAACCAATGCCCATAATTCAGTTATTTCCAGAAACCTTCCTTTAAAAGTGTGTGAGATTATACATAGAATTAGGGGAAACCATTTAACTAGCCTGATCACAGACACTGGAAATTAACAAAATGAGTTTTTCCACCACTCATTTAATTTATGAGACCAGCTTGCCATTGGTGTCAATGTCTGTAACAATTAAACATGTAATCCAGATGTACTCTCAAGTCTCTCACCATGATCTTAGTAAAACTAACTCTCATTATAGGTCCACAGAGCTCTCTCCAAGAGTCTAGAGACCCCCAGGGGGCTCACGTACTCAATAACATTGGCTCTGGAGGCCTGGTTCTGGCATGACTCTCTGTGACCCAGATGTGAGACTCAGCCACACACACAGACAAATAACCACTCATCACAAAAGGCATTTATGGGTATAATTAGATTTTTTTCTCAGTTGGTAAAAATTTTAAATACAGGAAAGAATAGCATAATCTAACAAACCCATATTCTCTAACTCTCAGAATTTAATCTTACCATTTTATAGTATTTGCTTCTGATTTTTTAAAATCTGATAGGGTTAAAAGTGAAATCTATGTACATCTCCCTTCCCAAAGGAATCCACCATCAGGAAGTTGGTGTTTGTCCTTTCAAATATTTTTTAAATGTATTTTTTATTATTGATAGTATTACAGATATCTCCCACCCACTCCCAACCCCCTTCCTCCTAGCCCTTACTGAACCCCCAGGTGCAAATCTTGAGTTTATACTTTTACTGTATACTAGTGGCTTGGTGCACAGATTTGTGCATATTGAAAGGAAATTAATTAGGAGAAATATTTTAATATCGCTATTTTCCCTTTCTCTATAATAGAAGTGTCAGAGGTGAAAGAAAATTAGAAAAATGTTTATGAAAATAATATATAAATTGATTAATAAATAATAACAACATGACATAACAACAACAAAGACATTATATAAAAAGAACAAAAACATGATATAAAAACAACACTGGTAAAAACAATGACTGATAAATTGATTAAATCTATTCTAACTGAGGTCAGTGTCAGACAGGGACAAATCAATTCTTGAAATCAGAACAACCTCTCTTCTGCAGATCCTGTTAATACTTGAGCTTTGATTTTGTTAGGTCGCAATCTTTTGATAATCTAGTACTATTACAAAGACCCCATTTACTATTAAGATTTCTCAGTAGCATGGTGATTGCACCTACTTTCAATTCTAATTTATGACACGGTATTCCTGAAGGAGTAATACTTTTAAGAAATTCGATGGGAAAATTTTTTCTTTTCAGCATGTGTTGAATCTAGTATTATTGTCGATTACACTGTTGTCTCTGAGTCTTAATGCAATATCCGTTCTCCAGCCTTTTTCACCATGTGGGAAAAGAATAAGATACTAATTTGTTTCATTTTATTTAGTGGCATTTAGATTATTGGGATCTGGTTTACAATGACTGAGCAAGTCCCTTTCAAAAGGAAATCCTCCATCTTTGTTTCTGAATATGATGGCAACTTTGGTTAAACAAGGATAATTATATCTAACTAGATCACTATTATGATCATATTTAATCACCATTGTTACTTCCATGCAATGCTGCCACTTTCAGCTTCAGAATGTCAATAAAAACAACTAAATTCACAATTGACAATGACAGGTGGAAACACATGTGTACAATTGGTGCCAGTGAGTCAACTTAGCCTTTTATATATACAGTGGTACCTCGAAATACGAGTGCCCTAACATACGAGATTTTTGAGATACCAGCTGTCGAGTGAGCGATTTTTGCTTTGAAATACGAGCAACATTTGAGATAGGAGTAATCTCATGGATCGGCTGGCTGCACAGGACCCACCAGTTTACTGCGACTTGAGCATCTCATAGTTTCCCATGCCTCAAGGTTACGGAACGAATTAAACTCGTATCTCGAGGTACCACTGTATATATATAGAATAAACTTGCTTAACTAGATCTGCTCTCTGATTTAGCTAATTTTTTTCCATCCCAGTGAAGCACCCCAACTTCTCTTTCAGGTAATTGTCAGCAACACAGCAGTAAATATCAACATGAAGCAGATTATTATTGTAGATTACACAGGGAGAACAAAGGGTAAAATATTTAACTGCAGCAGTGTTTGACTGCATTCTGCAGTGAGAAAACCAGAAGTCATTTTCAAGGTCTATCATTTCTTCTTTTCAATCGAATCAAGTTTCTAAATCTTTGTTTTCTGGCTAATGAAAAGACAATAAGATTCCATTGAGTCTCCTATCTACTTAATCGAGGACTTCTGTGAGGATCAAATGAGATGAGGCTTGGGAAAGTGCTTCACAGACATTTGGTAAAATGTTTGCCCCTGGCTATAAAGCAAGTCATGTTCCTGGGCTAAAGAAACTCCAAGGAGGCTGGTCGCTAGGGAGAGGAAGCTGGGCATTGCTACATGATGTCATTATCCAGTACCCACAGTAACTATTCTGGGCTGGGCTGTGGGCTGCATTTTGTGCCTTGGGGTCTCGGCAGTGTCAGCTGTGATTTGGTGGGCTGTCACTCCTGGTGGTGGCGGGGCCTGTTTCCCACTGTTGCTTTGTAGGCACCAGGTCCGCATTGCCGTTTCTTTGTAACTAGCCAGTGTGCATCACGGCAGAGGCCCAGTGCATGAGATTTGTACACTCAGGGGAGGGGGGTACCTCAGCCGGCCTGCATCCTCTCGTAGTCTGGGAGCCCATGGGAGGCCTGTTCCCTAAGCAGTCAGACATCGTTAGCACTGCAGCAGAGGTGGAAGAGGCTCCCACTGCTGCCATTGCACTCGCCAGCTGTGAGCTGGGCTTCTGGCTGAGCGGTGCTCCCCCTGTGGGAGCGCACTGACCACCAGGGGACAGCTCCTGTGTTGTGCAACTGCCCCCTAGTGGTCAGTGCACATCATAGCAACTGTTTGTTTGGTCATTCAGTCAATTTGCATATTAGCCTTTTATTATATAGAATATTTAGAAATTCATCTACCTAAATAGCTCTACTGGTAGGCAATTAAGGTTTTTCCATATTTCCTCTATTACAGACAGTGCTGTAAAGAGCAAACATTCTTGAATGTATTTCCTGGTGTGCATGTGCAAGAGTTTCTGTAAAAACCTATAGGTAGAATTGTAGGGTCAAAGGGCATGCATATGTTGTATTTCACTAAATAAATACTACCAAATCGCTTTCCAAAGTGGATGTGTCTGTTTTACACTTCCACCAGCAAAGTAGAAGAGTTCCTGTCATGTAGGATTTTAGAAGACTGAATGAGATGCAAATAAACAGAGGAATGGTTACATCAAAGAAATGCAGAGAAGTTCAAAATAACTACGAGGCTTATCTGTGCTTAAATGCTCTGCCACTCCACCTCTATGCATATGGACTCAGACCCTCTGGGGTATTCCAGCTGCAGCTTTTACCTGTATTGTGCAACAGTCACTTGCCAATTTTCTCCTTTTTATGCCTCTACCCCCTTATCTTTCTACCTCCTTCACAGTGTCAAAATATGAATTTTTCCTGTTTTCTCATGGAAAGCTGCTTAATCAATTATCCCTTGTGTTGTTTGGGGCCTGATGCTCCTGCTTCTACAGTTTTACTTTCTATTGTATCTTGTCAAAGTGGTTTCTCAAACACATTTCTCTCTTGAACCATTTAGGAATTGCTATATAACAAATGCACCCAAAACTTAACTGGCTTAAAACAACACTATTAGCTCATGATATTCTGGCTCAGCAATTGGAGCCAGGCTCAGTTAAGTAGAATGCATGGCCCTGGTTAAGTTCATTCATGCATTGTGGTCAGCTAGATGACTCTGCTTCTGGGGGTTGGTAGGCTGTCAGCTGGGGGACAGTGATAACTTGATCATGTCTTTCATGCTTCAGACAGGTTAGCTTGGGCTTTTCTCATGGAGGTGGCAGGGCTCCAAGAGTGAGAGCAGAAGCAGGCAGATCTTCTGAAGGCTCAGGCTCAGAGCTGGTACTGTATCACTTTTGCCTCATTGTGTTAACCAAAGCAAGTCACAAGGCCAGCCTAGATTCAAGGAGTGAAGAAAAAGCCTCCTCTTGATTGGAGAAGCTGCAAAATCACATTCCAATGGGCATAGATATAAGAAGGGGTATGTGGAGGATAGCAGGCTGGATTCTTTGCAAAGTGGATTCGGACATGGAGATTAGCATGCAGGAAGTTATTTAGGGAGTACTCTTGGGATCAACAGCTGTGGAAGGGAAAAGAAACAGAAGGGAGCCCTAGCTGGTTTGGCTCAGTGGTTACAGCATTGGCCTGCGGACTAAAAGTTCCCAGGTTTGAATCTGGTTAGGGGCATGTGCCAGGTTTTCAGGCTCCATCCCCCTGCAGGAGGCAGCCAATCAGTGATTCTCTCATCATTGATGTTTTTATCTCTCCCTCTCTCTCTCTGAAATAAATAAAAATATTTTAAACAAACCAACCAACCAACCAACCAAACAAACAAACAAACAAAAACCAGAAGGGAGAAGCCTGAATTATGATGTCAGAACAAAGGCCCTTACTGACCCCATTGGAAATTCTGAAGTTTGTCTTCAAAATTGTCCTGAGTTGGGGCAAAAGGACCAGGCCTCTCTGCTCCCACGATGACCAATCACTGTGTACAGGCTGACTCAAAAAAAGCAGCAAAGAGATCCCTAAAGAGGCCTTTCATTTAGGGGCCATCTGCTAACAGTATTTCTAGCAACTAGTGGAATGAGTCCTTCATTCCTCAAGGGTGGTGGAGGTGGAGTATCTGTATGGAATATCAGCGTCCACAACACTGCCACGTCTCCCTGAGAACTGTAATCTAATTTTTTCATTGTCACTTGTTATTTATGTACACATTAATCATTTGTGATCACTTATTAAATGTATTGCCTAAACTATGCATAAGTTTTATATGAGCACAATGTTAAAAGTCACTCTTTTGAGCTCAGTCTTCATAGTTTCATTCCTCATCCATTAAGTCACCCACTCAAAACTTTAAAGAATGAGGAGAAACTGCTTTTTCCATCAGAAATTTAGGCAAGAACAATTTCAAATCATGCTGGCAGTGGAGTCACCAAAGTGCAATTAAGGTAGAGACATGCTGTTGTTCTTTGCAATAGGAGAGATCTAGGTCATGGAGAAATGATCACTCAAAGGGGAATGTGGGAAGCCAGAATGGGTATTTAGTTGGGAGGATCAAGTTGTGAGAGGATCAAGAAACAGCCCATCAAGGTAGCTCTTTGAGATGTGGGCAGCCATTTTATACCTTAAAAAGACAAGCTGCTTCTTTATGTAATTTAATGAACAAAATGAATTGACCAACCAAATAATACCTGAAGCAGGGAGGCATAGAACAGATTGGCATACCTCGATGTGTGTTTGGGGGGACGAGAAGAGATAAACAAACGAACTTATATGCATTGCCCATGGAAATGAGTAATAGGATAGTGAAGACCTGGGGGGGAGGAGGGTGCGCCTAGGGGCTGGCAGGAGTGGGGGAAATCTATAATACTATCAACAATAAAAAAATATGTTGAAGAAATGGGTGAAAAAAGTTGCTGGTATGGCAAACTTCCAGAGGAGTCACCAAATCAGAATTGGGGGAATTGGATGGAGAACTGTTTCTACCTGCAGCAAAAGAGAATCTCCCTAAGGCCACATAGACAAAAAGGAGGAAAGTACAAGTCAGCAGAAAGACTTGAGAGAATTACAAATTATCAGGACTCCTCACTTTAAAGTGAAGATACCGGGTCGGAGTAATTAACTGAAAGAACTGAGATCACACCATGGGTTGTAGGCTATTCTGGAGTTCTACAGATCTACTCTCCACCTGGGGACGCTGTCACAGAGTCTCACCTCTATGAAATATGTTAACAGGATCCTTCATTTTCTAACTTCCATTTGGATTTGCCTGTGGGAGGTACCTGCAGGAGACTACAGAAATGAGAGTATTTATTCTTCCTAGATCCCTTTACACTGGGGCTATAGATGAGAGTCATTCTAGAAGACCCTCTTTCCACATTCCCATAAGCATCCTCTTTCCTTGCCCCTTTAGGCCTGGAATAATAATGTCCCTCCAAACTCTGGGGTACTTCTCCATCCTTTACTGGTTTCCCTCAATTCTTCTTGCACCTTTATAAGTTCTTTCTTTATTAATTGCTCATTGATCACTCCATTTGTGTGTGTCATCCCTTTCCCAATGCAACCCTGAATGATAGAGCACTTGATTTAGGTAGTTTAAAAGTTTTCATGGATAGTTGTCTCTTTTGGCTGCCCAGACTCAGAAACCTACTCATAAAACTACTTACATCTGGATAATTTCTTACCATGTGAGTCTTCCTGGGAAGTAGAACTCACTTCTCAATGTAGAATGATTAAGGGCTACTACTACTTGCTTTTCCAGCCTCCCTTGCAGCTAAGGGTTTGGGCATGTGACCTGGGCTCAATCCATCAGAGAATCACACTAGACTTTGAATGAGAATCCAGTGACATGAAGACACAAGGAACAAGGAGAGGCCAAATCTGATGGTGGAAGCCATAGAAGCAGCAATATCCTGTCTCTGGGGCAGCCCAGGCAGCAGAGCCATTGGCAGTCCCTAGTGTCCAACTATGAAGTGTTAGCAGGGTCAGAGAGGTGAGCTAAAAGGTCTGGCACTCTGTGGTGGGGGCAGCAGAGTTCTCACCAGCCCAGCCCCAGGTTTCTGCCAGTTTGACAGCCAGGTCTGGTTCTCCAGCTTTTACAGCAATTCAAAAGCTCCCCAGTATCTTTTCTACTGATTACTCTTAAATCTACCAGTCAGTTTCTACTGCTTGCATTTATGAATCCCAACTGGTGGTTATTTCTTTGGAGTGCAAGTGTAGAGTGCATCCAGGCCTCAAAGGAACCAGAAAACAGCCAGGGACCAAGGGAACCACTCCCTGCCTCCCACTCTGGTGCCTCTTACTCTCTCTGTGCATCTGCCATGTCCTTTTTCAGCTATAATTTTGCCTTAATTCATGGGAAAGCTGTATAGCCTGTTAGTTGGAAAGTGCCCACTTTGATATCAAAATGCTTGGATTCGAATTCTGTACAGCTTACAAACTGTGAGGCTTTGGCCAAGTTACTGCACCTCTTGTCTCATTTATATACTGCTCATAGGGCCTTCTTCTTGTTTTGAAGACTAGATAAGATAATGTATGTAAAGCCATCATTATGCTACTTGGCTCATAGTAACTGTTGATAATCGTTGCTATCGTTATCTTTATCAACAGCATTATTTTCATCATCATGATTCACGGGCCTAATGGAGACTAAAGCAGATGTTTTAACTCAGATGCCTACAGGAGCCAGGCAGGCAACAGAAATAAGTGGAAGTAGAGCCAGGTGTAAGAATGCACGGGGCAGGGTACAAACTATAGAATATGGAAGAGTGTGTGCCTGTCTAGAGAGAATAGCCACATTTCAGCAGCCTGCCTTCCTTGCCAAGTCTGGTGATGCCAGAATTTTCACTATTTCAAGAGAAGTCAGAAAGTCAGATTTTTATAGAAGTCAGATGTTTCCTAATATTAATCATCTAAAAAAAAATGTACAAACGAATACCTCCCAGGACCATGATGGGCTGCATTTGCCAGTTTGTGTGTTCTGAATAAATCTCTGGGTCCAGTTAAAATTCTCAGGGTCAGGTTTACCCGCTGAATCAATCAGCTATGGCTATGGTACACTGCTTCCCAGTAAAAACTCTTTGAGAGACAGGTATGGACAAGAATGTGGTGATAGGCACAATTCAGAAAAGAGAGGCAAGGACTGAGGAGGTTCACCAAGAGTGGCTTCTCTGTGGATCCCAGGGTTCAGAGAGCAAATGTATCAGGAGTGCAGTAAGTCCTAATAACTGCAAACTGAAGATGAGGGCTTATTTTTCTTATAGCACAACATGTCTGGTACCAAAGCTCAGATACAGCCATATGATTTCAAAATCTTTCCATCTTTTCACACCTCCAGTCTAACATGTCAGCTTTTGTTTTCATGCTTATCACCTCATGGTTGCAAGATGGCTGCAACTGTGATCCTCACAACTATGTTCCAGTAAGGAAGAAAAGTGATGGAATTGCAAAGAAGCAAGTGATGGTCCCAGAAATCCCCAACATATTTATTCTTCTATTTCATTGGCCATAGCTGGTTCATTCACCCATAACTAGCCACAAGGACATTGGGAAGGTATTTTTAGCTTGGTTCATTGCATTCTCCAATGATGTCAAGGTTTTGTTCATTGGAAATAAGAAGAGAATAGACATAATGTAGGCAATAAGCAGCCTCTACCACCACCTCTGAATAGGTACTATGTGCCATCTGAAAGCTACAGCTTGCACAGCAGAAAGATACATAAGTGGCTGTGAAATCCAGTGCAGCTGGGTCTGATTCCAAAGTAAAAAAACACAGCTTCTGGTTCATTACTGCTCCTCTCTGTTTCCCATTTTTCCCTATCCCTTCTGGCCCTCCTACTGACAGTGTGGCCCCACCATGGCAAGCATAGTTGGAAGAATGTGTAGTTAACACAATTAGCAGTTTCAGGAGGCACCCAAGAGATGTTCCAGAGAGAAATATGTATCTGACACATCTGGTTTATAATGTATATTAATCCCTGACATGTAATCTGACTAATATATGTAAAGCAAAAAGTCCAAACACTGATTTAGAAGCCTTATTATTATCCTGTCAGCAGAATTCATGTTCTACTTGCACTCTGCTTCAGGGCCTAGCATCTCATCTAGGGCAGCAGGAAGGAGAATTCAGAAAGATTTCCGACTGATGCCAGCTGATGCTGGAGGCCCCTGCTGATGGGTATGGAACATCCATCAAGTGCTTGGAGCCTCCAATAGAGTTGGCAGGAACTCATCTTGGCAAAGAGGACTGTGGAACTAGACCAAGTTTCAGTTTGGCCGAGGGGCAGATCCATCCCCACCCCTCAAAGGAAGAAGTCTAGAAAACTGAGCTTAGGAGTTCAAAGCCTTCTCTGTCACTTTCTTACCATATGACTTTGGACAAATAGCTTCAGGTTTCTGAGCCTCAATTGCCCCATCTGTAAATGGGAATCATACTAGTATCCAATAGACCTGTTGTGAGATTTAAATAAATAAAAACAACACACAATAACAAAAAAAAAAAAAAGCCAGGTACTGAGCACTGAAAGATTGTCAGTTAGTTTCCCAGTCAGGGCACATGCCTGGGTTGTAGGATCAATCCCTAGTATGGGGCATGCAGGTGGCAGCCAATCAATGACTCTCTCACTTTTTATGTTTCTATCTCCCTCTCCCTCTTGCTTTCTCTCTTAAATCAATTATATATATTTTAATAACACTGCTCCTTTAATGTGAGTGGGAGCAGTGGGCTCCAGGATTCTAGACACTGTCACAGGAAGGGGGTGTGACAGACATGGCCCCTACCATCCTGGAACTGGCAGTCTAGTGGGGGAGAAGGATGTTAAACAAGTAACCACTCAATTATTTAATAACACCGAGTATATGCCAATATCACAAGTAATAAAATGGCAGCTAGAGAAAGGGCCTTGGAAGCCCTCAACAGAGCAATTAATTGTGAATAGGCATTAGGAGATGGATTGGTCAGAGAAACATCCAGAAAGAAGGAAAAACTTGAACTTGGTCTTAAGAAGTTGAAGATTGTAAGGGTGAGGTGTGCAGGAAGGGCATTACATGCAGCAGGAACAGCAGGGGCAAAGGGCTTAGGGGTGCAATAATACTTTAAAGGAGAGCTTCATGATTCAAGGATCAGTGAGAGGATGAGCCTGGAAAAATCAGCTGGGGACCACACTGTGAAATGTCTTGAATCCCATGCTGAACTGCTAGCCTTTATCCTTGGGTGAAAAGGATTTTAAGCAGAGAGCAGATAGATTTGCTTTAAAAAGCAGGTTAGACTGCATTAAGCATGCAGAGCTCTGCTGTTCTCTAACTGGGTGAAGTATCCTTTTTGGTCTCTTCATTACAGCCCTTGGCCTCTCTAATCCGCTCTCAACACAGCAGCTAGAAGAATTTTTTTTTTGGTAGTTTTTCCTATTATTCAAAAGCCACACATTGTATTTACCTCTTCTACCTGCCCCTTCTCATCCACCTCTTTCTACATGTAGGGAGTCACTTTAAGTAGTGTCATGTGTATCCATCCAGATTTCTCTATGCATGTACACACTCATATTCTTTTGACCCCTTTCCTATCACTTAACAGTGAGATCTTTCCACACTCATATAGAAAGCATTCTCATTCTCCCTTTTTTACATGAAACTTTTATAGATTTACATGCAGTTATCCTTTCTAATAAAAGAGAAACATGCAAATTGACCATACCTCCACTATGCCCACCAGCCAATCAGAGTGAGTATGCAAATAAACCCAACAAAGATGGTGGCAGCCACAGAGCTGGAGCAAGCAGGAGGTATGGGTTGCCTCTGGTGATGGAGGAAGCCAAGGTTCCCGCCTGCCCTGGCCATCCCTGGCCTCTGCTCAAGGCTACAAAGTTTCAATTATAGAAGATAAATTAATACCAGATACTTGCTTCCATCTAGCCCTGGCCTCCACTCAAGGAGGCACTGAAAAAAAAAAGAAAAAAGAAAAAAAGGAGGGGCTGGGAGCTTGGGTTGCTGGGGAGTGTGGCTAGCCTGCAAACAGTCATTAGCCTCTCACTCAAGCTGGCTATTCCCCCCCAGCAGGGACCCTCACCCCATGGGGTCATAGCTGGCCTTCACACCACCACAGGCCCCTCACTCAGGCTGCCTCATGCCCTAAGGGAACCCCCACCCTGCTCCAGAACACCTTTCAGGGCAAACCAGCCGGCCCCTACTTGTGCACCAGGCCTCTATCTATACCAATAATCTATACTAATAAAAGAGTAATATGCTAATTACACTGGGAGACCTTTTAGGAGACCTTCCAGATGTTCTTCCGGAAAAAGCCATAGTGGTGGGGCCAAGGCAGAGGCGTTTAGAGGCCAAGAGGGGAGGGCAATTGTGGGTGATCAGGTCAGGATGGGACGGCAGTTGTGGGTGATCAAGCCTGCAGGGGAGGGGAGTTGGGGATGAGCAGGCCATCAATGGGGGGCAATTTGGGGTGAGCAGGCCAGCAGGGGGGCAGTTGGGGATGAGCAGGTCAGTAGGCAGAGTGGTTAGGGGCAATCAGGCAGGCAGGCAGGCAGGTGAGCGCTTAGGAGCCAGCAGTTCCAGATTGCGAAAGGGATGTCCGACAGCCAGTTTAGGCCCGATCCTATAAAGGGGCAGTAGGACATCCTTTGAGGGGTCCCAGATTGGAGAGGGTGCAGACTGGGCTGAAGAACACCCCCCTTCCTGCATGAATTTTGTGCACCAGGCAACTAGTTCTATATAATAAAAGCCTAATATGCTGTGTCAGGATGACCCTTCGCTGTTCAACCAATCAAAGAGTAATATGCTAATGATATGGTAAGGCTGCTTAACTGCTCACTATTATGCGCATTGACCACCAGGGAGCAGAAACTTCGACTGGTAGATTAGGTGGCTGCTGGGGCCTGGCTGATTGGGACTGGGCAAGGTAGGCTGGACACACCCTGAAGCCCTCCTGCAGTCCCTCCCCAGCTGGCCAACCTTTTGCATCCCTCCCCAACCCCAATTGTACACCAGTGGGGTTCCTCAGCCTGATCTGCATCCTCTTGCAATCAGGGATTCCTTGGAGGATGTCAGAGAGCAGATTTTGGCCCGATCCTGCAGGCCAGGCCAAGGGACCCCACTGTTGCATAAATTCATGCACTGGGCCTCTAGTAAGAAATAATACTGAGAGATTCCACATATCATTTATCCAGTTTTCCCAAGGGTGATATTTTGCAAAACAATAGCACAATATCACAAATAGTATATTGACTCCAATAAACAATCAGAATAGTTCCATCACCCTAAGGATCTCATGTGTTGCCCTTTTATAGCCAAACCTACCTTCTTCCTCACTGCTTTCTCATCCTTATCTTTACTCACCCCTGGCAAGCACTAATCTGTTCTGCACTTCTATAATTTTTTTGTTTGAAGAATGCTATACAAATGAAATCATACAGTATGTAACCTTTTGGGATTGACTTTTTGTTGTTGTTAATTCTCACCTGAGGATATTTTTCCCATAGATTTTTTAGAAAGAGTGGAAGTGGGGGAGAGGGGTGTTTTGGGGGAAAGAGAGAAACATTAATATGAAAGAGACAATTTGATTGGTTGCCTGCCTCATGCACCCAAATTGGGCTAGGGATTGACCCTGCAACCCAGGTACATACTCCCTCTCTTTAAAAAATATTTTTATTGACTTCAGAGAGGAATCACAGCTTGTTTGGTCACTCACACCATTGCGCTAACCAGAACATACTTCTTTCTTGGCAATGGCTAAATTGCAAGAGAGCATGCCAAACTCAAGCACATTTCAAGCCCCATGGCCAAAGTAACTCTCACAGTCAAGCCCAAAGTCAAGAGATGAAGCCCATTCTTGAAGATAGAGGGGAAAGGAGGAGATGTTCCTGGCAACAATCTAATCTATAGTTTATTAAAAGCCAATGGTTCCTTTTCTCATCATTTTTTTACTCACATAGGACCTCAATAGCCCTTTTATAAGTCTTCCCCATGTTCTCCTTTCAATCCCAAAATATCAAAGTACAATTAACCCTCAAATGATGAATATTCATAGGAAATTCATCATGGGCTCTTCTCTGACCTCCTAGAACAGGGCTTTAGAAAAACTTACTCTCATTTTCTCAATTAACCAACATTTCTTCCCAATAATTAAAAAAATAAAATATTGATCCCAAGTTTATGCCTCTAAGCTCCATACTCTATCCACCAGGCAGACCCTGCTCTTGAAGGATCTGACAAATAACCTCAGTGCTTTATGTCAAGCTTCTACATGCACATGAAGTATTCTGTTTGAGAGGAGCTATGTACTGTGCAATTCCTCATAAAGAATGGATCTATTCTAGTTTTAATGGTTACATAAGGTTATGAAAGGTAATAAATTAATTTAGAAATGCTAAAGAAAAGAGAGAATGAGTCAGAACAATAAAGTGTCTATTTTCTTTGCTGCCTTATATAGTGAGAGAGAATATAACTAGAGGCTGGACTTTACAGGGGAGTTAAATAGTAAGTACTGACTCAGAATGCTGTGTTATGGCAATACCTTTTCTTTAAAGTGCTTTCTCCCTTTATCCCATGAGAGAGAGAGAGAGAGAGAGAGAGAGAGAGAGAGAGAGAGAGAGAGAGAGAGAGAGGCAGGGAAGGCAGGAGGGAAGGAGGGAAGGAAGAGACAGAGAGAGGGAAGGAGGGAGAAGGAAGAGACGGAGAGAGGGAGGGAGACAGAGAGGAAAGAAGGGAGGGAGGGAGTAGAAGAACAAGGAAAGAAGAAGAAGGAAAGAAAGAGGAGAAGGAAGAGGAGAAAGAGGCAAAAGAAAAGGAAAAAAAGCTGGGGATATGTGTATTCCTAGGAGTCTCCAGAAGGTATTTCTTATATTCTTAGTACCAGCTATTGACAGTCATCCTGTGTGGCCCTTCTTTTCTTATCCCAGCCTCTGCCTCTGAATATCTATTGCCTGGAAACCACTTGAAAGCTCCTCATCATTTTCATTACTGGGGATATCATTGTGAATTGTTAAATGGATTTAATTTATATGAATTATAATGCTCCTTATGAGAACTATGAAGTTGGTACTAAGCCCTTTACCTAGTCGGTAGCTTAGGAAGCCCATATGTATAATGGCAGGATTGGGTGATCTGGAAAACCTTCCCATACAAATAGCCTATGACCCTTTAATAAAATAACACACTATTCTCTCTTTTTAAAAATTAATCCTCACTTGAGGATATTTTTTCCATTGATTTTTAGAGAGTAGAAGGGAAGGGGGATAGGGGGATAGAGGGAGAGAGGGAGAGAGAGAGAGAGATACATTGATGTGAGGAAGACACATTTCACATTTACTGGTTGCACCCACACTGACAAGGGCCAGGAATTGACCTGAAATCCAAGTATGTGCCCTTGACTGGGAATCGAAACCAAGACCCTTTGGTGTGGGACCAATGCTCTAATCCAGTGGTCGGCAAACTGTGGCTCGAGAGCCGCAGTTTGCCACTGTTGACTAATGAGTTTGCCCACCACTGCTCTAATCACTAAATAACACCAGCCAAGGCACTTCTCACACTCTCTTTTTTATACATATCTCCCCATTGCCCACCCTCCCTCCCAGGCATATTCCAACCCCCCAGTGTCTATGTTCATTGGTTATGCTTATATGCATGCATACAAGTCATTTGATTGATCTCTTATCTACCTCACCTAACTTTAATCTTCCTGCTGTAATTTCACAGTTTGTTTGAAGCTTTACTGCCTCTGTATCTATCCTTTTGTTCATCAGTTTATAATGTTCTTTATTATCCACAAATGAGTGAGATCATGTGATGCTTCTCCTTCATTGACTGGCTTATTTACACTCTCTTTTGGGGGCCCTCTGGATTTGGTCCCTGTGAATTGGTCGCTGGGCCCCTGGATGGCTGGTTACTAGTCAGCTTCACCACAATTGTGACTGTTTAAAGTTTGGGGCATTCCAACCTTGACTAGAGGATTGGGACAGAGCCTTGAGTTCTAGAGCTGGCTCTGCCATGCCATTGATCAATTCCCATCTGTCACATCCTTGCCTCTACTTCAAGCTATCCCCAAGCATATCTCTATTCACCTAGAAGCCGTAGTGAGCAATGTGGAATTTTCTGAAGATCGGCCTTCTGGCAAATTATTGGTCCTCTTGTCAAAAGGTTGGCAACTAACAGTGCAATTATTTAGTTTAAATTAAACTAAAATGTTTAAGGTACATATGTATCATATATTATGATTAATCCACATTTGAACTAATATTTTTATTCAATTAGCTGCCTTGATATTATGAATAAAGGGGTTTCTTCCATATTTTTTCTTTTTTATTAACCCACAGTAAAATATATAATGGGTATTATACTTAAAAATATTGAATATGTGATTGGTTTCCTTAGATGCAGGCCTTGAGACAAGAATTTGAGATCAACTATTGGTTTATTTGAGGGATGCTCCCAGGAAACACCATTGGTTGAGTAGGGAGCGAGGCAGGGAAAGAAAAACTGCCAAAAAATTGTCTATGATCAGGTAACTTACTATTGTGAGCAAATGGAATCTAATCTTACCAAGGAACTCAATGAGGCAATTAAGGATAACCCTCAGAGCTATCCTATATGAGGGATGAGGACACTGGGGTCACCATCAACTCTCCATTGGTCATTGGCTGAAGGATATTTCTGTAGGCATTACATTGCCAGTACTTTCACCTTGTCCAATTCATGAGCCAAGTGTGCTCCTGTGGCAAGGGGTTCTCCCACCTAACATTGATTCAGTGGGGAGGGGGGGTGGTCCATTTTTGAGTACACATGCTGTCCCCAGCCTTGGTAAGTTAACAGGACAGCACAAGGATTCATATGTTGACTGGCTGACACCCAGAAACCATCTTGGATAGAGAAAGGGCACAGAAAGATGAACCTTTTACTCAATAGATACCACAGGCATACCTCTGGGATACTGCAAGTTCAGTTCCAGACCAATAAATCGAATCATATTATTATTTTTTTGTTTCCAGTGCATATAAAGTTATGTTTACACTATACTGTAGTCTATTAAGTGTGCAATAGTATTATGTTTTAAAAATGTACACACTTTAATTTAAAAATACTATACTATACCCTGGCCAGTGTGGCTCAATTGGTTGAGTGTTGTCCTATGCACTGTGAGGTTGCTGGTTCAATTCCTAGTCAGGGCACATGACTGCTTACAAGCTCCATCCCCAGTAGGGGGTGTACAGGATGCAGTCAATCAGTGTTTCTTTTTCTCCCTTTAAAATCAATAAAACATTTTAAGAAAAAAAAAAAACCTCTATTGCTAAGAAGTACTAGCGATTATCTGAGCCTTCCAAGAGTTAAATTTTTTCTACTGGTAGAAAGAAAAGCTACCAATAAATTGCCTCAACTTTAATAAAAAAAAACATACCTGTGAAGTGCAGTAAAGTGAGGTATGCTTGTATTTATCTAAATGAAGCCATTTTAAACTGGAAGAGACTAAGTTATTGTTAGTAATCAGTTTTATAATTTTCTCAATTATAGATAGGGAAGGCACAAGAAAAAAATGCCAATTATAAAACAAATAAAAAAACCTATACTTTTTTTATGTGCCTATGAGTTGTGGAGGTAGGTTCCAATCCTATCACAAATATAATCTTCATGAAGACAGGGCCTTTTTTGATCATTGCTATATTTGTAGCTCACAGCTGTATGCTGGACGCAGAGATACTGAATAAATATTTGTTGCATGAATGTATGCTCTGTATTTTCCTACTAGGGCCCTTTCCCTTCCCAGATCTAAAGCATTTAATTTCAATTAATTTATTGTAGCTTCACCCAAAGCTGGGCAGGAATACTCCTATTTTCTCTTGGACAATTAAGTGCTTTAGTAGAGAGCCACAGTGTGAGGTGTTGCTCTCTGTGCCTCATGCAAGTGCTGCTGGACTCCTAGAGAATGGTGAGGCTGTCAGAACACTGGCTGGTAAACGAAGGGCTGCAAATATCTCTTCAATTTAATGCCCTCTTAATTAGTATAATGGCTGGGTTGTCCCTCACTGCCACTTGACTCTTTGCTATCTCCACTGTTCATTATGATTAGGGATATACAGCCTCCCATTAACCCCTTATGTCAGTGGTTCTCAACCTTCCTAAGGCCACGACCCTTGCATACAGTTCCTCATGTGGTGGTGACCCCCAACCATGAAATTTTGCTACTGTTATGCATCGTGATGTAAATATCTGCATTTCCCCATGGTCTTAGGCGACCCCTGTGAAAGGGTCGTTCGACCCCCAAAGGGGTCGCGACCCACAGGTTGAGAACCACTTCCTTATGTCCACACAATCATGGAATAGAGCTAGATCCTAGGCACAGCAATGTCCCTTTCTAGTTGGACGACCTTGGGTGAGTCATGTTCTCTCTCTGAGCCTCAGATTCATCTGGATGGCACAGCAACCTTGAGAATGGCTCCTGCCTTTTCTCTCTGCCTAGCCTTTCCTCACGGTACAAGAACTGTGACTCTTCAACACTGCAGGTCACTTACCTCTTTACCCACAGGGATTCCCTTAATGATATGGATTTGGAGTCAGCCAGACCTGGGTCCAAATCCTGGATAAATTCATTACCTCTTCCTGGTTGTATGGCTTATACAAGGCACTTAGCAACAATGAGCTGTACTTTCTTTCTAATAAAAAAATACACATCCCCAGATGCCAGACTCTGTTCTAAGACTATTAAGGTTGAATCCTGGATCTGCTGCTTGTTAACTGTATAACTTTGGGCAAGTCACTTAATCTCTCTAATGTTGTTTCTTCATTCTGTTAAATGGGAGTAATAATTGCATTTTCTTCCAAGGTTTCTGTAAGGAGTAAGTGAAATAATATATCTGAAACACTTGGAACTGTGCTAGGAACATAGCAAGTGCTGATAAATGTTGGTTGTTATTATGGTTACTCATCTCATTGAAACTTTACAACCCACTCTGGGAAGAAGTTTGACTTTCCTCACTTCTAAACTGAGGACACAAACACCCACAGCATAGGGTAGGTATGATTATAACAAGTAATATAAGCAGAATAACAATAGCTAATATTTATTGAATACTACAATGAACCAGATATTATGCTATATGAGTCAAAAATATTCTTGACAACAAGAAGCAAAAATCAAAAGTAATGGTGGCACAAATATATGGGGCTTTATTCACATAAGAAGCCTGAAAGAATCCAGGCTCTTTCTGTCTTTCTACTGTACCATTCTTATCAAGTCAATACAGTAGTTCAAGATTGCTGCTGTGCCTCTGTGCATCACATTTCTGTTCCAGGCAGAACACAGGGGTAAGTGCAAAAGGCTGATGAATGCCAGTTGAGCCTGTCTCTTAAAAAACAAACAAAATATTTTTGGCCCAGCCAGTGTGGATCAGTGGTTGAGTGCCATCTATGAATTAGGAGGTTGATTCTGGTCAGGGCACATGCCTGGGTTGCCCGCTGGATCCAGTCAGGGATGTGCAGGAGGCAGCCGATCAATGATTCTCATCATTGATGTTTCCATCTCTCCCTCTCCCTCCTCTCTGAAATCAATAAAGATATATATATATATATATATATATATATTTTAAAACCTCTTTTGGTTAAGTAACTTCCACTTGCATATCATGGCCAGAATTCTGTCACCTGCTAGAGAGCCTAGGAAATCAAGCAAGACTTCATGGCAAGGAAGGCACTGTTCAGGGAAAGCCTCTTCCAGGAGGTGATATTTAGGCAGAGACCTGAGGGCGGCATAAAGAACCAGAAGTTGGAAGAGGTGGGGGAAGAAAGTTCCTGGCTTTGGTCGCAGTGTCACCTTCTCTTTAATCTGGTTTCTTTTCCTTTTGAAGCGAGACACTGAGTTCCACAAAAAACACAAGTGGAGCTGTGACTGCTGTTCTCGCAGAGCCAAGGGTCAATTCAAGCTCTGCCAGGCTCTCGGGAATCCAGGCTCTTAGGTTCTGGGGGAAGCGATGTGAAAAATACAACCACGATATCACATATTGGAAGACGCCTGGAGAATCTGGACAATCCCCAGCCTTAGGGAGGTCTCTAGCTAAGGACTGAAGGGCAGTGGTCCCTGTGTACTCTTGGAAGACCCCTCTGTGTGGGTCCTGGAGGCTGGAAGTGGAGGTGAGGGTTTCCGACAGGAGAAATATGCAGAAGGGAGGACCACCGCCCAGGTCAAGTTATAAAACAGTTCCTGCACCCCAGAAGGATAGAGAGAGAGAGAAATATAGAAACATCAATGATGAGAGAGAATCATTGGTGGGCTGGATCCCGTACTGGGGATCCAGGCCACAACCCGGGCTTGTATCCTTGACCAGAACCCAACGGGGGACCCTGCAGTCCCCGGGCCCACGCTCTAACCATGGAGCCAAACCGGCTCGGGCAGACCTCTCTTTTAGGGGGGAGAGGCACCTCCTCCTCCCAGACCCACCTTCAAGGCCGCCTCTCCGCCCAGTCCCAGCCTAGGCAGCGAGGAGCGATCCTCTTCCCAGGCCAAGCGCTGGGTTCCTTGGCAGTGAAAAAACTCGGGGCTCCTGCCCACTAGGTCTCTCGTGCATCCCTAGGGCACCGCCCCCGCGGATGTGTTTGGGCCGCTCTAGGCCCCGCCCTCCCAGCACCACCCCTGCGACCCTCCCCCCTTTGGGATACGCCTCCTTCCGGCTCTCCTCCAGTCCCGCTCAGTCTTTCTCCTGGGCTTCCTTAGAGCCCCGCCTCGCCGAGCTTTCCTCCACCCTGGACTCCGCCTCTGGGCGGAGCCTCCCTTTGGCCCCGCCCCCAGCCCCGCCTTTCCGACGCGGGCCGGGCTCCCGCTGGGCGAGAGCCGGCCCTGTCTCCCACTCCAGCCTCGTGCTCCTCTCTCCTCGGGCACCGTCACCCCCTCCGTCCCAGCCCACCTTCGGCGGGTGTGAACGAGCCTCTCTTCCCGCCCCGGCCCCGCCTCCCTCCCCCCGTCGCCGCGGCTCCGGACCTTTCCAAAGCTTCGCTGAGGCGGCGGAGAGCCCAGCGCCCGGGGAGCCGGGCGGCGTCAGCGCGGGGCTGAGGGCTCCTCGGATGGGTGCTACCGCGTCCTTCCCCGGAGGCAGCCGAGCGGAGGAGGAGAGGGAGAGCCCGGGGTCAGGGCCCGAGCAGCCGGCGGGCGGGCTGGAGGGAAGCCGCCCGGGGCTCCCCCACCCCCGCGCGCGCCGGTGGTACCGGCCGAGGGAAGGGCTCGCGGCTGCGGGGCCCGCGCCGCTGTCAGTGCGGCGGGGCGCGCGCGGGGGGTGCGGGAGCGGGACGGGCAGATCTGAGAGCTGAGGGGGCGGCGGCGGCGGCGGCGGCGGGAGTGACTCCCGCGCGTGTGCTCAGCTCTCACGCCGCGGCCGGGCCCGCCTTCTCCCTCCCTCCGCCCCCGCGTGTGGCGGCACCGCCTTCCGCGCCGCGCGGCTGCCTCTAGACCTCGGCACCGGTGAGTGGGAGCCGAGGGCGTCTCCTTAGGGGTGACGAGGGGGGTGTCCCTGGTTCCTTCCTGGCCGCCCACTTCTTCGTGCGGGCCGCTGCCTATTTTTGGAAACTCTCTCTCTCTCTCTTTTTTTTTTTTTTCCTTTTGCCATCCCGGGAGTCCCGCGAGCCGGAGTAACTCCCGGCCCCTCCCTCCCGCCGCTGCTCCCCTCCCGGGCCCGCCGCCCTGGGTCGCCGCCCGGCCCATCCTCGCGCGCCCGCCCCGGGCCGCCCGGCGTTCCTCGGCCGCTGCCTGCCCGCGGGCCGGGCCCGGGTCCGGGGTGCGGAGTTGCCGGGGTGGGCCAGGGCCCGCGCCCGCTAGGAAGTTGGGAGTCTTTTGTGCTCGCGCCCCGCCCCGCCCCGCCAGGGGAGGCGGGGGAGCTCGCGGCCGGCGGGGGAGGCCTCGGGCCGGGTCTGCGGGCTCCCGGCGGCGCCCCAGACTGGACCTGCCTCGCTCCCCAGGGGCCCGAGCGCCTCCTCCGCCCCCACTGAGGCGCGTCCTGGGCCCGTGACACACCTTGGGCTTGGAGAGGCTCCACGGCCAGGCCCTCGAGCTGCGGCTGTGTCCCGCCCGTAACGCCGCCCCCTTCTCGGCCGAGCCCCTCAGTTTGCCCTCCGGTGAAATGGGGTGCACAGGGAAAGTCGCCTCGAAGGGTGTTTGTAGCTTCCGGGAGGGAAAGTGGTAGATGTGAGAGAAGTGTTTAACACCAACAGGTACAAGCTAATGGACTTGACTCAGGAACTCCACAAGTCATTTCATCTGATGCCCACGGCGGCCTTCCTGGGGTTTTAGCCCCCAATGCACGAGGAGAAATCAAGGGGCAGGCAGGTTGAAGAAGTGGCTTCAAGTCACAGTTATAGTAGCCACAGAAGTGCAAAGCCGTGGTGGTGCTAGGACCTGTTGTTCCTTAGGGGGAGCCCCGGTAATGTGTCAGCGGGGATTTGATTAACCCTCCTTGGGTGACACCGTCAAACCCGTAGCTCCTTTCTCCCTGATTCCTGGGCCAGTGCCACTATTCTGTGGATGAAATCCCGTTCTGGGGCTCCTTTGGAAGGTCCAAGAGGAGGACGTGACTATGGGTTTCCCCCGCTAGCCTTGCCCATTAGAAGTTGATGGATGTAGGAGACTGCGGATCTCGCGCAGACTGAGGTTCCCTGGGTTTTTGGCTCAGGGAAAGCTTAAGTCATTATAAACAGCGAGGTCCATCCTCTGTTTCGTTTATGGCATATGTTCTTTCCTCCAAACCTTGAATGTTCTCTGTAGTGTTCAGACGTATAATTCCTAGTTGGGGAAGGAAGGGGCTTACGTCAGCCGCCTGCCTTCAAATAGGGTTTTGTTTCTTCTATTTTCAGATAAGACCCAGAGGGGTAAAAGTGAACTAAAATTAACTTTGGCAAGTATTTTAATGTGTTTTTTTAATGTGTTTGATGACGGTGTTGGAAGTGTCTGAAAATCAGGCAGGCAGTTTCTAGGCCAGGTCTTGAGAAGTCTCTCGATGTTTGCATTAGTTCTTCGGAGTCTGGAGGTCTGCTGTGCTCGCCCCTTTCCAAGATTCTGGATTGAGGAGTTGTGTGGTGTGTAGGACTGGAAGGGGTCTTACAGGTTATCTGGTACAGCTTTTCGGGCTGCCCACATGCCTTCCCATTTAACTGAACCTTGGAAAGGGGAAGTAAATTCACAGACAGGCCCTGCCGGGTGGCTTAGTTGTTGAGCGCGTCAACCTGTGAACCAGGAGGTCACTATTTGAATCCTGGTCAGGGCACATGCACTTAGAAAATAAACAAATAAATAAATTCACAGACTGCCTTAGTGACAGAATCAGAAGTAAAATTCCAAGTCTTCTGCTTCTCAGCCCAGTAGTATTTTTATTTCTACCATACCATGCTACCTTTTTTATTTTTTTAAAATATATTTCTACTGATTTCAGAGAGGAAGGGAGAGGGGAAGAGTGACAGAAACATCAACGATAAGAATGAATCATTGATCTGCTGCCCCCTGCACAACCCACACTGAGAATTGGTCCTGCAACCTGGCATGTGCCTTGACCTGGAAGTGAACCGTGACCTCCTGGTTCATAGGTTGACACTCAACCACTGAGCCACCTGGCTGGGCCCTTGCTACCTTTTGAAAGGACATTAAATTACGTATGCAGACCTTAAGACCAGGAATCCTGAGTATATTGAAATCACAAGGAAGTTTTAGTCTCGGCCACTCTCCATGCTCAAGTTTAGCATTAGAAGGAGACCAGGTTTTGTGCACAGATATGCTAGTTCCCACGAGTCACCAATTTTATTGTCCAGTACTTTATAATACTCTTCTGTTACCATTATCTGATTTCATTTCTAATCCAGTCCTATGACGGAGTTAGCATTTTTACAGCTAAGAGCACTGCCTTACTGAATGCCTTATTACATCGCAGAATAAATGGCGAGGACAGGACAGAAACCTCTCCTGGGCAGAGGATTATGTGTAAAGTCTCTGAGCCTCAGTTTCCTTATCTGTGAACTCTCACAGGGTTGTGTAGGGACTATGAAAAATGTCTGTGAAATTGCACTGTAGTAGCCCTAACCAGTTTGGCTCAGTGGATAGAGCATTGGCCTGTGGACTCAAGGGTCCCAGGTTCAATTCTGGTCAAGGGCATATACCTTGGTTGCGGCACATCCCCAGTAGGAGGTGTGCAGGAGGCAGCTGATTGATGTTTCTCTCTCACTGATGTTTCTAATTCTCTATCCCTCTCCCTTCCTCTCTGTAAAAAGTCAATAAAACATATTTTAAAAAAAGAAAGTGCATTGTAATAGTTGTGAGTAGTAGAAATAATAGCTAATATTTATTAAGCACTTACCATATGCCAGTCACTGGACTAAGGACTTTCTGTGGAACATTTCGTTTAATTCTTAGAGGAACTGTGTGACTAAATATTATTATTATCCCTGTTTTACAGAAGAAGAAACAGGCTTAAAGAGGTTACATGACTTTCTCAGAGACAGTCTACTCTAATAAAAGAGAAATATGCAAACTGACCATACTTCTGTGACACCCACCAGTCAATCAGGAGTGAGTATGCAAATTAACCCCAAAAAGCTGATGGGTTAATTTGCATACACTAGCAAGGAGCCGCTGGGTGGGGCAGGATGCCTGTTATGAGGGGGATGGCGGGGGATGGAGGGAGCTATAGGAGCAGCACTCCAGCAGAGTGAAGACTGAAGGCTCCAGCCCGAACGAACACTGGAGGCTCTGGCTGGAGCGAACACGGCCGGAGCAAAGGCCTGGGTACCGAGTGCCAGAGGAAAACCAGTGCCAGCAGCCAGGGGAAGGAAGGCCTATTCTTGCATGAGTCTTCGTGCAACAGGCCTCTAGTATAACTTTAGACCTGGTGTTCTTTATTTTGTGAAAATATACATAAGATAGAATTTATCATTTTAACCATTTTTAAAAGTATAGTTCTGTGCCACTCTCCATGCTCAAGTTTAGCATTAGAAGGAGACCAGGTTTTGTGCACAGATATGCATTAAGTACATTTACATTGTAGTGCAACCATCACCACCATCTATTTAGAATTTTTTTGTCTTCCTCAATTGAAACTGTACCTGTTAAATACTAACTTCCTATTCCTCCCTTCCCCCAGCTCCTGGCAACCACCAGTCCGTTTTCTGTGTGTATGAATTTGACTGCTCTACTCATATAAGTAGAATAATACAATTTTGTGATTGGCAAAGCTGGTACTTTTAGTGCTTTCCTTAACTACAGGTTGCTCTGTAAATACAAAATGATTACTAGTCTGAATTTACAGTAGAATGTGGCGTGCAGCCCCAGAGCAGGAACCCAGGCCTGGTTGTACCTCTGGTTAACTTCCTTTTCCCCAAACTCTGTGAATTTCCCTATTATTGAAGCGTTTTTCGAGATTTCTACTCACCCTTTCTGTATCTTCCAAAGAGACTTCCTACCTTGAAATAGAACCAAGAGAACCCTTGCCTTGTTTGCATCTGCCTTTCTGACTATAGGTTTGGGCATATGGACCTTCAATGATCATGAATAGCAGTGCTATGATAGCAGTTCAGATCAGAGCTACTCAGGACAAGTAAATGGATTACCTTGATAAATGCTCCCTCTTTGCATTCTCCTCTTTCAATAAAGACACACAAGAGGGATTAGCTTTTGGGGGTTTCTAGATGGTGTTTATGGATTCTCATTACTTACAGGTGGTTAAGATGGAGTTAAATGCCATATTTAGCCTCTCAAAATTCTCTATTTCTGTGCCTTTACTTGGGTTGGGATGTGGTGTTGATATTTAAGATGAGTAGTTGGAATTTTGTCCTGATACCAGCAGGGAAGGGGTGTGTCCCAGAGATGGGTAATAGGGCAATAAGCAGATCTGAGCATGTTGCTCTTTCCTTAAAAAAGTCTTGATGGCCCAACATTTCCTCCATATTGAAGTCCAAACCTCCAAGTGTGATAATGAAGTCAGAATGTTCTGACTTGTTTATTGGATAGCATTTTGTATTTCAGGGGCTTTAAAGTAATGTAGGCCAGCTAGCCACCTGGCCAACATTTGGATTGGCTACCCGTTGAGATTCTCTTTCATTGGCACCTCATTCTTGGAAAGATTCTCATTTACTGAACTATCGTTAACCATGCTATGGGGTAGTACTAAGCTTAGAGATTTGGGTGTATATAGTCTGGTGGGGAAGACATACAGGCAAGAAAACAGGCAATGTGAAAAGTATTTTGACAGGGACAAGCACTGTGAAAGTTTGGAGGAGTGACAACTAACTCAGCCTTGGAAGGTCAGGGAAGGCTTTCTCAGAGAAGTTGGCTAACCCTATACCTCAGGAAAAGAGATTGGGGAGTCAAGGAGGAGACATAAGACTGTTCTAGGCAGAAGGAATAGCAAGTCTAGAGATGGTAGAGGTAATAGATGAGACTTTTGCCCCCTTTATCTACCAGGATTATTCTAAGCATTTAACACGTGTTAACTCATTTCTTCTCATACCTTGAGAGGTACAGTATCTACTATGGAGGTAAAGAAATAGACCCTGGGGTTAAATAAGTTTCTCAAGATTCCTGGGTGGAGCATAAGGCATGAAATGGGTGGATGTAACAAGAGATGAGACTAGTAAGATAGGCAGAGCAGAGGCCAAATTATGAAAGGGCCTTGTAGCCTGGGTGAGGGGGCCATGGTCCTCAATGCATTTAGAAAGATAACTTTGGCTGTTTATTTGGGGAGTGGATTTGAGGGATAGAGCATCATAGTCAAAGAGACCAGTTAGGCTGTTGCAGTAAAAGGTGATGGTGTTTCAAATGAAGATAATGGATGTGTATGTGGTGAGGGGAGGATGAGGCGGCGGGGAAGGGAAAGAGGGTTGTAGAAAGAAAATGGAATTGAGCAATGAGAATCAAAGATTGTTGGTGTGGATGGTAAGGAAGAGATCAAGGATGACTTCTAGATTTTTACTTTAGATGGGAATGCTATTTATTGAGGTGAGGACACAGGAGAAGGAGCACATAAGAGAGGGGGGAGGTTTCTCATACAGGGTCTTCTTACTGCTGATCCTAGTTCTTTGTAGGGATGGCCAGGAGAGCAGAAGTGAGGCAGCAAATCTGATAACTACTTGATAACTATCCCTGGATAAACTGATGTAAACACTAGTTTTGGAAGAATGGAAATATTGGATCCTAGACATCCTGGCCGTGTACTGCTCTGAAGATTGCTATGGTTAAGCCAAGGAAACATTATGTTTTCTCAAGACAGTTTTCTGTGGCACTATTCTCCATGTACTAGTGTGTACCTCTCTAAGTCAACTCTGTTTACTGTTTGCTAGGCACTGGGAAAACAAAGACCAGTAAAACATAGCTTTACTGGTATTTTGAGGATCTCACATTCAGAAGGACAGCAAGATTCAGTAGCTTAGATATAGTGGTGGTGGGAGAGAGTGGGATGGGTAGATCAGGATGGGACAGGATGGGGAAGGACTAGGAAGGATTTCATTAGGGACAGGAACCAGGAGATCCTGCTCTGTGTTCCAGTCTTTTTGTCAGGTGGCAAAGATCCAGTCTTATTCATTTGAATAATGATAGAAAAGAATTAAGATGACTCCAAGGGTCCCTTCTAGCAATATATTTTATGATTCTAGATGATGATTTAGACAAAATATCTCTTGGGGAGGAAGTTTTTCTCCTCTCTCTCTCACCTCCCCTTCTCTCTTTTCTTCCTTTTTCCTCTTTTTTTCTTAGGCTATTGTAGGGGGTAAGGGTGGAGATAGAAGGGTTTTCACATGAGTGTCTATAAAAGTCTAGTTTTATTCAATTCTAGATTCATGTATAATATGTACAACTGGAAGGGAAGACGATGATAGCAGTAATATTAGAATGCTGTCCTGCAAGTGCCCACTGTCTACTACAGTGGTCAGCAAACTACGTGAGCCGCGGTTTGCCGCTCTGTTGACTAATGAGTTTGCAGACCACTGACCTAGGGGCTTAATCACAAGGAATAGCAATAGCCTGTAATTATTGGAATTGAGAGTCTAGGTCAGTTTGCCAACCACTGGTCTACTGTAAGGAAAGTTTCAGATCTGTGATGTGGTATAGCTCATAGACTCTTAGGATTAGAGAGAGAGGGGCAGTGAGATAAATGGTGGACCTAGCCATGAGCCTAAGGATCATTTGATCTGGTTCCTGCTACTAACTCAGTGTGTGGACTTGGCAAAGCCCCCTTTCTTCTTTGGCCTGTTTCCTCATAAAATAATCTGGGAGGCTGGGGATAGAAAAGGATTGGAGGTTTCTCTCTAGTCACGTTTCCCTCCTCACTCAAGTGAATAATAGAGTCAGACATCTGCCAAGTGTCATTGTTATCTTTTCTGACTTGTTTTGATAGCCCTTCCTTTTCCTTCTGAGTTTTAGTATCTTTCTGTCACTTCATAATGGTCTTCTTGTGAATAAATGTGCTGTATCTCCTGAGAGGAGGGTAAAAAGGATGGGATATTATCCCTAGTCTGCATCCCCAGAGAGCCATATAGGCTGCCCACTGTACCCTGTTGTCTATGCTGGGGTAGGGTAGATAGTTTGTGGTTGACTACTCAGATTTTCTGAGGCTCAAACACATGTATTTGGAGTGCTTCACTGACCAAGGTGCAAATTTGGCCATCCTCCCAATATGCCCAGTGCAGTTCCACTGAGGGAAGTAGTATTCAGTGGGCTTTTGATGCTTGCCAGACTCAACAATAATTGTAATTACCTAATACTCTCTAGGATCTCACTCCTTCTGTCTGTAAAACAAGGAGGTTGGACTAGATCATCTTGAATAATATTTTTACCTCTTTAACAGTCTAAATTTTTGGTTTTATGGAAGTGGCTTAAGAATTCATCACTGGCCGAGACCGGTTTGGCTCAGTGGATAGAGTGTTGGCCTGCGGACTGAAGGGTCCCAGGTTCGATTCCAGTCAAGGGCATGTACCTTGGTTGCTGGCACATCCCCAGTGGGGGATGTGTAGGAGGCAGCTGATCGATGTCTCTCTCTCATTGATGTTTCTAACTCTCTATCCCTCTCTCTTCCTCTCTGTAAAAAAATCAATAAAATATATTAAAAAAAAAAAGAATTTATCACTGGAAGGAGAAAGATCTTTGCTAGAGCATTGAGAATACCCAGAGGGTTAAGTTCTGGGTGCACAGATACCTTTCACTATATCAGCTGATGGATATTGCTTTTTAGAATGGACAGATTGCTAAAAAATTGCTTGTGAGATGAATTTATCAAATTGTCTGCTGAGTTCCATTATAAACTTAGAGCTGTTGTCCCATGGGATGAACTTGGAGTCCAAGACTGTAAAAAAAAACACATACAAACATTTAAATATGTAGCAAACTGTTTAAAATCAGATAATAAAGGGAAAGTAAAAAACACTAATAGAATTCACAAACAGTAAATACCAAAACTGGGGAAACACTAGACCAGAAATTTGCATTTCCTTGGAGTTTTAGCTTTATGAGGTAGATATCTCTAAATGAGCTTACCTGGCCCTTGAAATGCCATCTGTAGAGACTGAATGCTAGTTCTGTTTGTCAAGGTAAAAATCATTGCTTTATTTAAAGGCCAGGTTTAGAAACTTAATGTTATTGGCTAGGTTTCCTTCATTCTAGAGGCATTTATCTGGTATTTAGCTGTCTCCTGTTTTATTTGTTTTATTAATAAGAATTTCACTAAGCCTAGTGAAAGGTTCTGTTTGCGTGATGTTTGTTGTTTGTTTGTCTAGTTTCCTTTGTAATTCTTTGTGTTAGTGAGAAAGCAAGCTCAGCAGATTTAAAAGTATAATTTCCATAACTCGTTTCTCTAGGTCTGGGTTTTTTTTTCTGGAAGGTATGATCATGTTGCACTGAGAAATCAAATGTTCCCTGCTTTCACAGACCATTTTAAAGCTTTGGGACTTTGTTCTTGCAGATAGCTATAAGCTGGCACTGAGGAATGTTACTGTCAGTACAATAATGATAGCTATGCCTTAATCAGTTGAACACAAGAATATCTTTTTTTCAGACCTTAAAGACTCACCCTAAATTGATTTTCACATCAATTACTAAAATTAGGCATTTAGGTAGAGTTATCATGCTAAGTAGTTTGCCTAGCTGTTATAACATGATTATACTTAAAAGTCCAACTGCTTTCCATTCCTAAGCTTAACCATTTATCCCAGGATTTGGAGTACCTACTATGTGTTCTCAGGGAGAACATAAAAATTAAGCAAGACATGATTGCTGCCCACAAATTATTTTCAATCTTGAGAGAGAGACAGATAAGTACAAGAGATTCAAGCTGCTTCTTAACCCTACTACCCTGGCTCAAATATTTGGGTTGAAGGTTTAGACTGGAAATAGCAAAATTGATGGATATATGACTGACTATGCAAGGAGACCTGTATGAATTCTGGTTATATTGTTTAGATTTATTTTTGGCTTTCCCTCCCCCTCTTCCTCTGCCTGTTATCTCGAATTTTACTAGCATCCTCTTGCTTTGTCCAACATTCAGTGTGTAAAGTCAAGGAGGGACAACATTCAGGTTTCGATGTTCAAACATTTGCCTAGTGCTTTCACTATTCTCATATCAGTTCTCTGTCTGAATTACGGAAATATTTAATGTTATCTAGCTTTTTATTTAGGAATGAAGAAAATTAAATTTCTATGTAATCATTTAAAGTTTTATAACTTTTATTTCAGTTTAAAAATAAAATAACTATTTTACTTATACGGGGAATCATATGAGGTATAGTTTCTGGCATTTGGTCAATTTGTCACTTATCAATTATGATTAAATTGTGGTTCTTAAATTTTTGTTGTTGTTGTTAATCTTCCCCCATGGATATTTCCTACTTATTTATATGAGAGAGAGAGAGAGAGAGAGAGAGAGAGAGAGAGAGAGAGAGAGAGAGAGAAAGAGAGAGAAAGAGAGAGAGACATTGATGTGAAAGAGCTATAACAATTGGTTGCTTCCCGCACGCACCCTGCCAGGGTCCGGGATCAAACCTGCAAACCAGGTACATTTCCTTGACTGGGAATCGAACACAAGACTCTTCTGTCCTTGGGCTGACAGTATAACCACTGAGCAACACCAAACAGGACTACATTGTGGTTCTTTTGTTTTTTAAATATATTTTTATTGATTTCAGAGAGGGAGAGATAGAAATATCAATGATGAGAGAGAATCATTGATTGGCTTCCTTCTGCATGTCCCCTACTGGGGATCAAGCCTACAACCTGGGCATGTGCCCTTGACTGGAATCAAACCCGGGACCCTTCAATTTGCAGCCCAAAGCTCTGTTTACTTAGCCAAACCGGCAAGGGCTAAATTGTGGTTCTTGAAACCCATTCCTTTGGTCTTTGCTAGCCTTCTTTGAACATGTCACAGCATGGAGCCCTAGGAAGTTGAGGGACCGTTGAGCTTACCCTAATCTTTAAAGGATCTTTCTCTTCCGTTGTCTCTACCCTCAAAAAGAAATGTTAATTTGGGATGCTGTATTGTGTTCATGCTTTCTTCCAACAATTTAGCATTGCCTGTGAGGTCTAGAAAAAAAGGGACTAATGCCTGTTCATCTTCAAAGGTTGGGGACAAAATTGAAATAAATTGGCCAAAATGTATGGAGCCCACTGAATGCTCTGAAAGTTTTCCTTTATGCTCTGAAGGATATATGCTAGTAAATGTCCAAAGCATACTCATACCTTCAGGGAACCTATGGACTTTAAGGAGATTAGATAGCCATGAAGATGTAGCTCATAGTAAGGCGTTTAGTGTAGAAGGCTTGGTTTAGAAACCTAAGGTCTACTCTAGTCCCCTGGGACTAATTTGACCAGGTAAACTGGATTTTCTCATCTATAAAAAGGGGCTAATAGTCTGTATCTTGCTTTTTGCATAATGTTATTGTGAGGGGAAGGTTAATAAGGTTATTTATGTGAAGAATCCATGAGTCATTTGTCAAAGATAATAGGTAAATGGCAGAGTTTTCCATAGGAGAGCTTTGTGGGCTAGAATGATGTGAAGAGTGGTCTGTACCAGCCTCTAGGACTGAAAGAAAGAATAATGGAAGTGAGAACCAAGATGGTGGCATAAGGCCTACACCTATACATTCTGCCTCTCACAACCACACCAAAACTACAGCTAAAATACAAAACGACTATCCCCCAGAATCATGGGAAAGCTGGCGGAGTGGAAGTTCTACAACTAGAAGGAAAGAAAAAAGTGCATCCAGACCTGGTAGGACGTGTAGAGGTTCAGAAAGGCAGAGGGGTACAGAGATGTGCATGAATGAGGCTGGTGTGAGCTGTTTTTTTTTTTTTTTTTCAATTGGGAGGGAGTTACAAGTTCCCGACTCTCTGAACTCCAGTTTCCGGTGAGATTCTGGGGACCCAGACTCATATAGGGAGAAACTGGACTGTCTGCCATCAGGTCGGAAAGAGAGGGTGGCTCTCTCCCAGAGATGCGCACAGGAATCATTGTTTACTGCGCTGGGACGCAGGATGTGAGACACGAGGATGCAGAGAGGGCTGACTGGCAGCCAGCACTGTTTGCTACACCCTAGTGATTCCCTGAGACCCCGCCCTACCCAATTTACAAACCCACCGAGCTGTACACAGTGGCTTTGCAGATAAATGGCCTGCCCTCTTGAAGCTTAACCTAACAAATTGCAACTGGGTCAGACAACTTCCAAACTTCCAAACTCCAAGAGAAGAAGAGAAATCTGCAGATCTCCCTGTAGCTCCTGCCGGGTGGCCTCAGACACTAGCTGACTTGCACCTCCTTGGAGATCCAGGAACCAGTGTACCTAGAGGTCAGTGTGAGATGACATCAGATTTCAACTTCTCACATACATAAGTGACATGCTCAAGAGGCAGACTTTGTGAGCACCAAAGCCCCACTGAAGCAAGTTCTGCCCAATAGGGGTATCTCCAGCACAGCAGTTCTTCCATTAATAGACACAGCTAATCCTCACAGTCAATTGTCCTGGAGGTCAATTTCTCCCAGTGTACCAAGACTTAACTACAACAAGACTATGAACCCAGTCCATAAAGAGGTACACCAAGAGTGTTCACCTCTGGTAATTGGGGAGGCGGAGCTACTGGGCCATAAAAGGCAACTAGCACACAAAGCCACTCCATCAACAGGGAAGCAGCCAAAATGCAGAGACCAAGAAACATGTCATGAATGAAAGAAATGGAGGAAAGCAAACTACTGGATATAGAGTTCAAAACCACATAAGGTTACTCAAGAATCTTCTACAAACCACCGAGAAACTTAGTGAGACCTCTGAGAAACTTAGTGAGACCTTCAAGGATCTTAATGAGAATGCCAAGAAAATGGAAAGGACCAGTTAGAAATTAAGCATATACTATCTGAAATAAAGAATAATATACAGAAATCCAACAGCAGATTAGAGGACCCCAAGAATCAAACCAAAGATCTGAAATATGAGGAAGCAAAAAACCCCTAACCAGAAAGACAAAAAGAAAAAAGAGTCCAAAAATGTGAAGATAGTGTAAGGAGCCTCTGGGACAACTTCAAGTGTACCAACATCAGAAGTATGGGGGTGCCAGAAGAAGAGAGAGAGAGCAAGATACTGAAAATCTATTTGAAGAAATAATGACTGAAAACTTTCCCTACCTAATGAAAGAAATGTTCTTACAAGTCCAGGAAGCCCAGAGAACCCCAAACAAAAAGGAATCCAAAGAGGACCACACCAAGACACATCATAATTAAAATGCCAAGGGCAAAAAGACAAAGAAAATCTTGAAAGCAGCAAGAGAAAAACAGTTAGTTACATACAAGGGAGTATCCACACGACTGTCAGCTGATTTCTCAACAGAAACTATGCAGGCCAGAAAATAAATAGCAAGAACCTACAACCAAGAGTGCTCTACCCAGCAAAGCTATCTTTCAGAATTGAAGGGCAGATAAAGAGCTTCACAGACAAGAAAAAGCTGAAGGAGTTCATCACCACCAAACCAGTATTATACGAAATGCTGAAGGGTATTCTTTAAGAAGAGGAAGAAGAAGAAAAAGGTAAAGATAAAAATTATGAACAACAAAGTGATAACAAATACATACCTATCAACAAGTGAATCTAAAAATCAAGTGAATAAAAAATCTAATAAACAGAATAAACTGGTGAATATAATAGAATTAGAGGCATAGAAAAGAAATGGATTGACAATTCTCTGGTGGAAGGAGGTGTGAGGGGTGCAGGAAGAGATTGGATAAAAATCTTATACCTATGGATGAGGACAGTGGTGAGGGGTAAGGGGATAGGGTAGGGGGTGGGGAATCTGATGGAGGGGAGCTATGGGGGGGGGAGGAACATCTGTAATAAACTGAACAATAAAGATTTATTTAAAAAATGAAGCATTTAGACATGGTAGTGTTAGAGCAAAAGACTGGAGGCAAACTGTTTAGGGGGAACAGTGAATGAGTGTTCTCTGACCTCATGCTCAGTGATAGGGTAGTTAGGTGTATGTTCAGCTTTAGTGGTTATTTGTAAAGGCATACCAGATTACACTGTTGTTGTTATTTTTTTGAAATTGTCCTGAATGATCTTTCTTGATCTTCAGAATCATAAAGGTTTAACTGGCCTTTGATCCTAGTACTAATGCCTTAAACTTTTGACCTAAAGCGTGGCCAAGATCTGTGCTGCTTGCCACTGTATTTTCCCATATTGATGTCTAAACCACTCCCATTTCCCCCCCCCCCCCCCCCCCCCCCCACACACTATCTTCATTGGCCTCAACAAGTTACTTCTCAAAAGCCTTATTCTGTTAATTCTAGATGCAAGTCCCTATCACAGCAATATTCAACCTTTCCATCTCGTGGTACACAGACTCAACGACCACCTAAGGGAAAAGAGATCAGTGCCCCTGACTAGTCAGATATTGCATTGTTTTAAAAAGTCTTGCCACACCGGTGGGAAATTGCTGCACTATCAACTTTTCTGCTGGCCTCTGGAGACATGTCAACTTTAATAAAGGTCTGTTTACGTAAGAAATGGCAGATCCAATGAAATGTTGCACATCAGTTGGTTACAGAAAACAGAAAGGCGAGTGTGGAGGAAAACTGTCACTCTGGGCTCCTTTTTGACCGCCAGATTACACCCTTATCAGCTGTGTGTAAGAGAATTCCTGTTGCTCAATTTCCTTGTCAACACTTAGCATTGTCTGTCTTTTTTCATTTTAAGCTCTTCTGGTTAGTGTATAGTTATATAAGTGATTTTAAAAAACCATAATATGAATTCTCAAGTAGCAGTACAATAAAGGAGTAAAGTGATTGGCGAGTTCAGAGAGGAAGAGATTGCTTCATTTGTTGGAATATGGTCCCCGGGGAACATTTATGGAGGAGTATTTGAGCTGGGCCTTGTAGGATTAACATAGGGACTGTATATTATCCAGGCTATCCAAATTTCTAATATTCTGCCTGGACTTGTGCTTATAAATTATGAAACATCAATATTTCTGTGTCTGGATGATATCTTCTGGACTATCTAGAAGCAACACCCAGATATCTTTTCTTAGTTGCTGTGCTTCTCTCCTACCTTCCCTTTTTTCCAGAAGGTATGTACACAGGAGATTTAGATTGCAGAGATGGAGAGAGGACATTCTGTGCAATAGGAACAATTGAGCAAAACCACAAATGAGTGACTAGATATCTTCCTGCTAATGAGCAGGGAGGAGTATGTGACCCATACTTTAGGGGCGGGTGATGCCTTCTCACAGCCTCTTGGAGCAGCTAGAAAAGGTCATAACTGTTCCCAAGCCAATTTGTATTTAAACTGGATAGAATTTGATAGTAAGTTTGCCTATAATTACATTATTTCAGGGAAGAAATTAATCCAGCAAACAGTCATACTTGAAGTGTGTCAAAAGAGAGTTTGTTTTCTTTTAAAATGAAAGGGGAGGTAGGAAATGCCAAGACCTAAAGAGCTTAGTCTTCCAGAGCTCATCTATTACATGTGTATTTGTTCAGGGAAAAATTGTCATTTCTTTGTCAGCTTTTACCCTGTCGGTGGACTCTAGCAGGATGTTTATTTTCTGTAGTTTTACCAAATCATTTTGAAGGCTGGTATGAATATTGATCAAGTCTTAGAGCCTTACTCCTTTGTTCTGTCAGCAAATATTAGAAAATGTACCTTCAATTACCTGGTTGGGGGAAATATAGTGGCCCTGTCTGCTCCCAGAGAGCATCACTTCCATGTTAAACATTAGTCATCTCCTGATCCTGTGTCAGGGTCTGGGGTATTTGTCAGGAAAGATGGGCAAGGTGTGTGTGTGTGTGTGTGTGTGTGTGTGTGTGTGTGTCGGGGGCGAGGGGAGGGAGGGGCGGATGTTAGAGCTGCCATTCACCAGAGGGTATCTAGGCTTTCTGTTGAGGACACTAGTCAAGTATTTGATTAAAAATGTGTCCTAATAGCCTGTTGGGTTCAGTGGATAGAGCATCGGCCTGCAGATTGAAGGGTCCCAGGTATGATTCCAGCCAGGGGCACATATCTGGGTTGTGGGCTAGATCCCCAGTAAGGGGCGTGCAGGAGACAGCCAATCAATTATTCTCTCTCATCATTGATGTTTCTATCTCTCCCTCTCCCTTCCTCTCAATAAAGAAATATATTAAAGGAAAAAAAAAAGAAAATCCTAAAAAATAAATAAATAAAAATGTATCCTAGTTTCTACACCTAACTATGCCTTTCATATTAATAACTAGAGGCCTGGTGCATGAGCAGCTGCGGGGGTGGGGCTTCCACCATCTTTGCCTTGATAATTTGCATATTCCCTCCTGATTGGCTGGTAGGCACCATGGAGGTATAGTTAATTTACATATTTTTTTATTAGTGTAGATTATTATATAGGATAGCTACCATGAATTGAGTGCCTACTCTGTCAAGATAGCATAGTTAGTACCTTGTGTTCATACTAATAGAACTGATTCATACTGAAGGTTACTATATTATATATACATTTTATATAAAGTATATTATGTCTATAAATTTATAAGTATATTTATATATAAAACTCATATTTGTTAAATAAATCTTTATATTTATTTCCACCTCAACCCTAAGAATTAGATTCTGTTGATCCTTACCATATAGATAGGGAACTAAGAAATAAGGAAGTTAAGAAATATGCCCATAATCACACTGCTAGTAAATGGAATTGCTAGGATTTGAACCTAACCAATTCTTTTTTATTTTTAATAGAAAAAATTTCAAACATACGTAAAGTAGGCAGAATAGGTTAATGAAGCATCACTCAGCTTCAACAGTTATAAGTTCACAAACTTACTTCATTTATACCCTGACCTTCTTATCCTGTGCTCTGAAGAAAATCTTAGCCATCACTTTGTCTTTAAACTAGAGTCCTGGTGCACTAAGCCTCTCCCTCAGCCTGGCCTATGCCCTATCACAGTCTGGGAGCTGCCAGTCGGACATCCTTAGCGCTGCCGCAGAGGCAGAAGCCTGCGTTTATCAGCTGTGAGCCCTGCATCTGGCTGAGTGGTGCTCCTGGGTTGAGTATCTGCCCCTGGTGGTCAGTGCGCATCATAGCGACCAGTCATTCAGTCATTCTGCTATTTGGACAGTTTCCATATTAGCCTTTTATTTTATAGGACTAGAGGCCCGGTGCATGAAATTTGAGCACAGGGGTTGGGGGTGTCCCTCAGCTCAACTTCTCCAGTCTGGGATCCCTTGGGTGATGTCCAACTGCCTGTTTAGGCCCGATCCCAACATGGATTGGGTCTAAACAGGCAATCGGACATCCCTTTGACAATCCAGGATTGCTGGCTCTCAACTGCTCACCTGCCTGCCTGATTACCCCTAACCGCTTCTGCCTGTCTACCTGATCACCCTCTAACTACTTCCCTGCCAGCCTGATCGACGCCTAACTGTTCCCCTGCCGGCCTGGTCATCCCCAACTGCCCTCCCCTGACAGCTCAGTCACCCCCAAATGTTCCCTCCCCTGCATATTCCCTCTTTATTAGATAGGATTTTTTTCTTTAACATATTGGACAGTGTACCAACTGTGGTCTTGACAAACCAGTAAAAATGTAAACTCAAACTAAAAGTTTCTGACCATTTGAGTGCCTACCATGGCATGGTACTGATACTCATATACATAAGACTCTCTTCAAGGAGCATTTAGTCAGATAGGGACTGTGGGATCATACCTGGTTTCAAACATGGAGCCCTATTGATTATAATGAGACTATAAGACACTAATTTTCCCATTCAGGCTTCCCTACTAGCCTTCCTGCATTCTGTCTTGATTTCCTTTATGCCATTCTACTCACTGAAACTAGGCACCTCTTCCTAAAAACTGCTTTTGTTGTGTTCTCCCTGCTCATTTATCTAGTTTGAGGACCTGGTAAATGAAAAACAAAGTTTTCCCAGCAATAAACCTTTTCTCCTTGGACAGAGTTTTAATATATCAAGGGCAATAAGTTTTCCTTTTGGCAAAGGTGTTACTCATTTTATGGAAATGCTGAGGGAATCTGGAGATGATAGTATAATAATGGAGTGAAGCATGGGGAATGCCATCTTGATTCAGGGGAAAGCATAGGTTTATCATTGTACTGTTCACTCCTAAGGACATCTGACTGCAATGGGGCAATTATGTATGCTCTTTTGTAAAGAAAAAGAACTTTTTGTTGTGGAGTCTAGGGAGAAGAGTTTAATGGTATCTCTTTTGAGAGGGAAGCAAACTGCTGAATCTTTATCTCTCTGGCTAGCCAAGACATTAAAATGAATGTCGTATATATGAGTGAAGTCAAGCAGAGAAGCGTTTTGGGTCTCTAGTAATTTGGGTGACAGGCAAGTGGCACTGGGGTCTAGGCTGACATACAACTACTAAAATCAAAAGTCAAAAGAAGGTTCAGGCATTTGTATCCCTATAGTGCTTTGCATATAATAAATACCTAATGTCTTCTTTATATCTTTATTTTTCTAAAAAAAAAAATATTTTGACAGAGAAGAAGATTGTAGAATCATGGTTCCTAAAGTTCAGGATCCAAATGTTATAGGACCTTGGATAGCTCCTTGGAAAAAGCAGCTCCTCTAACCAAAGTTAGAATCCTTAGGGGATTCCTAAATCCTTTCAATTCCAGATCTTTTTGGAGGATCTTATCCTCTTGATCAGAAGTTGCAAACTGGCAGCCCCTTGGATTGTGTCTGGCCTGCATACCTGTTTTGTTTGTCATGCAGTGCTTTTGAGTTGGACCCCAGTCTGGGGAGATTGGGGCTTTCAGTGGAGATACTGTGTATGAGATCAGAGGCCTTGGCATGTGGGTTCTGAGGGTGACTGAATTACCCTGAAAAAGGTGGAGGATTGTTTTGGAAGTAATTGGAGCTGGAGACTGATGCTGACCATGAGCAATTTTCCTATATACAGGAATAGGAATAGCCCCTAGCTATTTTACGGAAGACTTTACTCCTTGAGCCCTCTACCCAGGGACTCCCTATATAGGACTCCTTGTGCACTCACCTGTCTATGTTCAAGAAGCTTGTGGCTTGGCTTTCTTTTTTCTTTTGGACACTGGGGCACATGGCTCTGATCTTTGGGGAGGCCTTTAGAGTACCAGCTCAATTTGGCAAAATGCTTGAGTTTACAGAATCACATTCTTCATTTCTCTCCTTTATTCCACATGCTACTTCCTCATTGGTTGGCTCCTTTAGGCAGAGCATATTTGTTCTCAAGTTTATCCAAGTTTACAACATTTCCTAAATGCCCAGTACCGTTTGCCATTTGTCATCAGGCTAGAAGTTTTTTCTTTGAAACACTTTGTCAGCTATACTAAGTTTTACTACCTGCTTGGTTGGGATGGGGTGGGGGCTCTAAATGGAACTTGCTAACATTGAAGGAACTTTACTCAGTTACAGTACATTGTTCTTAGTCTCCTGGGACTAAATAATTATCTTCATTTTACTATGAACTTTTGGTGCCCCTGTTGGCTAGTAAGTCTTTCTGGCTTGTTTTAGAACTTCACAAGGACAGCAAACTAGTCAAGGCTCAGTGAACCTTGTTTTTGTAAAATTGGCATTTTTTAGCAGCCTCTAACACCCACAAGCTGGGGGAAAATGGGTCTGATGCCTCATGAGATAAATCATGACATATAATACAAATCAAAACTGTTTTACTTATAAGCCTATACCTAGTCTTTTTACCCTCCCTGTCCCCACCCCCTGCTCAAATGAACAGCAGCTCCTATTTGTTGAAAGTAGGTGACTTTCTCAGTAAGTAACCAACTCTTTTTTGCTGCCTGTTCCCTTTGGCTTCTTTTAATTACTGTAATATCGTCATATAGAATGTGGAGCACCATGGTAATTTTCATGACAACTGGTTATTATTTCCCAGATAAAAGGAGGAAACTAGTAAGTATTAGGAACTCAAAAAAAGATATTGGGCTAAATTCTTGTGCTGGTAGTAGAATTTTGTACTGGAAAAGACTGTTTTAGAGCAACTGTCTAATTAAGTCTTTTTCTTTTTGCAGACAATGAAACAGAGGTCCAGAGAGGTTAAACAACTTGCCTAAGGGGTCACTATGTTGTGAAATAAACTCAACATCCTCATTTTAGTGTTTCTTTGTGCTTCCTCTTCTATATGGCTTCTTTCTATTATAGCCCACTGGACCATAAGCTCCACAGAAGAACCATGTTTGTCCTGTTAATTAATGTTACCCTAGTGGCTACCATAGAACCTAAGTATTTTTTTGAGGGAATAGATAAACTGTTGGAGTTTCTAAAACTGGGATACATGGCTGCATATTATATGATACATGAAGTCACAAGATAAAACATACCTTCCTAAAGTATCACTATACTCAGATTTCTTGAAGTTGGATTGACTTAACTATTATAAGTAATTTTAAAATATACTCTTATTATCATGTTATAGAGTGGATAATGTTAGCATGAATTTTTATTAATAAAATGAGAAAGCATCAAATAAATTACAGGATTATAGTAGGCCCTTTGACCTTTACTACAGAGGGTCTAGTGTTGCCACATTGCTGATATTTTTAAGTGAAGCTAGAAATTTAAAAATGAGATCTGATTTTAAATGTTGGCAGTTAACTTAAGGGTTATTTATTATTTATTTTTAATCTTCACTAGGGATATTTTTTTCCCATTGATTTTTAGAGAGAAGGGAAGGGAGGAGGGTGAGGGAGAAAGAGAGAAACATTGATGTGAGAGAGACACATTGTTTGGCTGCCTCCCCCACTCACCCTTTCCCAGGCTGGGGAATCTGCAACCAAGGTACATGCCCTTGAGGAATCGAACCTGTGACTCCTTTGGTCTTCAGACCAACATGCCAACCATTGAGGCAAAACCGGCTAGGGCTTAATAGTTTTTATTACCTATTATTTTCGAAAATATATTTTTATTGACTTCAGAGGGAAAGGAGAGAGTAATTTCAATGATGAGAGAGAATCATTGTTTGGCTGTCTCCTGCACATCCCCCACTGGGGATTGAGCCCACAACCAGGGCATGTGCCCTTGACTGAAATCAAACCCATGACCCTTCAGTCCGTAGGCCAATGCTTTATCCACTGAGCGAAATCTGCTAGGGCCTTAAGAGATTTTTAAATAAACTTGTGTGAGTCAGACAAAACACATCTTTGGGCCTGAGCATCTGTTCATGACCTATAAAATAAATAGGTCAGGGCAGGAACTAGACTTTGGACAGGGCCAAATGGATGATGGTGTCAGGGATGGCTGCAATTGTGGGTCTGGCTCCTCTCTAGCTTTAGACTGGCCATATAGCTCGGAGTATAAAGAGTGAAATTAAGAATTGAAAAGTTAGGATAATTTCCACATTAAACATCACCAGCTGTAGGAAGCATCTACTGAACGCACAGGCTATCTCAGACCTTAGAGAGCTTCTCATTTACTTCCCTTGTTTTGCAGATGAACTAAGGTCCAGAGAAGGAAGTAGAGTTGTTCTCTAGGACCCTAGCCCCACTTTAAACTCCATACCTTTGGTACTCTTGCCTCACATGCTCCTACAGTATGGGGTAAGGGACTTCATTGGCATGCTTTGGGATGGTGAACTTCACTTTTTGATACAGTCCCATCATTGTGAGCAAAGGGAGGTTAGAGGTGGCAGTTAGTAGCATGTTCAGCCTCATCTTGGTGCAAAGGGTCTATTTCTGTCACTAGCATCAGATTGACCTTATTTTTTCTACCTAGAAAGATGTAGAAGACAGCTAAGCAAAAGGAGCTTCAGTGCCAAGCTAGATCTGTCCCACCTTGTGCCTTCCTTGTATCTTTCCCTCTTCTGTTTCCTCCCCTTCAGCTTTTTCCTCCTTGAGCCCAACTACCTTCCCTTCTGCATCAACCCCTCCTCCATCCTTTATCTCTTGTTTTTCTCTCACTGTTGCCCTTCTCCTCACTGTGAAATTCTTATAATGCCAGGGCAATAGGCTCAATCTGGGATTGGACATGTTTTCCACATTTTTTGAGGAGACTTGCTCTAAGTAGGTAGATTAACTGTCTTTAAATTACTGCCTCTGTACCCTCGCCCAAGGTTAGAAAGGGTAAAATCTCAATTCTAGACTTGGCTACAGGGCTCATACAGTCTGGTGCCACCTGATTTTGCTGCCTTCTGTCAGCTGCCTGGTGCTTAACACCCACAATTTCCTGGTGCTCCTGCTCAGTGGAATGACTTTGTTTTAACAATTCCCTCTGAGTAGAAAGTAGAAAGTTCTAGTAACTCCCTTTCCTTTTGATTTTTTTAAATTAAATTTTTATTGTTCAGATTATTACATTTGTTTCTCTTTTTCCCCCCTACTTAGCTCCTATCCACCCGACTCGCACCCCTCCCTCTACCCTTACCTCCCCCCGCATTGACCTCATCCATAGGTGTATGATTTTTGTCCAATCTCTCCCTGCACCCTCCTTACCACTTTCCCCCTGAGAATTGTCAGTCCACTCCCTTTCTATGCTCCTGATTCTATTATATTTACCAGTTTATTTTGTTCATCAGATTTTTAATTCACTTAATTTTTAGATTTACTTGTTAATATGTATATGTTGTTCATAATTTTTATCTTTACCTTTTTCTTCTTCTTCTTAAAGAGTACCTTTCAGCATTTCATATAATACTAGTTTGCTGTTGATGAACTCCTTTAGCTTTTTCTTATCTGTGAAGCTCCTTATCTGCCCTTCAATTCTGAATGATAGCTTTGCTGGATAGAGTATTCTTGGTTGTAGGTTCTTGCTATTCATCATGTTGAATATTTCTTGCCACTCCCATCTGGCCTGCATAGTTTCTGTTGAGAAATCAGCTGACAATGGTATGAGTGCTCCTTTGTAGGTAATTAACTGTTTTTCTCTTGCTGCTTTTAATATTCTCTCTTTGTCTTTTGCTCTTGGTATTTTAATTATAATGTATCTTGGTGTAGTCCTCTTTGGATTCCTTTTATTTGGGGTTCTGTGTGCTTCCTGGACTTGTAAGTCTATTTCTTTCACCAGATGTGGGAAGTTTTCAGTCATTATTTCTTTAAATAGGTTTTCAGTATCTTGCTGTTTCTCTTCTTCTTCTCTTTCTTCTTATCCCATAATTCTGATGTTGGTACGCTTGAAGTTGTCCCAGAGGCTCCTTACATTATCTTCACATTTTGGGATTCTTTTCTCTTCTTGCTTTTCCAGTTGAGTGTTTTCTGCTTCTTTGTATTTCAAATAGTTGACTTGATTCTTATCTTCCTCTAGTCTGCTGTTAGGTCTCTGTATAATATTTTTTATTTCAGTCCGTGTATATTTAATTTCTAGTTGTTCCTTTTTCATCTCTAGTTGGTCTTTTTTCATCTCCTCTTGGGTCTTGCTAAATTTATCTATCTTTTCTAGGAAATTCTTGAAAAACCTTATAACCGAGGTTTTGAACTCTATATCCAGTCTTTTGTTTATGATCTCTTCCTTTGTCTCGGCATTTTCACTATGCTGGGAGAACTTCTGTGTTAGAATGAGCCTTATGTACAACAATTGCAAAACTGCAAAAGCCTCTCTTTTAAGCTTGGGTGGGGTGGAGTCTCAGGGTTTAGTGGACTGCCTTGCCTTCCAGTCAGCCCCACCCTATGTGGCCCCTGGGTCTCACGTGTCTCTCAGTAATTACTGGAGCCGTCCCTGTGTGCATGCGCACACATGCTTCTAGACCAGTGGTTCTCAACCTGTGGGTCGCGACCTCTTTGGGGGTCCATCGACCCACCACAGGGGTCGCCTAAGACCATCAGAAAACACAGATATTTACATTACGATTCACAACAGTAGCAAAATTACTGTTAGGAAGTAGCAACGAAAATAATTTTATGGTTGGGGGTCACCACAACATGGGGAACTGTATTAAAGGGTTGTGGCATTAGGAAGGTAGAGAACCACTGCTCTAGACCGACCACTGCCTTTCCGGCTCCCCTGCTCTCCGGACCCATATAAGTCTGGGTCCCCAGAGTCTCACCCGAAACTGGGATTCGGTGGAATTAGAAGTGGCGTAGTTTGGAGGCTCTGTCTCCCAACCCACTAGAAAAAGCCAGCTGTACAATCAGCAGTCTGTCTTCTGCGTGCAGCGGTCTGCACGTCCCAGATTTCTACCCTTTTGCATTCCCCTAAATTTCCATGCACTTCTTCCTTTTCACAGTCCAAACTCCCCCCGTATGAGTCTTGCCCAGACTTGGGGTTCAGTGCCATAGGATAAGGGGTTCAGTGCAGTTGGGAGTCTCTCCCTCCTGTCAGAGGAAGCCAGCCAGGCACTGGTGCCCACTCTCTCCACACACGTGTCTCCTACCTCAGCTTTTTGCAGCTCCTCTGAGTCTCCATGAGCTCCTCTCTTTCCTTCTATTTGTAGAATTTTCACTCAGCCAACTTTCCTGTGGTTCTGGATGGTGTCCGTTCTGTCTTTTAGTTGTAGTTTTGAAATTGTGCGAGGCAGCTGTTAAGGTGTTCACCTATGCCATCATCTTGTTTTTTTCCTCCTTTTTTGTAAAAAAATCTTTTTATTGATTTTTAGAGAGAGAGGCAGGGAGATAGATAGAGAGATAGAAACACTGATAAGAAAGAAACATTGCTTGATGCCTCCTGCATGCCCCCTACTGGGAATTGAGCCCAAAACCCAGGCATGTGCCCTGCCCACAATGGAACTCATGACCTCTTGGTTCATGGATCAATGCTTAACCACTGAGTCACACTGGCTGGGCAACTCCCTTTCCTCATTATGTGACAAACTCCTACTCATCTTTTATACAGTTCAATTGCTACCTCCTCAGTAAAGCTTTCCCTGTTTGCTCTATAAGCAGAATTAATTTTGACCTTTGTATTTTGCTTCTACTTTTATGGTTTTATTTTGTTATTCTATCACACCCAAAACTGCTTTTATTTATAGTATAGAACAGCAATTTTCAACCAGTGTGCTATAAGAATTTTTAAAACATTCAATACCTGACTGTTTAATCAGGGTGGCATCAACCTTTTCCCTTAGATTATCAAATTAAATGACATCCAACACAATAGCAGTCATTCAGTGTGAATAGATAAAATGTATACCCAGTTTTTTTGTTAGATGGGCAAAAAATATATTTTTTCTTGTGCTGCAGAATTTTAGTTATTAGTTTACATGGACATGAGATGAAAAAGGTTGAAAATCACTGGTATAGAGACCATCTGAACCAGGGGACGACAGTGCGCTACTTATCACTGTTTTCCTTGTGTCATATGCCTGGCAGAATGACAGTACCCACCATATAAAGTTGAATGTTAAATGTTACAGATGAAATATGAAAAAGTGCTTTGGAGATTTATGGGAATTATATTTTGTTTTTTAATTATAAAAATTATTTCTGCTCCTTTCATACACCTGTTTAGGAAACAGTCTTACATACACATCTGAAGTAATGTACTGCCACATACTCTATCTAAAGGCTAAGCACCACAGGTAAAGCTGATCAACTGTCCTGAGTTCTCAGCTTATAAATCTTGTTTCCTGATTTTATATTAATTTCTGAAAGGAATGTCATCTCCATAAAACGTTGAGGCTTGTAAAAAAAAATAATCACTATTTAGTATTATAGGTGTAGAAATGGAGTATATTTTTCTTTAAGAAATTAAAAACTGAGAAGAAAATGCTACTTAACATCATTGGTATGTCAGTGTAGGTCAGCAGGAAAAAAACACTGTGATAAACTTGTTTCTGATACCAAGAAGATATTGTAGTCTGAGCCTTAATATGCTCCCATGTTTCTACTAGATGCTTCTTCTCTGATGTTTTTCATCCTTTTCCATATTTCATATCAGAGGTTTGGTATAGCCTTTAAAACTTCATTAACAGGAACACATCCAGTATCCACAGATTTCTTCTCAAAAAGCATGCTACCCATTAGATAGCCCGACAGTTTCATTCTGATACTCTAGCCATGAAAAAACTCAGTATGATACAGATGAATCCAATAAGTAGAAGAAGAAATCTATTGAGTTTTGGAATGTTTGGAGTACTGTATCAGTCTAGGATTATGAAACCTAAACCTCCCATTTAGATAGGAAGCTAGATGCGAGTCTGACCATAATATATTGTCCATTTACCCTGTAGGCCAAGAAAGCCACTGGTCTCTGATGCCCATGCTTATCAGTCATAGAGGCAGCACTTGGAGGTTCACCAATAGCATAAATTATTCCTCTGTGATAAGGAAGTAAGACACCCACTACCAGAGCATACACTGTCATGGCCTAGAGGATGTGTATCCAGGGCAGCTTCAGCTTTAGGTTGGGGCATTCCACAGTTTCCATGTTGGTGGTGGCAAGGGCAGCTCTTGGTCTTTAAGAGATACCTTTTAACTGGTAGAAATCTTGAAAGCTTCTAGAAGCTGCTAGCATTTGAATATGCCCTTGAAGTTCAGTTTGGCAAAGATGGTGGAATGAATATTCCAGATGGAGGAAATAGTTGGAGTAAAAAACAATGAAGTACAGAGGTTCCCACCTACTAATTTATATATCCTTAACCAGATTCCTGCTAGAATGTGTGCTAAATTCTAGGTCAGCCTAAATGAAATCATCTTCTCCCGTCTTTTCTACCATTTTTCTTTCTATTCTTTACTTTTGTTCTTATCTCTTGAGACCCATTTGCTTTTTACTTTGGTTTCTTCTCAATACTTGCCTTTTTTTCATCTTCCCATTTCTCCAGTCCTTTTGAAAGAAAAAGTATGTTTGATTTATCTATCTAGCTACTTTCTTTCTTGCCCTCTTCCCCAGGTTGTACAGGAAATCTAGGCCTTTGGGTTAAGATGTGAATCAGCTATACAATACTTAACTCCTGGCAACACCTCACCCTGTGAAACTGAGAAGTAATAATGGCATAGTTGTTTCTCATCTGTCTCATCCCTCTCACTCCCAGTGCTGGTAGTGTCATTATTTTTGTAGTAGTTGTCAAAATGTCAATGACAAATTTCTACAGACAGTCCTACTCGTAAGTGGTATGAGACTTCAGGCAAAACCAGGGCTTAGATGAGTCAGAAAGGGTCATGATTTGTTTTCTTATTCATAGAGGTGTTTAAGCCACACAGAGACACATTCCCTCCTATCCTATAGGTTGATCTCACACACAATTGAGTCACAAAAGTGAACACATTTCTTCCATACACATCCATACTGTTTCCCTTATGCCTTTAAATCATTTACTCCCTCCTCCTGCCATGTACCCACACATTTATTCTCCTATCCATTTCCATTGTTTTCTACCCAAATACCCAGAATTGTGTGTGACATGAGAGTTCTGTAAGCCTGTCTTATAGACACCACACTGTCTACTCCCTTACATATTCACACAAGTCCTCACACAAGTCAGACACACCCCAGGTCCCACACATTCAATACCACACCACCTCCTATTCCTTAGATTTAAGTATTTCTAATCTTCATAAGAGACATTTTAGATTCAGTCTAGTTTTTAAAGGAAATGTCTTTGCTGACAGCTAAGCCTGCGAACCTTTAGGAAGTCTGATAAGGCCTATAGAATAAAATATCCTTGACAGGGCTGGATCAGAGAGTAGTGAGTTGCTTCTAAATGGCACTTTTATGACACAGTGTGGATTTGAACTTATGTCCAAACTTGATCCTGTATTTTAAGGTTCATATATATATATATATATATATATATATATATATATCCCATGCTGCCCAGAGGCCCGGCATGGCTGGGGTGGTGCAGAACACCCTGCCTCACCTCACCCCAGCCACTTGGTAACCGTGTATGCAAATTAACCCACCATCTTTGTTGGGTTAATTTTCATACTCCTAATTGGCTGGTGGGCATCATGAAATAGGGTCAATTAGCATGTTACTCTTTTATTAGGTAGAACATATACTAGAGGCCCAGTGCACAAAATTCATGCATGGGGGGAGGAGTTCCCTCAGTCCACCCTGCACCCTCTCCAATCTGGGACCCCTTGAGGGATGTCCGACTGCCACTTTTGGCCTGATCCCTGTGATTGGGGTAAAATTGGCAGTTGGACATTTCTCTCACAGTCCAGGACCACTGGCTCCTAACTGCTCACCTGCCTGCCTGCCTAATCGCCACTAACTGACCCCCCTCCCCCCGCGCTGGCCTGGTCGCCCCCAACTGCTCCTCCCTGCTGCCCTGGTTGCACCTAACTGCTCCACTCCCTGCCGGCCTGGTCACCCCTTAGGCCCCCTCTGCCGGTTTGGTCAACCCTCACTGCCTCCCCCGTTGGCCTATTCAGTCGTTTGGTCATCCCTCGCTAACCCCCATGCCAGCCTGGTTGCCCCACACAGCCTGCTGGTCAGTTGTTTGGTCATCCCTTGCTAACTACCCTGCTGGTGTGGTTGCCTCACACAGCCTGCTGTTTGATGATTACTGTGAGGGCATTGTGACCAATTTGCATATATACCTTTTATTTGTGTGTGTGTGTGTGTGTGTGTGTGTGTGTGTGTGTGTGTATACAGTATACATACACTGAGTGGCCAGATTATTATGATCTCTGAACACATAATAATCTGGCCACTCTCATAAAACTGGAAATCAACTACAATAAAAACAATACAAACAAATCAAACACATGGAGACTAAACAGCAGGCTATCAAACAACGACTGGGTAACCAGAGAGATCAAGGAAGAAATAAAAAACATCATGGCAACAAATGACAACAAAACAATATAAAATTTATGGGACACAGTGAAAGCAGTCTTGAGAGGGAAGTTCATAGCTCTACAAGCCTACTGCAAAAAACAGAAAACAATGGTAATAAATTTCCTAACCCTACAGCTCAAAGAGCTAGAAAGAGAGCAACAAGAAAAGCCCAGTGTAAACAGAAGGGAGGAAATAGTAAAGATCAGAGCAGAAATAAACAGCATAGAGACCAAAAAAATTATTCAAAAGATCAACAAAACTAAGAGCTAGTTCTTTGAAAGGATAAACAAGATTGATGGACCTCTAGCCAGGCTCACCAAGAGGCAAAGAGAGAAGACGCAAATAAAATCAGAAATGAAAGAAGAGAAATAACAACAGATCCCTCTGAAATACAAAGGATTGTTAAAAAATACTATGAACAACTCTATTCCAATAAACTGGACAACCTGCAGGAGATGGACATATTCCTAGAAAAATATAACCTTCCAAAACTCAATCAGGAAGAATCTAAACATCTCAATAGGCCAATAACTATGGAAGAAATTGAAGCAGTCATCAAAAAGCTTCCAGCAAACAAAAGCCCAGGACCAGATAGCTACACAGGAGAGTTTTACCAAACATTCCAGGAAGAATTAAAACTTATCCTCCTCAGACTATTCCAAAATTGTGGGAACCTCTTTCCACATCCCGCGTGGTTCAGGGTTCCCGGTTCAGGGTTCGGGTTCTGAAGGAGGCCGCACGCAAATGAAATGAGAGACTAGAGAATATTAATTTGGCGATATTGGGGGGCCAGGCGGGAGCCTTCCTCTAGTGGAAAGGACTGCCACTTGCTCTGGCCTTTTTCTTTCTTTTATTAAGACTTTGGGGCACACCCCTAGCCTTTAGGCAGGAAATAACAAAACAGAAATTAACATGAAACAAACAGGTAGAGGTTGCTTCAGCCAACAATGTTTCAACTAAACAGTGAGTAATTAGCTCTGACCTTTCAGAGCAGTTAAGGTTGACCAGCCTCTGGCCTCCTGTTTACATCCATTTAGTAAGAACAATGTTTGGTTTCCAACACAAAATATTCAAGAAGAAGGAACACTTCCAAACACCTTCTATGAAGCAGCATCACCCTAATACTAAAACCAGATAAAGACAACACAATGAAAGAGAATTACAGGCCAATATCTCTCATGAACATAGATGCCAAAATCCTCAACAAAATTCTAGCAAATCGGATCCAGCAGTACATCAGAAAGATCATACATCATGACCAAGTAGGATTTATCCCAGGAATGCAAGGATGGTACAATATCCGCAAATCAATAAACGTGATACATCACATAAACAAATTGAGAATTAAAAATCACATGGTCATATCAATTGATGCAGAAAAAGCATTTGACAAAATCCAACACCCTTTCTTGATAAAAACTCTCAGGAAGGTGGGAATAGAAGGATCATACCTCAATATTATAAAAGCCATATATGATAAACCCACCGCTAACATCATACTCAATGGGCAAAAACTAAAACCATTTCCCTTAAGAACAGGAACAAGACAGGGATGCCCACTCTCACCACTCCTGTAGACAAGAAGAAGAAATAAAAGGCATCCAAATTGGAAAAGAAGTAAAGCTCTCCTTATTTGCAGATGACATGATATTGTACATAAAAAACCCGAAGGACTCCATCCAAAAACTAATAGACTAAATGAATTCAGCAATGTAGCAGGATACAAAATTAATGCCAAGAAATCTATGGCATTTCTATACACTAATAATGAAATTACAGAAAGAGAGACTAAAAAAGCAATCCCATTTACCATCGCACCAAAAAAATTAAGATACCTAGGAATAAACCTAACTAAGGAGGTAAAAGACCTATATGCAGAAAACTACAGGACACTGAAAAAAGAGATAGAGAAAGACATAAACAGATGGAAGAGCATACCATGCTCATGGATTGGGAGAATCAACATAATTAAAATGTCCATACTACCCAAAGCAATCTATAGATTCAATGCACTACCCATTAAAATACCAACGACGTATTTCACAGACCTAGAAAGAACTCTCCAAAAATTCATCTGGAACAAAAAAAGACCCCAAATAGCCACTGCAATCCTGAGAAAGAAGAATAAAGTAGGTGGGATCTCAATACCAGGTTTCAAGCTATATTACAAAGCAGTTGTTCTCAAAACAGCCTGGTACTGGCACAAGAATAGACATATAGACCAATGGAATAGAATAGAGAATCCAGATATTTACTCAAACCACTATACTCAATTAATATTTGACAAAGGAGGCATGAACATACAATGGAGTCAAGACAGCCTCTTCAATAAATAGTGTTGGGAAAATTGGACAGATACAGGCAAAAAAATGAAACTAGACCACCAACTTACACCATACACAAAAACAAATTCCAAATGGATACAGAACTTAAAAATAAGATAGGAAACCATAAAAATACTAGAGGAATCCACAGGCAGCACAATCTCAGACATATGCCGAAAGAACTTCTTCACTGATACTGCTCCAAGGGCAATGGAAGGTAAAGAAAAAATAAACAAATGGGACTACATCAAAATTAAAAGCTTTTGCACAGCAAAAGAAACCATCAACAAAACAAGAAAGCCCACTGTATGGGAGAACATATTTGCAAATGTTATCACTGATAAATGTTTAATCTCCAACATCTACAGCCAATTTGTACAACTTAATAAAAGAAAGATAAATGATCCAATAAAAAATGGGCAACAGACCTAAATAGAACCTTTTCAAAAGATGACAAAAGGAAGGCCAAGAGACACATGAAAACATGCTTAAAGTCACTAATTACCCGAGAAATGTAAATCAAAACAACAAAGCGATACCATCTCACATCTGTCAGAATGGCAATCATCAACAAATCAACAAACGACAAGTGTTGGTGAGGATGTGGAGAAAAAGAAACCCTCATGCACTGCTGGTGGGAATGCAGACTGGTGCAGCTACTGTGGAAAACTGTATGGAGTTTCCTCAAAAAACTAAAAATGGAACTTCTATTTGACCCAGCAATCCCACTCTTAGGAATATATCCTAAGAAATTAGAAACACCAATCAGGATTTATGCACCCCTATGTTCATAGCAGCACTATTTACAATAGTTACAATTTGGAAACAGCCTAGGTGCCCGTCAGCAGATGAGTGGATCAGAAAACCATGGTATATCTACACAATGGAATTATATGCCGCCATAAAAAAGAAGGATTTCTTACCATTTGCATCAACCTGGATGGAACTGGAGAGCCTTATGCTAAGTGAAATAAGCCAGTCAATGAAGGAGAAACACCACATGATCTCACTCATTTGTGGATAATAAAGAACATTATAAACTGATGAACAAAAAGATAAATACAGAGGCAGTAAAGCATCAAACAGACTGTCAAATTACAGTGGGAAGGTTAGGGAGAGGTGGGCTAGATAAGAGATCAACCAAAGGACTTGTATGCATGCATATAAGCATAACTAATGAACACAAGACACTGGGGGGTTAGGGTGTGCCTGGGAGAAGGTGAGCAATGGGAAGATATGTATACATGTAACACATTAATAAAAAAATAAAAAAATAATAATCTGGCCACTCTGTGTATATCCTATTAATAAAAGGCTAATATACACATTGTCCTCTCAACCAGGAGTTCAACCAGCAGGCAAGGTTGGCCAACTGCTCATGTCCCCTCCCCCTGGCTAGGCTGCCTGAACCCTACCTATGCACAAATTCATGCACTGTATACACATAAACACACACACACACACTGAGTGGCCAGATTATTATGAGTTCAGAGATCATAATAATCTGGCCACTCTGTGTGTGTGTGTGTGTGTGTGTGTGTGTGTGTGTGTGTGTTTTATTGATTTCAGAGAGGAAGAGACGGGGAGAGAGATAGAAACATCAGTGATGAGAGAGGATCATTGATCAGCTGCCTCACTGAGGATTGAACCCACAACCTGGGCATGTATCATAATTGGGAATCGAACTATTCATAGGTCGACACTGAACTACTGAGCCATGCCAGCTGGGCAAACTGTATTTTTAACAAGTTCCCTGAATCTCTGTTCTGTAGCCAGATTGGAAACTTGTAATCGAGAGGAAAGAACTAAAAGTAAGATCTGTATTATCTTCCTGTATCACCTTGGATAAGTTATCTTTTTCTTTTCTGGACCTCACCTCCATTTCTTTTTTTTTTTAATGTTCTTTTTTTTGTTTATATTTTTATTGATTTCAGAGAGGAAGGGAGAGGGAGAGAGAGATAGAAACATCAATAATGAGAGAGAATTGCCCTGACTGGTTTGGCTCAGTGAATAGAGCATTGGATTGTGGACTGAAGGGTCCCAGGTTTGATTCCTTTCAAGGGCATGTACCTTGGTTGCAGGTACATCTTCAGTATAGGGGGTGTGCAGGAGGCAGCTGATTGATGTTTCTAACTCTCTATTCCTCTCCCTCTTTGTAAAAAAATAAATAAATAAATAATGAGAGAGAATCATTGATTGGCTCCTCCTGCACGCCCCCTACTGGGGATCGAGCTTACAACCCAGGCATGTGCCCTTGACTGGAATTGAACCCTGGACCCTTCAGTCCACAGGCTGACGCTCTATCCACTGAGCCAAACCAGCTCTGGCTGGACCTCAACTTTTTCAGCTGTGTTATTATAAAGCTCATTCTCATAAAGGATGCTTTCAGCTCTAAAACTTTAGGCTGCTTTATGAATAAGATCAGTCTGGGCTCCTTTTCTATGAAAAATGTCTTCCTTCTCTGGGCCTACGCTGAGCATGCCATTTCAGTCTTTGGCCAGAGGCCAACAGAGGCAGTCTAGGCCCTGACCTCCTGTCAGAAGCACTGACTTGGCTCCTAATTAGAAGTGGATCGATATGGGCCTGCATCCAGACCTGGGGAGCTTTTGAGGAGGCCTGAGGAGAGCTCCTAGCTAGGGAGAATCTGATTACCATTAAATGGATCTGGTTACACTTGTCAATACAATAGTTCTGCTGGTGTAGACTTCCTCTGGTGGGACCAGCAGGCTCTGAGCAAATGAGGAAATTGTTAACTTGTGTCCCTTTCTTTTTGATATGTATTCCCCACCTTTATAAACTATACAATATGATCTTATTGAAGACCTACTAAGTGGTTAAATATTGGGTTAAGCTGCTTTTATTTTTCCCAACAACCTACTGAATAGGTTGGAAAAAGAAACTGAAGCTCACATAAGTGAAGTGACTTGGCTGCCCTATCTATCACACAGCATGTTCTTTGTTGTACTACACTACAACATTTATAATTATTTACAACACTGATTCCAAATTGATGTACTGTTCCCAACTAGGATCATACTTATGCTTCTAGACTAGAGCCCTTCAAAAATTGGAGGAAATTCTTTAAAACCAGTGGTGAGGAGGATGGGGGGATAGGCTTTGCTTGCTTTTGCTTTTTCATCTCCTCTTCAAGGTCCCTAAGGAATGAGCAGGCTCTAATGGGAGAGATCAATCATCATTTGGGATCAATGGGAAGGCTTCCTCCTGCATGCAGTGCAGAGTCAGGTTTCTGAACTGGCCCTGTGGGAGGAGGGGGAAGGGACTCATGGTATTTCTAGGCGTTGCAGAACCTGCATGCTTAACATGCTCAGCTACCAGTGTGGTCAGACCAAATTCCCACTATAGTTGTGTCATTCAACAAATATTTGTTGAGTATCTCCTATGTGTTAGAGCATGCTAGTGGTAAGGATTCCCAGAAGAAGACCCAGTCTCTGCCCTGAAAAACCTTACCATCTTGCATCAGAATCAAATAAGGACACAAGTCACAATGTTCTGTGTGTGCTTTAACAGAGGCCTGTGCAAGGGACCCTGGGATTGCAGAGACATGAAGGTGAGTTTTCTTGGAGTAGATAACTTTGATTTGTACTTTGAAGGAATAATAAGGGTTAAGGCAAGGAGGGTACTTCAGACCAGGGAACTAGTATAAAGATGTGTCCAGGAACTCTTGATAATGGAGTGGACATTAGAGCAATCTCTATCATGGGACAAATCATGTTAGCAGCCCTGAGCCCTAGCCCCTTGCCAGATTTAGGGCTGTAATAGTAACTACTGACTAGCAGTAACACAGGAGCAGCAGGTGGGGAGAAGGAGGTGAATTTATTAGTAGGTGCCAACTGATACTTAGTTCCAGGGAGGAAACTAAGGGAAGAAGCTGATGAACCGCAGCTCTCTGTCTTCTGAGCCAAACTTGCAAAGGTGTTGGATGGGGTTTTTGGCAGTGGTTTGAAAGCTCATCTAGCCTGGGCACATGACTTTGCTTCTCTGATGGCAAAATCCTCTGTTCCACTCAGCCTGCCCCTCCTTTCTCTGTTCTTTTAAAAGAAGAAATTAATGGGATCAGTTCAAAATACCCCTGAAGTGAAATTACATTTTTAACTCTAATTACTCTAATTAAACCTTGACAGCTGTAATCCTAGAACAGCAGATATGCTAAATACCCCATGCCTGTGACAAGCTCATCTACCCAGATGGGATGTTGTTCTGTTCTGGGCTTGGAAGAATAATTCTTTTATGTGTTTGTTTTGTTTTCCCCCATTAGCATTTTAGTCTGGCCTCACAGCTTCCCCAAGCTAGGATAGACGTACTTGTGGGCTACAGGCTTGCTCAGGACGTCTAATCTCAATAGAGGTCCCTTTGCATTCAGAGATGATGCCCCTAATGGTTCCTATTCCATACCTTTGTGTTCTCTCTTCAATTGAGGTCAGATTGCATTGTATACCCGAGCCTTTCCTTGGGTGAAATACCCTGCCTTTGGGAACCTGCCCTTATTAGAAGGCTGTCTGCTGTTCTAGGGCTAAATGTGGATCTAGGTTCAGTTTATGGCTGATATTAAGGATACAATTTGAGGTCAGGGACAAGGAGCTCTGAAAAGAGGGTATTTTCTTCACACATCTTAGCATAGGCTAGAGTCATCTATTGCAGTGGTCGGCAAACTGTGGCTCGCAAGCCACATGCGCTCGTGAGCCGAGGTTTGCTGCTCTGTTGACTAATGAGTTTGCCAACCACTGGGATAGGGGCTTAATCACAAGGAACAACAACAGCCTGTAATTATTGGAATCGAGAGTCTAGGTCAGTGGTTGGCAAACTCATTAGTCAATAGAGTGGCAAACCGGAGCTCGCGAGCCACATGTGTCTCATGAGCCGCAGTTTGCCGACCACTGATCTAGTGAAATGCCTGATCTTGACCCTTAACTAGGTACCTGGCCAGACCCAAGGAACATGATGAGGGAGAGGGGACAGCCCTTGAAGCAGATTGAAGTCTCCCATTAATGCTGTGAGTCATCTCATAGTTCTGTTGAACCAACTATCCCTATGTTCTAGTGACCTCTTCTCAGCCAAAAGCCTGATCTGTCAGCAGACACTGAGGTGCAGTGTTAGGAACTGCAAGAGATACAGAATTGAGTAAGATACTACCCCTTCCCCTAAGAAGCTTAGAATTGTGTAGAAGTAGGGAGTCGGTGGTGAGTGAGTGACAGTCGTATAAGTATGACTAATTATGTAATGCAGAACAAGCAAAGACTTCTCTCACAGGTGTTGGCATTTGAGTTTGTCACTGAAAAGGCAATATTGGCAGAGGAAGGGAGAAGGACATGGCAGGTGTTAGGGCACAGCATGGGTAAAGGTAAAAACAGCATGGGTAAAGGAGTACAGTGTGCAGGGAAGAATATGGTAGAGGATGAGGGTATAGTTTAAATTTTATCCTGTAGACAGAGGGTATCCAATGAGGGTGCAGGGCTGTGGTAGAGTGTATAATGCATTGGGAGACAGTGATTGGAAACAGTACTTTAGAACAGGTGTCAGCAAATTGTAGGCTGTCGGCTCAATTCAGTTTGATGCCTCTTTCCATGAAGTTATTCTGAAATACAGCCACACTCATTTGTTTTTCTATGATTGCTTTCATACTACAGTGGTAGAGTTGACTCTACAGAGACTGATATAAGCCTCAAAGTCTAAAATATTTACTACTTGGTTCTTTACCAAAAAAGTTTGCTGACCTCTGAGTTAGAAGTAAGTTATAAAAGTCCTGTAAGAGAGCCCTCACTGGTTTGGCTCAGTGGATAGAGCTTCAGCCTGTGGACTCCAGGGTCCTAGGTTCGATTCCAGTCAAGGGCGTGTACCTTGGTTGTGGGGATGGCTGGTTGATTTTTCTCTCTCATAAATGTTTCCTCTCTGTAAAAAAATCAATAAAATATACTTAAAGAAATAATAAAAGTTCTGTAAGAGACAATAAATATCAGGACTAGGCCTGAACTGAATTGGAGGTGTCAAATGAGACTTTATAGAAGAAGAGACAGCATGACTAATCAGAGAACACCAATCCCATCTGCCTCTCAGAACTTTGTAAAGGTCAAATATACTGAAATTCACCATGGTCACAAAAGGCACAGGATACAGGAAGTCCTGATTTGCCCTTATTAGCTGTGTGACCTTGGGTAATCATTTTAATTCCCAGAAGTTTAAGTGAATATAGTGAATAGGATAACAACAACAATAACACAAAGAATCAATCAGTTTCTTCCTGATGTCACAGAGCTCTTAGTCTGCCACTTCTCTATACTTCACCCAGTTAAAAAATCTGAGGGCCCTCTAATGGGAAAGAGAGATCCTAGAAAACCTGTAACAGTTTGAGTTGAAAAGTTGGGGATGGATATGCAGAGTGTTTTCATCACCCAGAGCGGTTGGTGGTGTGGAGAGGGGCTCATGATACTTTTAAGGACACCCTGTATCCTTTCCTTCCCCCTTCCCTAGTTCCTGGTACTTGTTCTGGCCAAATTGAATTTATTCCTAGCCTTCAACCTTCAGAGCAGAGTAGGCCCTGCAAAACTAAAGGCTGGATCACTTCTCCCAGCCAGAAACTGTCAGTACCCCTTAATATCTCTTATAGAAGCACATAAGTAGCCAACTACACTGTATCCCTTTGCCCTACTCCTTTTCCCCCAGAACATTGTGCATCTATTCTGTAGAATAGAAGAAAAACATTGGATGAGGAGACCTCAGGGGTAGGTTCCAAACTCATTTCTCCCTTCAGCTTACTATGTGATCTCAACCAACTTGTTTCAAGGTCCTGGCCCTTCTGTAGACTCCAGTACAAATTACTTTAGCCACTTCTTGAAATTTGAGATTTCTTCTCTAAAACCCAACTCAGAGCACAGCCCTTTTTCCTTTTCCCTATGCTTTTTTCCTTTTTTTTTTTACCCCTTCCCTTTCAATTAATAATATTAGTATAAACCCACACCTCATTTACTTGAAATTCACTACCTTCATATTCATATCTCTAGCTATTTTTACTAGTATGGTTTCAGGATCTGGCACTAAGTCTAATATTATAATGAAACAGACCCTGAGGGTTAGGTTCAGCTGACCCTGGATGTGTTCAGCAAGGCATGATGTCTCTAGGATGGGGAGTCTATTTCAGTACAAGCAAACATTTGGCCTGGGCATCGATGATACACTAGAGCAGTGGTTCTCAACCTTTCTAATGCCGCGACCCTTTAATACAGTTGCTCACGTTGTGGTGACCCCCAACCATAAAATTATTTTCGTTGCTACTTCATAACTGTAATCTTGCTACTGTTATGAACTATAATGTAAATATCTGATATGCAGGATATATTTTCATTGTTACAAATTGAACATAATTAAAGCATAGTGGTTAATCACAAAAACAATATGTAATTATATATTGTGAAATATTTATTTCTAATTACAAATAAATGAAATTTTGTCTTGAATCGTGGTGTAGCATGGGCAACAGTCTTCATATAACAACAGTAAACTACATTGCTACATTTTGCTACACCAAGGAGCAGTGTGTTGGTTCCTAAGACCATGGGAAATATGTGTTTTCTGATGGTCTTAGGCAACCCCTGTGAAAGGATCGTTCGACCCCTAAAGGGGTCGCGACCCACAGGTTGAGAACCGCTGCACTAGAGGAAGAAGGGCCAGGCACTGATCTAGGCAAGTTACATACTTTCCCCATCCTTTTATCTCATAACTTACGATATAGGTGATATTACCCCTGTTTTACAGATGTGGGAACTCGGTGACTGATTCATGGTGGACAAAGGAAACAACTAAATATTCCCTGTTCCTAAGTAGGGGCGAGTGGTAGAGGAAATAGAAAGTAAACAGAGTGGTCAAAGCTCAAAGTGGATACATGAGAGCAGTTAAGTAACAAGGATACCCAGAGCCAGGGCTCAAGTCCATGTCTGTCTGCATTATATTTCTACTATACCATGCTGCCTTCCCCAGAGTAGGGAGAGAGTGGGGAGGCCTGGCCTTGGGAGTCAGAACTGGACTTTATTCGTAGGAGGCCTGAGGTATTAGGCAGATGACAAAGGTAGAGGCTTTTATGTGGACCTGGGCCCATTTATAGAAAGAGCACATAATATTGTGCTCTCTAGAAATAAGGCCTGATGGTCAGCACTGGCAATACCATGATAACACGAGGAACCACAGAGTCAACTGTGTAGTATAGGAGAACAGGGAGGAATGGTTGATATCCAGGGACTATGGGTAGGGGATGGAAGTTACAGCTAAGATTTTTAAATACTTCCTGCCTGACCCTGCTGGCGTGGTTCAGTGATTGAGTATCAACCTATGAACCAGGAGCCCCGGTTTGTGGGCTCGATCCCTAGTAGGGGTTGTGCAGGCAGCAGCCAATCAGTGATGATCTCATCATTGGTGTTTCTATCTCTCCCTCTCTGTTCCTCTCTGGAATCAATAAAAATATATTAAAAATAAGTATTTCCTGCGTGTAGTCAGAATTAGTTTGAGGAGTGGATGTGAGTTGCCGAATCCCACCTTGAAATGATAGAGTTAGAATAGATAGTGAGAAGGAAGGGAAGAGATTTTAGAGACTGACAGGAGCCAGTCTCCAGGTTAAAAAAATAAGCTTTGTTAGATTCTACAAATTATTCCAGCTTAAAAAATTTGAACCATTTTCTTCTCAGCACAGCCTTTGCAGATATTCATTCCTTGCCCCAGAGACCCCTCTTCCTTTTTCTCTGATCCTGGCTAAGCAGGCAGGCTGTGGCTAGCTCTGGGCCATAGCATCCTTCAGTCTTGCTCTTTTACGTTGGGTCCTCTTCTGTGAAGCCCCTGATAGTGATAGATTCAGTTTCTTCATCTGTGAAATACAGGGATTGGGCTATCAGAACGAGGTTCTATGTTCAGGAGCTCCTTCATCCACCAGATCTGAAGTTCAATATATATTTTTTTAAAATCCTTGCCAGAGGGTATTCTCTCCATTGATTTTTAGAGAGACCGGGGCAAACCTGCAACCCAGGTACATGCAAACCAGGAACTGAACCCATTGAGCAATACTGACCAAGGCCTGAAGTTTAATTCTTAAGGCTAACACCAACCCCCACCCTTGGTATCTAACAGCCTTCACATAACAACTGAATTTCCACTGGAATTCACAGGTTTTATTTTATTTTTTTGGTGTGTGTGTGATTTTAATTTTGGGATAAAATTGCCATTATCTTCCAGATACTGTAACTGAGGTTCTTGGGTTGAGTCCAAATCTGCAGAGCATGGTCATTGCTTTTTTTTTATTTAAAATTCTCACTTGAGGATATGTTTTTGCTTTATTTTTAAATTTTATTTTAGAGAGAGAAGGAAACATTGATGGGAGAGGGAAACATAAATCTGTCACCTCCCGCATGCACCTGACCAGAAATCAAATCCGCAACCCAGATATGTGCCCTGACTGGGAATCATACCCACCACCTTTTGGTGCAGGGGATGACGCTCCAAGTGAGCCATCAACCAGAGCTGCATTGTCTTCGCTTTTTAAGGACCTATTAAAAAGACGATATGTGAACTTGAACTTGGACTTCCATGTTCCACATTGAGGATACCTTCATTCTCTACTGTCAGAAGTCTGGGTGATGTAGAAAGTGCCCTGACTGGGAGTAAGCAGACTGATTTTGGCCCTGCCACTGCTTTTCTTGTATGACATTGAAGAGATCCTCTCCCCACTTTTGGCCTCTTCCAGCTCTGGTCTTATCAGGGACAGAAAGCAATCTTCTGTCAGTTCAGTTTGCAGAGCACTATCTGGCCCAAGCTTTGGTGTGTTGGTTATAGATGTTAAAGGCTTAGATTCTTGCTCCCAACTCAGGAGGGGGAAGGGAAACCATCTGACTGTCTCATTAGCATGGAGAAAAGAAAACAGTAATTACTTGTGCCTCCCTTGATGATTCCTGTGGGTTGGCTGGCTCTTCTAGTGAAGGAGGAGGGAGCAATTGGAGACAGTTTTAGCTGAGGAAGGAGAAATGCTGTTCACTGCTCAGAAAATGCATAGGTAAGAATTATTGTCTTGCACAACTGTTATATTCTCTGGATATTCCTCCAGGCAGCCTAGAGACTGCCTGGATTGAGTTTCATCTGTTTATGGCATGTTTAATGTTCTCAGACATGAACATGGATTGGTTCAAGAGTCCTAATGTCTCTTGTCATTAAGAAGTCAGCTGCCCTCCAGGGCTTCCTTTTGTGATATGCTAGTATCCTGAGATCTGTGTTTCTTGGGGAGTAGAGGAGGATTTTACTGAACCATTTTGTGATTGGCTGCATTTTTATTATGTTGTAAGGTCATATTTTTAATCCCCATGGCAACACAACTAGTTGATTTATTATACCAGGGCACAGGCAACCACACAGTAGAACCAGTCACAAGAGTCAAGGTCAGGTATCCTTGTGAGTGGGAGGAGTGTGGTAGGACTGCAAGACAAGGGAGTTTGGTCAAGGCTGGGAAAGCAGGCTTCATGAAGGTTGAGGCAGTTAGAGCTTTGAGGTTAGGGGTAGCTGGAACAGAACTAACAAATATATTGGCAATTGGGGCTCCTGAGACAAGGGCTATTTGCTCTATGTCCAGTCTTGTACTCCTTGATGGATGTGGGCAGGTGTGCATCTTCAAGTGCTGATTACAGTAGAAGTCAGTCTGAGGCCACCTGTAGGTGAGCCCTGCCTGATTGAGCATTGGAACTATTATGCCCTCTACTGTCCCTCCTGCTGGCCTGGTCACCCCCAACAGCCCCCCCCCCGTGCCAGCCTGGTCGCCCTTTCTCCCCTCTTCCTTCCCTCCCCCCTGCAGCCTGGTTGCCCCATGCAGCCTGCTTGTTCAGTCGTTTAGTCGTCCCTTACTAAACCCCCTGCCAGCCTGTTCGTAGGCAGCCATCTTGTGAGGGTTAATTTGCATATTACCTCTTTATTATATAGGATTGGAAGGGAGAGGGATAGAGTTAGAAACATCTATCAGCTGCCTCCTGCACACCTCCTATTGGGAATGTGCCTGTAACCAAGGTATATGCCCTTGACTGGAATTGAACCTGGGACCTTTCAGTCCACAGACCGACTCTCTCTCCACTGAGCCAAATTGGTTAGGGCGACATGCTATTTTTTTTAGATGTGCTTTACAAATGTAGGAGATAACTTCCTTTGTCAGAATCTCTCCTTAGTCTCTTGAAGCACTCTTTCTCTTTTCCCAGGCCTTTTGCTTAGTTCCTCACCTACCAAAAGCCTTTGATGTCCAGACTCCAGTTCTTCCCAGTATTTTCTCTTAATTCACTTCCTGGCTTCTTTCCTATAGTCACCAGTTTTAGATTCCTGGTTTCCATATATTCCTGTAGAACCTATCCCATTTTTTTTTTTTTTTATGAAGTGTTCCAAAATAATAGCCCGGTCCATGGGAAGGGGTGCTTTTTCCAGGCCTACTTTCAGTCATCTGGGACATAGTAAATTGTTTCCCAGAAATAGAGACAGTATACATACCCAAGGACACAGTTCATGCTGATTCTTGCAAAGGTGTTCATAGCATCGTATTTTCTTCCAGGATAAGGTATTTTGGTCAGGTTTAGCCCAGGTACCTCTCATGACTTCTTGACTGTTTGTTAGATTGTCAGAATATTTTGTCCTTAAGGGCATGATACCCAGTTCTGTAAAAGCCCAGCACTTCTCTTACTGCAACAATGAGCTGAGAGCCCCTTGGGGAGAGCCTGGTAAGTCAAGTCCTGCATCGCTGGAACTTGATATGCACTTGCATTCTATTCTGCCCATCTTTTCCCCAGACATGCAAAACTAGCACTTGCTTCATCAACTACAAAATGGGAGAATTTGGTCCATTTCCTAAAACTTTATTATTGGTGCCTGCTTTGATATGCGCAGACTCCTTTATTTTTGAGCATGAGAAAGTGCAATAGAAAAAACAATCTTTGGAGTCAGATCTGGGTTCCAGTAACTTCTCTATCTTAGCAGAGTAATTTTAGACAAGTTGCTTTATTTCCAAGACTCAGTTTCCTCCTGTAAGATAGGGACAATTCTACTGACCTCAAAAGATTATTAGGAATAAATGAGAATAAGTAAGACTTTGGACATAGGGTATGATAGGAAGGGCAAATGCGCATTTCTTTCCTTTTTCCTCTGCCTTTTTATTGCTTCTTATTCATACTTTTGTGGTACTTAAATGGAATAACAATTCCTTTCATTGAGTCACTTGTGCCAAGCCCTGAGCTAAAGGCTTTCCTATGCTATCTCATTTCTCCCAATAACACATTTGTGACTCAGGAACCATTTTAAACAAATAAAGGAAACTGAAGCACAGAAGGTAAGATCACAAAGCTAGTAGAGACAAAGCTGGGATTGAAACCCAGGTGTCTGATTCTAGAGCCTGAGCTCTTCAGCCCTAAGTTGGTCATTACTACTTTTCTGTTACTTTCCCTGACCAATTGGCTCTACAGCAGCGGTTCTCAGTCTGTGGATCGCAATCCACAGATTGAGAACCGCTAGCAGGGTTGCCTAAGACCATCAGAAAACACAGATATTTACATTATGATTCATTAACAGTAGCAAAATTAAGTTATGAAGTAGCAATGAAAATAATTTTATGGTTGGGAGTCACCACAACATGAGGTCGTGGCATTAAAAAGGTTGAGACCCAGAGAGTTCTGAAAAGGGACCTTGATTCCTCCATCTGCATTTCATCCTAGTTCATTTACAAACATTTGAGGAATTCAGTATATAAGGAGAAACACCTTCCTTTTATGGTTCAAATAAGTAACCCTTATAGAAGAAGCAGAGGAATAATGGAAGAACCTGTATGTCTTCTGACTTCTGCAGGTTTCAGCCTAAAACAGGTGAGGGGTGGGCTCGGGCAGGACAGTGGTGAGAACTGAGGATTGGAACCCTGAGGACCTTTAGTTTATTTTTGCCTATCTCTTTAGTCTGAGGTTTAGACAAGTATGTTCCCTTCATTTAAAATTTATGATGAGGAATTCCTACTGTTGCTTTTAAAAAGTTGACACAGTCTCACCCTGAACTGCAAACAAAAAAATCTTTGATTCTGCAACCAGAAGGAAAAATAAATCTTTCCCAAAGTCAACGCTTCAAACATTTCAGTCCTGCATAGGCATCCTTTCCCTTGTCTCCTTTACTTTTTCTGCTTTCACCACTTTACTCTCCCTTTCTCTCTCTCTTTTTTAAAACCCTTACCCAAGGACATCCTTGGAGGAAGGTGGTGAGGGGGGTGGGAAGAGAAAGGTAATGAGAGGGAGAGAGACAAAGGAATATCATTGTGAGAAGGAAACATCCATCGGTTCCCTTTTGTACATGCCCCAACCAGGGTTTGAACCTGCAACCCCAGGTATGTGCCCTGACTAGGAATCTAACTGGCAACCTTTTGGTGCACAGGATGACACTCAACCAACTAAGCCACTCCAGCTGGGCTCCCTCTCATTTCTCTGTTAACTGCCCATCTTTCCTTCTTATCTCTTCCTCTCCTCGCCTCTCCCCAACTCCTGAAAACAAGAATGAGAAAAGTGCACCTTCAGTACTGATATTATAGGTACTGGCTGTGAGTCAGAACATGGAGTTTGAGATATTGGACTTTACTTTTAGACTTCAGAACAAAGGTGCTGGGGCAGGTGTTTATTCATTCATTTATTCATTCACATGTTCCCCAAATACTTAGTGTCTCATACCTACCAGGCTCTCTGCTAGATATTTGGACTATTTCAGTTAATAAGACCCTAAACCTGCCATATGATCAGTCTTATGGGGAAGACATAGCAGCCGTAAACCTCCTTTCCCTCCTCTTCGCATTCAAAGAATTGGATTTTGAGGTAGAAAGGACCTTATCTGTTCTTCCTTTCATGTTGCTACATAATGAAGTAAGGCAGATCATAAAGTAAGTAAGAAGCACATAGGTTTTCAAGTGAAGCAAAGCAGACCTAGGTTCAAATCCTGGCTCTGCTACTTACTAGCTGTTTGACCTTGAATGACAAACTTAGCCTTATCCATCTTCAGTTATCTTTGCTATAAAATCGACATGCCATCACCTGCTTCACAGAATATCATGAGGGTTAATAGCATAATGCCTAGTTCAGTGTTTGGTGCAGAGTAGCCCAAGCTTTCTATCACCTTGCATCAAGACCTGGCTTAAGTAAGTCCTTATTCCTTCTGTGAAGCTTTTGAGGCCACTTCCAGTCAGACATTTTTTTCTCCACTTTTATGGCACTCTGAACTATTAGATCTGCCTAATATTGTTAGTAGTTCTTTGCTGGAAGTTGACACAGTCTCACCCTGAACTGCAATGAGCCCAAGAATAAGGACTGTTATTTATCCCTGCACTCTCAATATCTCTTAAGCCAGAGCTATGGCTATGGCCATATAGGCCCAGGAACTATTTTTGATTGATTGGATAGAAGGCTTCTATATAAATATTCAGTGTATTACAGCTGACAGAAAGAGCTATTAAATAAAGATCTGGCTGGGAGTCTTCCATCTTAACTTTTCCCCTTTTGTATTACCACATTGATTCCCACAAAATCCCTCTGCTATAGGCAGGATGGGAATTATATCCCTATTTTGTAGCTGAAGAATCTGAGGCTCAAATTCGAATCCAGGTCTCTTGTTAAGAGATAGCTCCAGTATAAGATAAAAGTAACAGGAATGAGAATAGAAATCCTAACTGACTAGGTTCCCATTTTTTGGAAACAGTACAAATCTTTATAAGCAAGAAGGAACAGGGGTACTATAGTTTGAGGCCTTAGCTAATGGTGAGGCCAGAGGCAGATGTAGAGATGTTTCAAGAACATGAGAGAAAAGTGGTGAGAATGGGTTTAGGATAACTTCATTGATTTTCTAGGCTTTGAAGATTAAGGATTTAAATATGTACAAAGTACATAGTACATGTACAAAGCACACTAAAAAATGCCCAAAGACAAGCATCCCAGGTGAGACAATGGCATGGACAAAAAATGTATGAGAACTTGGAAGGCCCAAGGCAGATGATGACTCTATCATGTCATACCTATAGAGTGAGTCTGAGGTGGTTGGAGCCACGACCTTTATTTTGTTTTAATTTTAATTTTAATTTTTTTTGAGCTGGAGAGTAGCATTAGGAACATTAGTCTAACAGTGTGTGCCTAATGGATTGGAACAGGAGTAGTGAAGGGAGACTGAAATAAGGACCAGGGAAGTGGCTACTATAACAGTCTGTCTTTATAATGTCAGCACATTTTAAAAAATACTCTAGCTGTGCAGGCAAGAGGTAATGAGATCCTGAACCAAGAGGAAGTTGACACAGTGGGGAATAATGAAGAACAGTGTGGATGTAGAGTTCTTAGAGCAAAAAAACCCACAAGGACTTCGCAATTGTGAGAATGGGGAATGAAGGAAGGAGGAGTTGGAGAACATGAACATTTGGAGTCTAATACTTGGAGAATAGTTATTCTACTTGCTGAATCATGGAGGTGGGAAACAGGTGATGAGTTCAGTCTACTGACATGTTGAATTGAAGGTGCTAATAGTCTATGCCCTCACCACCAATCCCCTAATGCCTCTGCTCTAGTTCTTTTACCAGGCCTATAGAGATTCTTCAGTTCTATGTGTTTTCTTCTTTGTTTCAAGCCTGGAATCCCTCACAGATCCCTCTACCTGTGTCTTAGAACAATTCTTTTTCCCCTCGCTGAAATAAGATAGTACATGTAAGTGCTTAGCCTAGTACCTAGTCTAAGTTCAAAATGTGCGTTAAATGTCAGTAGCTAAGAAGTGACTATTTTTGTGGTTATCATCATAGCTTTGTAATTACAGTAGCTACAGAATTAGAGAAGCCTCTGGAACTAATTGGCTGAAGGACTCAGGAGTCATTCAGCTGGTATTTAGTAAAAAGTCTGGACTGCAAGTAAATAGAGGTGATTTCAGGCTTGGGTATAAATGGGGTCTTTGAACCATGTCAGCTAGGACTACAGAACATGTTTCCTGACTTATTTCTTCTACTTTTGAAAATTGGCATAGTGTGTGGTTAGGAGGGCAAGACTTAGATGCTGGATTTCCTGGGTTCATGTCCCAACTGTACCATCTATTAGAATTGGCTTTGTAACCTGGGCACATTTATTTAATTTCTCTATACCTTAGTTTACCCATTAGTAAGATGAGAAATATAACAACACACCAACCTTACAAAATTGTTGTAATACAAACAAAAGGTTTACAACAATGCTTGGCATGTCCTCCTATCCTCCTTATCCCAAAGTCATGTTTATTCTACATTCCAAGTAATGTATGGGGTTTCTCTGTTCTTCAAGCATCCTCACCCAGCAGAGGAAGGGATGATCAGAGGAACCTGAAACTTATTTAAGTAATCTCAGAGTACTTAAAAGTTTGTCCCAGCTTGGTTCTAGGTTATCTAAACCTGGCCCAGGAGTGAAATTGAGTTAGAGTTGTTCCAAAGACCTGAGTTCCATTCCCAGTTCTGCCACTGATGTCCTTTCTGAGCCTCAGTTTTCTCATATGTAAAATAAGGAGAATGAGTAATTCTTCCATGTGTATCTAGTATGTCTCTCTTCCCATCACTACATTCTAGCTACATTGACTTACTTGCTCCTTAAGCATAATAAACTTATTTTTGCCTGTTGCCTCGGGCCTTTGCACTTGTTCTTTCCTCCCCTCTTTAAAACACTCTTCCCTTTAGAGCTTTGCAAATCTTACCCCATACTTATTCAGATCTCTGTCTAGTAGTCAACTCTTGAAGAAGCCTTTCCTCACCATTTTACCTAAAATAGACCTCATTAACCACTTGGAGGGACCTGGAGGTCAATATGCTAAGCAAAATAAACCAGTCAGAGAAAGACAAATATCACATGATCATATCACTTATATGTGGAATCTAATGAACAAAATAAACATGACAAAATAAATCCAAAGATACTGGAAGCATGGAACAGACTGATGAATCTTAGAGGGAACGGGAGGAGTAGGGGGGAGAGTGAAAAGAGATTAACCGAAGCATTTATATGTATACTAGAGGCCCAGAGCATAAAATTCGTGCATGGATACAGTCCCTAGGCCTGGCCTGCAATCAGAGCCATCTTCCTCTGTTGCTTGAAGCCGGTCTCACCCCCTGCCACCACCCATCCCCAGTTCCTCATTCGCCATCAGACAATCAGAGCCTGCTGGCTGGGGGAAGGGACCGAGAGGTAGTCAGTGCCCCTCATAGTGACTGGTCCAGCAGTCATTCTGTTTGTTCTGCTGTTATTATCCTTTTATTATATAAGATTATCTGTGTACTCAGACAATAGTGCAGTGTAGGCCTGGGGGTGGGTGGAGGGGGTCACTGGGAGAAAAAGGACATCTGTAATGCTTTCAGCAGTAAAGATAAATTTTTTTAAAAATAGACTTCATTCTCATTCTTTCTTTTACTCTGCTTTTTTTAAATATATTTTTTATTGATTTTTTACAGAGAGGAAGGGAGAGGGATAGAGAGTTAGAAACATCAAGGAGAGAGAAGCATCAATCAGCTGCCTCCTGCACACCCCCAACTGGGGATGTGCCCGAAACCAAGGTACATGCCCTTGACCAGAATCGAACCTGGGACCCTTGAGTCCACAGGGTGATGCTCTATCCACTGAGCCAACCTGGTTAGGGCTGCTTTTTTTTTTTTAATTATTATTACACTGTAATGATATATTTAATTATTAACCTATCTTTTGCTAGGATGCAAGACATGTGAGGGCAGGGACTTTTGTTTATTTTATATCTTTTAATCCTCACTCAAGGACATTTTCATTGATTTTTAGAGAGTGGGGGAGAGAGAGAGAGAGAAAGAAAGAGACATCCATCAGTTGCCTTTCACTCAGGCCCCACCAACCAGGGCTGTGGATCAAACTAGGTATATGCCCCAACTTTGAATCGAACCCACGGCACTGGATGATGCTCCTACCAACTGAGCCACACCAACCAGGGTGAGGGCAGAGACTTTGAATGCCTGCACATACCTAAATTCCAAGCAGGACCCTGACTGAATTCCCTCTCTGTTATAGGTCTGCCCTGTTCCCAGAGGCAGCTGGTGCTGATTCTCAGTCTCAGTGCGTGAGGCAAACTCTGGCAAGCTTGGGCTAAGGTACAGAGTAACTAGTTAGGGACTTATTTTTGCTCTTACTACAGATAACTTATAGATGATTACTCTCCTATTCTATGTCTAAGAGATTGACATAAGCAGCCTCCTGTATTGAAAGGAAAACTGAACTTCCTTTACTAGAGTTGTCATGAGATGGTCTTTTCCCATGAATAAGGCAAAGCAGATTCAATGCTTTCTGGCTTCCGCCAGCGGCTTTGTGCTGTGGGTCTTCTGAACCTGGCAGTTCCCACAAGCTCTCTTAACATGACCTTGTAGCCCTTAGAGACTTTCCTGATTCCAGTCTTGACTCTTCCCTACTAAGCCTGTAAGTCAGCTTTAGAAAATCCTGTAGTTTTTTCAGCCCTGAAAAGTGTGATCATGAACAGTGGTGAAGATGGAGGGATCGAGTAGAGCCGTGTAAAGGGGAAGTCAGGAAGCTTAGAGGGAAGACAGCAGATAATGAAATGGAAAGGGAAATCAATCTCTCTCTCTCTCTCTCTCATTTTTTTTAAGATTTTTGTTGATTTTTAGAGAAAGGAAGGGAGAAAGAAACAGTGATAATGAGTGAGAAACATTAATCGGTTGCCTTCTGCATGCCCTCTACCAAGGATTGAGCCCGAAACCTGGACATGTGCCCTTCCCGGGATCATAGCAACCATGCTTTGCACGAGACGATGGCCACACTGGTCAGGACGGGAAATCAACATCTTAAGAACCAATTGTGTATGGATCTTATTTACTCTAGACAAAACCCCATTTTGTAGATGAGGGAATGTAGGCTCAGGAATCTAAAATAATTTGCCTAGGGTTCATACCTGGGCAAAGCTAGGTCAGTCTAACTGTAAATATCATTGTTCTCCATGACTTGGCAGGCTTTCTTTGTGTTGCTAATCTCCCTGGAATACTGTTTTTTCTTATAAGTTCAAGAAGACAGACCTTAGAGATTCAGAAAGGAGGTCTAGTTATTTGAGGGGCCCAGCAGGGCAGGTAGTAGTAGTTGAGGGTATCTTCTGAGCAATGGCATTGCTAGTGAGGGGATAAGAGGCTAAAAATGATAAGAAGAACCCTTCAAACAGGCAGAGGTTTAGGCTAAATATAGAAGAAAACACCTGTTACACATTGGTTCCTATAAACACTTGGACCAGAACAGACAGGAATCTGGAGAGCTGGGTTGGAGCTGAGAATTGTAGGTTTTTACCTTCTCTTTCAACATCTGCCCTTGGACAATTTCCATTATCCTATTTGTAAAATTGGAGTGCTCCCTACACCCCACGTCTAAGGTGTATGCAGTAACCATGCAGGATGTTCTAGAGAATCAAATGAGAAATGAAAGTTGGAAAGCTTTGTGAATTGTAAAGCAACATGACCGAAATGAGAGAAAGTAGGAAGAAAACTTAAGTGTTCCTTACATCTCAGTCCCTGATCTATTTGCCATTCCGTTCCCCAAAGTAAAAGGGAGGGTTTTCCTTTGAAAATCTGCACTGTAAATCTCTCCCCATGTCCTGTCCTTCTGCAAGCCCTTCCCAAAGCTCAACCTTTTTAGAAGGGAAGGGATCTCAGGGCACAGAGACAAAGCCAGGCAGCATCAGCAGCCATGATTTGCAGCATGTTGGTTGCCGAATACAGGTTTAAATGCACTTACACAGCCTGACTCCAAGGCCACTGCCAGCACAAATATTAAAGCACTCTTCAAGAGCTTATTCCCAGCATGTGTTTGCACTCAACCACTAGTTCTACTAATATGTTGCCTTCTTCCCTACTGTCATCTCAGAAGAGAAAGGCTATTCCTCTTTGGCTATAGGTTCTAGGCACCACCCTCCCCATCCCCCAACTGCTAGTGAGAAAGGCACTTACACATGTAGCCTCATAACTTATCGGAGGTCGTGTTTCCCACCATCTCTTTCTCACCCTTGGCCAGTGAGGTAGGCCACTTTCTTAACAATGGGCATTCTGTCCTTCCCTCTGCCTGCCTGAGGGCACACAGAGGGGTCTGTCCCCTACCTGGAGCTCTTGATTGGCCAACCTTTCTTCCTATTCTGAATCTCCAGACTCGTGTTTGCCACCTCTTTTTGTCTGGTTAATCTACAGTTTTATAGCTTCTGGCTTTTTCATGTCCTGGTTGCCAAGTTTGGATCTTTGTTTGTTTTTAAGAATAGTTTATTGATTTTGAGAGAGAGGAAGGGAGAAAAGAGAAACATCAATGTGAGAGCGTAACATTTATTGGCTGTCTCCTGCTCCTCCCTCCCACCCCCCAGGCAACCTAGGCATGCGCCTAACCTGGAATTGAACTAGCAACCTTTTGTTGCAAATGAGCCACAGCAGCCAGGGCCCAAGTTTGGATCTTACTGATTTTTTTTAATAACTACCCTGTGAAGAAGTTCCACCATTGACTATTTTAAAATTTGAATGATTTCACATTAAAAAGTATATAAAATACTGACATCCATATAGTAGGGTATTTATCTAACATCCTCAATTTTGTAGAGTCCAACTAAAGAACAAAGAGGAGGCAGGTCATTTTCATCCTACCTTGCAGAGCACTAATTTATTCTTATTGTTACATGTTACTACAAGTTTAGCAATTTAGTTTCTATGCTTCCATAAAATTAAAAGCAGCATATAAAAAAGCAGGGAGGAGCTGCTCTATTAACAGTAGGTAGTGGTGGGAGCTGAGAACCAATAGTAAGGGGAGGAAGTGAAAGAAGAATGATAAGAAGCTAAAATAAGTATGGAGGCCATTTAATTTAGGGGCAACAGCCCTATGGACATATCTGTGTTTCAGTACGTGATAATTTTTAAGGTAATTTTAGGTTGCTCTTGAAGGCCAGAGGTATCAGAAAATGTTAATTATAATGTCTATTATGTGCTATATATAAATTGATTTCATTTTCATAGCAACTTAGGAGTTAGGTGGTGATGTTCTCATTTTATAAATTACTGAGACTTAGAGAGGGACACAATAGACAGTGCTTGGAAGAGATAAGCTTAGAACCCAGAAGACTCTGGCTTCAGCGAACCACGTTTTTCTGCTATCCTATGTTCGCTCATTCCCTGTGATCCAAAACCCTGGTCCTTTTCAGCCTCTTGTGCTAGTCGCTCTTTCCCCCTTTCTTTTATTCATTCTCCCATATAATATCTTCTTTTTAAAGACATTCATTCAGTCAGTGAGTATTTATTGAGTTTCCACTATGTGCTAGGTACAGTTTTAAGTGTTTGCAATATAGCAGTGAAGAAAATATTCTTCTCTCTTGTAGTTTACATTCTAGTGAAGGAAAATAGATAAATGAATACTGTACTATGAAGTAAAATAAAGCTGGGTAAGGGAATAGGGACCATGTGATGAAAGAAGGCTTCTGTGAGAAAATAAAATCTGTGCAAAAATAGGCAATAACTGAAGTAATAAGCTGAGTATACTGTGTATCTTGGGGAATAACCTTTCAGGCATAGAGTTCAACAAGTTCAGAGGCCCTGAAACAGGAGTATGCTTATGGTGTTTGATAAAAGGAAATCAGTGTGGCTAGAGATGAAGTAAGCAAGGGTGTAGATATGAGTGGATTATGGAGACGTCACAAGGTTAGAGAGGGACCCAGATCATACAAGTTTCATATTAAGTGAAATAGGAAGTTTTGAGTAGAATGACATACTCTAATGTCCATTAAAAACAAAAAGAAAATCCCTCTGCCTGATTGTACCAGCTAGGACCTCCAATACAATTTGGATATAATTGGTGAAAATAGACACTTCTCCAATTTCAAGGAGAAGTATTCAGTCTTTCCCCATTAAGTATGGTGTTAGCTGAAGGTATTTTGTATATAACTTTGATCAGGCTAAGTTCCCTTCTATTCCTAGTTTATGCAGAGATTTTATTATGTGTGGATGTTGAATTTTGTTGTGTGGTTTTTGTCCTTTATTGTACTAACATGGCAATACATTGATTTTTTTTATATTAAAGCAACCTTATATTCCTAGAATAAATTCCACTTGATCATAGTGTATAATCCTTTTTCTTTGTATATGGTATTGGACTTGGTTTGCTAATATTTTGTTGCAGATTTTTATCTATATTCATAAGAGATATTGGTCAGTAGCTTTCTCTTAATTACTAATTTAGTAATTTTTTACTTGTTTTAGGTGTACTTAAAATTTCATTTTGCATCACATTTAATCATTTTTATCTTCCTCATAATATGTTTTTGTCTAAACTGTCTAATTTCTTGTTCTAAAGTTGTTCCCAGTATTTCCTTATAATCATTTTAACTTCTGTAAAGTCAGTAGTGATACCACCTTTTCATTCCTGGTTTTGGCAATTTGTACCTTCTCTCTTTTTCTTGGTCAGTTTTGCTACAATTTTGCTAATGTTGTTGATCTCAAATAACCAACTTTTGGGTTTATTTTTTATTCCATTTCTTAAAAAAAAGATTTTTTTCTTTTCTTTTTTCTTCTCTCTCTCTCTCTCTCTCTCTCTCTCTCTCTCTTTTTTTTTTTTTTTTTTAGAGAGAGAGAAGAAAAAGGTAGAGGGAGAGAGCAAAACATTGATATGAGAGTGAAACATCTATTGACTGCTTCATGTCTCCTACCTGACTGGGAATTGAACCGGCAACCTTTTGGTGCATGAGACAACACCCAAACAATTGAGCCATATTAGTCAGAGCTATTGATTTCTTATTTTAATCTTTATTATTTTCTAACTTTAGCCTACTTTGGATTTAGTTTGCTCTTCTTTTTTTTTTTTTTTTAGTTTCTTAAGGCTTAATTTATTTTGTTTTAAGGCACTGTGCAGTCCAGATGAACTTTTCTTCAGCTGGACTTACCTGTGGGTCGGCAGTTTGTCTCTGGAGAAGATACTGTCTTCCCCACTCAGCAACAGTGGGGAAGACCGTGGTCTGTAGTGTGTGCCTTACCAACAAGGAGTGGGCTGGAGCGGGACCCAGCCTGGATCCTGCCTGCCTGTCAGCACTGGGCAGGCCTGAGCTCTGTGTAGGAGACAGAGGCAGGGCAGCAGCAAGTCAGGTGACACATGGAAACCAGTCTCCCCAGGCTTCTGAGGAGATTTTGCGTGGTACATGGCCGGAGGAGACAGCTGTCCGCCTCACAGACTTCAGAGGCTTCAGGGTGGTTTTGGAGGCCTTGCAGAACACCTCTGTTGCCTATGAGTGACTAAGATTCAAAGGAGAGATTTGATTCCATTAAAGAAATAAGGCTTAGTGGTGTCTGTGTTCACAGTGGTAGCACATATATACAAAATTATAGGCTGTGGTTTTCAGAGACTACCTGATTGGTTAAGAATGGACTGGGGAAACCACACAAGAACATAGAAAATCTAAGCCTCTGCCTGGGCAAATGACATGACTCAGAAGCTCCTTTGGTGTCTGTATACCCCACCTAATGTGAAAGATTAAGAGGGTTTAGAATTCACTGATTCAGTCTTGGGAACTGATGTGTAGAGCCTCAAAGTAGAAGAAATAACTTTTTTTAAGGTACATAATTTGTGAATTTGCCTTCCCCCCCATTTAAATAGTATGTAGTACAAGTAGTATTTGGCAATATATTTTTTTTAAATAAAAGCCAATTGGGAATATTTGGGGGAGGGGGAAAGGAGAGAAATAAGTCTTATGTATAGATCCCATAGGGTAACATTGAAGTAGCAAGAGCTCTGAGCAATGCCTGAGCTTACTGGGTACATATTTGTGGCCTTTAGTTTTCTTATCTATAAACAATGAACAGCTTTTACCCAGCCTACTGTATAAGGCACATTTCAAATAACTGCTATATATAAATCTAAAGGACTTTTAATGTTAGTAACTATCATGACAGGGACCTGGACAGCGTCAGAAAGTCTGGGAGTAGTAGCAGTGCCTCATCATCTTTTAAGGTGTGGGGATGAATGTATGCCTAAAAGTGGACCTTGTAGCTTAATAAGGCAGGAGGTTCATTGTCTGCTAGTGCAGTGGCCGGCAAACTCATTAGTCAACAGAGCCAAATATACAATTGAAATTTTTTTTGAGAGCCAAATTTTTTAAACTTAAACTTCTTCTAACTACACTTCTTCAAAATAGACTCGCTCAGACCGTGGTATTTTGTGGAAGAGACTCAAGGGGCCAAAGAGCCACAGTTTGCCGACCACTGTGCTAGTGTATTCATCCTATGGCCCCAAGAGAATTCAGTAGAGAAAATCTGGGGAAGCTGACAGAGTAGCTCATATAAGAAACAGCTGTTCTGGTTCTCTCCTCATCCAGGAATTTTGCCCGCATTTTATTACTTTGTTTCTCAGCTGGCTTTCTTGAGGGTTACTGTCACGGAAAAACAATAAGGCCCACTTATGGGGAAGGAATGGTGTGCAAAGGGCTCTGGGCACCCTTGGGCCCTGTGTCTCCCTCCTTCCTTTCCCAGTTTTCATTAAAACTAAAGAGGATTTTTCTGTCCTACTGGAGCATCAGGCCAGAGAGAAGAGGTACTGATAGGTCCTATCGGTCAGCAATCAGAGGGAAGTTGTAAGGATGTTGTCCGTGGCAGAGAAGCAGAGTCCTGAGCCTAAAGTGCTAGAACCCTGAGAAGAGTAGGACATGAATAAATAGGACTTATGATTTTATAGTGGGCAAATGTAGAAAAATAAAACTATCCTACAGAATACAGTGGTACCTCGAGATACGAGTGCCCTTACATACGAGATTTTTGAGATACGAGCCGTCGAGCGAGCGATTTTTGCTTTGAAATACGAGCAACATTTGAGAGAGGAGTAATCTGGCGGATCGGCCGGCTGCACACGACCCACCAGTTTACTGCAACTCGAGCGTCTCATAGTTTCCCACGCCTCAAGGTTACGGAATGAATTAAATTTGTATCTCAAGGTACCACTGTACTATGTTAACACAAAAGCAGAAATTGCTTCTTTTGAATTATCCGTCATTTTGTATTATCTGAGTCTCCACTCACCTCCCTTACCCTCATCCCCCTCTCCATTTTCCCATTTTTCATATCAGCCAAGAGTTATGATAATAAGTGCATAGGCCAAGGGATAAAAGTTACCTATAGTATAACTGATTTTTTTGGGAGATTAATTAACTGTGACTTTCCCACCATTGCATATAGTTTTTAAAACCTTAGGCCATATGAAACTGGGGAAAGAGAGGAGGCCTTAAAGTCAAAGGTTTGAGTCCTTGTTCTGGCATTTATTTCCTGTGTGACTAATCTCTCTGAGCTGTAGTTTTCTCATCTGCAAAATAGGGACAATAATGCCTATGTGGTTATTGTGATGCTAATAGATGATGAAAAAAATGCCTGGCCTGGATTGTTGTTCAGTCAGGTAATTGAAATAAATTCTGATACCATGTGTTCATTGATTATAGTAGAAGGTATTATGATCCAGACTTTTAACCCTGTTCTACTAACTCAACCTTGGAAAAGCATTTAATATCTTTAGGCCACAGTTTCCTCAGCTCTAAAAAGAGGGAATGAGGTAAAAAGTTGATCTATAATTACTGATGTCTCTTCCAGTTTTGTGCCTTTAAAGGCATTTTGGGCCCTAGCCAGTTTAGCCCAATGGGTGGAGCTTTGTCCTGAAGAATGAAGGGTCCCAGGATTGATTCTGGCTAAGGGCACATGCTCAGGTTGCGGCTCGATCCCCAGTTGGGGGTGTGCAGGAGGCAGCCGATCAATGATTCTCTCTCATCATTGATGCTTCTATCTCTCCCTCTCCCTTCCTCTCTGAAATCAATAAAAATATATTAAAGTCATATTGGTCTGTGGTTCAAAGGCATCAAAGAGTTAAAAGGAAAAAAGAAAAAGTCAAATGGAGGCCAAAGGAGAAGCTTTAGCCTCAGTCCTGCTGGGGCCACACCAGGGACAGTTAAAAAGAAAGAGCCCTTATCTAGAAAGAGAAGGTGTTAGAAGTGTCTGGGAGTCTGCTGCTGGAGCAATGAATGCCTGTCACCCAGCATTTGGAAAAGAAATATCAAAGAGAAGATGAGAATAGCCTAGGAGGTTGGAAACTGAGTACAAAGCAAGTATGAGAGAGACCATGAGGCACAGAACCTTGTTTGTGCTCCATTACCCACTTTCTGGGTGTTGCCAGTCAAGCTGTTTCTTTCTGCAGCCTCCATATCTTCATCTATAATATATTTCCCACAGGTGTTATGTTCTCCAAGGGCCTCTTCAGGGCTTTCTAAAATTTCACTGTCCACTCTCTTCTGGCTCTTAAATTGTTTGTACCTAGTTTTTGCTGATGTTGAGTGTATCATTCATATGAGAAAGATTCCTTAACCAGCCAGGCTTTATCTAGCCCCAGAGTATTTAGAATGCTCTTGAAACCACAATTTCAGGCCATTAAGATCATAAGTTTTCAGGTCGAGAAATACCTTGGTCCACCTGGTTATGTAGCAGAGTAGAAAGACTACAGGCTTTGATAGCAGAATTCAAATTTCTGCTAGTACTAACTTAATCTCTCTGAGTTATAGTATCATCATCTGAAAACTAGGATATTGATAATAGAGCAGGCACATAGAGAATTATTATGCCGAGAAGGAAAAAAAAAAAAACCACACATGCCGGAGAGGTGAAATCATCTGCTCAGGGTCGAACTCAGACCAAAACCTAGAATTTATTGTGTTTTAGTCCAGGGTTTTCTTCTCCTCTGGAGCCAAGGTCACTTGTACCCATACAAATGTATTAGCAAAGATTGGAACTGAAAACATGTCAGCTTTCTTAACATCTCTGCCAACAGCCTTCTCAATTCCCCTGTGGCGTGTGTCAATAACACAGCCCGAACTTGTTTTAGAAACAAGTGCTCCATAAGCACTCCTGTTTGATTTGCTTTGGCTGGAACAGGATCCAGATGCTCTTAGAAGAGTACAACAGACTCTCCAAATCAGTCCATTTCCATTCTGAACCACTCGTAGTTCTGATCTGCAGCTGGCTGGGGTTTGTCCCCAAGTCCTCCCTACCTGTCATGTGAGTCACATTTAGTAATCATGCTATGTGCCTTTTCCCTCTTGATGGAAGTAACATTTATTGAATGCCCACCTACCATGTGCAGGTATTGTAATAGGTACTTTAAATTTATTATCTGCCTTAATTAAAAAATAAATAAATAAGGAAGGGAGAGGGAGAGAGAGATAGAAGCATCAATGATGAGAGAGAATCATAGATCAGCTGCCTTCCTGCATACCCCTACTGGGGATTGAACTCACAATCTAGGCAGGTGCCCTGACCTGGAATCGAACTGTGACCCGTTGGTTCATAGATTGATGCTCAACCACTGAGCCACACCCATCTCATCCTTGATGTTTCTATCTCCCTTTCCCTTCTTCTCCTGACATCAATAAAAACAACAAACAAACAAAAACACCAGAGCTCTTCACCCTGGAAGGGTGTCTCGGTCAGTTGGAGCATTGTCCCACATATCAAAAAGTTGAGGGTTTGATACTGGTCAGGGCACATACCTAAGATGCTGGTTCAATACCTGGTCAGTTACTTCCATCAAGAGGGAAAGGGCAAATAGTAAGACTCCTGAATGTGACTTACATGGCAGGCAGGGAGGACTTGGGGACAATCACATCGATGTTTCTCTCCCTCCCTCCCTTCCACTCTCTCCAAAAAGCAACAGAGAAAGTATCCTGGTGTGAGGATTAACCAAACAAACAAATAAACAAACAGCTGCTCTGTTTGAAGTGGGGGTAGGGAAGTGCTGTGATGTTAGGACCTGTTCAGCTTTCCACTTACCCTCACCAAAAATAGTCCCTGCCTAAAACCTCCAAGGTTCCCAGGACCCTGACCAACTGATGCAGACCAACTTTCCCATTTTATAACTGTGAAATTGAGATCCAGCAAGGGAGCAGTAAAAATATGTCTAAGGTTGCACAGTGAATTAGCGGTAGGTCTCCTGACTCTTAGTCTGGTGCCCTGTTCATAAGTGACCACCTGTTCCACTTCACTGACATCCTGTGCTTGGCTGTCAGGCTTCTCTTGCCTCCTGGCATCTGGTTCCTGTGAAGTAGGCAAGCAAATGGATGGGAGTGATTCTTATATGGTGAGCATGTTTCAAGTTTTGTTTAACTCATTAATGTGGGAAACAGCAGAAAGAGAATAGCTGAGAAACTAGATTTATGTTGTTGGTGGAAAAAGGATTGCTGAAATTAAATTGCTAAATTAGATCCAACATTGATTAATACCCTAATGAAATGAACCTTTGGTGTTATCCTCTCTGCTTTAAAAAGGTGTACCATCTCAATTTTCTACACATTAACCTCTAACTTTACAGTTTTTAAACACTTGCTCTTTAACCATTTGTGAACAGTAAGTCAAACAAACTTCCATACTCCAGTTGTGTCAGATGACTCTTACGTACATATTTTAAAATATTCTAACATGACTTTAAAAGGTCACACAGTAATTTTTGGCCTTACTTCCAAGTTTTGTACTATATATATATTTTATTGATTTTTTTAAAAAGAGGAATAGAAAGTTAGAAACATCAATGAGAGAGAAACATCAATCTGCTGTCTCTTGTAGACTCCCTATTGGGGATGTGCCAGCAACCAAGGTACATGACCTTGACCAAAATTGAACCTGGGACCCTTGAGTCCGAAGGCCTATCCTCTGTCCACTGAGCCAAACCAGTTAGGACTGGGTACTTTTCTTTAATATATCCTATTGAAAATGATCAGAGCCTGTTACATTAAAAAGCTAGAACAGGCCCAGCCCAGGAAATTACCTTTCTGCTTAGTTGTAGAGTCCCAACTTCTTAGCTAAAACTCCTGCAGGTAGCAGCCATCAGCAAGTTGTTGAGCTCTCCTGCAGCTCTGCTCACTGGCTTGAAGTTTGGCTTTTGTTAATCCTAGACTTGCTTCTTCTCTGGTCAAGGAGGTGTTTTTTCTTGCCTCTAGTTATTGTTAGGATCATCTTGGATGAAAAGTGGTTACAGAGTTACTTGTGGAAGAAATTTGTTTTTGTTTTATATTCTACTCAGGTAAAGTAGGTAACTGCTTTTTCATTACTATATGGTTTTATCTCCGAACATTCTGCTCATCTCTCATCCCCACTGTTACCTACCCCAGGCCAAATCTTAATCATCTCTCTCTTGCACTATTTTAATTGTCAACTAATTCATCTCCCCACCTCCAGTCTTTGTTCCTAAAATATAACTTCCTTTCTCTCTCCATAGGTTTTAAGATACAGATCTTATTCCTACCACTTCCCTGCTCATAAAACTTCTAGAACAAATCCAATCCCCTTAGCATGACCTTCAAGGCTCTACAAAGACTATTTCTCTTCATTCTTTGAAGCCTCTCCTCTCGCTCTTCCTCAGGCTTTCAGTTCCATAGGAGTTCATTTTGTGGATAAAAATATTAGGGAAACCAACTGTTTTAGATAATATGAAGGAAGACCTAACAACCTGATCCAATCTGCCAGTGAAGAGTAGGAAGCATTCTTAACTGATAAACATTTCGATTTGATAGACACTTGTGCCACGCACCATGGGAGTAAGGAGAAGGCAAACACACGTTCAAGGCCTTTGAAGCCATGTTGACCAAGGAAGACAGGCAGGTAAAATAAGTAGACGACAGTGATGATCAGTATTATGGAAATGTGTAGTGATTTGGGAACATGGAGGAGAGGGGGACACTAACTTGCTGGGAGATCAAGGAAGGCTTCACAGAAGAGGTGGTATTTGAGTTAGACTTCAAAGATGAGATATTTACAGTGGTACCTCGAGATACGAGTTTAATTCATTCCGTAACCTTGAGGCGTGGGAAACCATGAGATGCTCGAGTCTCGGTAAACTGGTGGGTCGTGTGCAGCCAGCCGATCCTCGCGATTACTCCTATTTCAAATGTTGCTCGTATTTCAAAGCAAAAATCACTCGCTCAAGGACTCGTATCTCAAAAATCTCGTATGTTAGGGCACTCGAATCTCGAGGTACCACTGTATTTGGCAATTGTGAAGGGTAATCTGTAGCTTCCAAGCAGAGAGACCCAGTGAGGACAAAGGTACGTAAGCTTGCATGTGTGTCTTAGAGAAGGGTAAAGAGTTCAGTGTAGCAAGAGTATAGGATTTCAGGAATGGAGTGTGGTTAGGGTTAAAGTTATCAAAGGAAGTTAGGGCTAACCTGTTTAGGCCTAACATTCCAGGCTTAAGGAAATTGTGATGTATATTGTGTTTCACACATAACATGAGATAATGATTCTTGAATTAAGAGATATGTATTTGTCTATTTGTGCATGTGTGTTAGGATGTATGTGTTACATTTGGAGATCATTTTTGAAGATCACTGAAGCAAAGCAAATATCAAAAATTGGAGTCAAAGAACAGGTTTGACCTATGCTCATCTGGGCTTGAACTTCACAGTTCCACAAGTCCCCAAATCAGCATTAGAATTGGAAGCGATCTTAGGGACCATTCAACAAATGCCTGCTATTACTCTTGGAGCTGCGTTGAAATAGTGAACAAAGCAGACTGCCTTTATGGAAATTTTTTTAGTGGGAGACAGAAAATGATTAAATCAGTTATTAAATCATTTATTATCTCATTTCATAGGTGTTGCAAAGAAAGGTAAGCTGGGTAAAGGGTTAAAAAGTAGAGACTAGCTTTTCTGAGGAGGAAGATGATTTCCAGAAGAGAGAAGACCAGGTGAAAAGGCCTCAAGGCAAGAGTGTGTTTGTAGAGGGGCTGGGGGGGCCGGGGTGGGGGAGAGAATGGAGACAAGGTAGGGACACAAAAAACTAGAAGGCAGACAGTGTGGCTGGAGCAGTACCCTAAGGGGGTAAGGTTGGCGAGAGGGCAACTAAGGCCAGAACTTACAGGGCCCTTGAGAAAATGAGGGTGACATACTCACGGCTACATAGCAAGTTAGTGGCAAGGTCAGGACTGGTACCATCCTGCTTCAGCCTCCCTTCCTTTACCTCCCTGATATCTTCTGGCTTTTAACCAAGATTAACTTGAACCCCATTTAATTTCTTCAATCTCCTCTTCCTCTCGCAGTTATCTTTCCCTTCCCCCATGCCCAGGACTTCTGTCACACAGCACAGAAGTTTTGTTTTGTTTTTCCGGGCTTCTTTGCTTAATCACAGCATTAGCATTTCTCACGCTCAAATTTGTACACATGACCTGGTAATAGAGTGATTTCTGGAAGGTCAAAGCTACAGAAATTTTTGAAGGTCTTTTAGTTCAACCTTGAACATAAAAAAACCCAGGGAGGACAAGTGACTTGCCCAAGGCCATTTATCTAATTAGTGGCAGAACTTGATTTTCTTTGTCTCCTATTCTCTGGCTCTTCATTTTCTTCATGCTACCACTATCTTTAATGTCCAGCTAAAGGGAGTCAAGTTGTGATCCATATAACTGAGCTCACATTCAGTAGCCCTCTTCCCCTTGCCCTTACTTTAGCATTTTATTTGGCTTTTGTCATGTAAATTTACTGTTTTATTCTGTCCAGGGTCTTTAAACTACCCTTTGCAAAGACAGCATGTCCATAAATTGCTCACCCTTGTTCATGTTGTCCTCATACTTGAACTGGCAGCCTGCTCTTAACCTCCAGTCTATATCCAGGTTTGTTTTTGAACCCAGCTCCAGTCTTCTCTAGAGAAGCAGTGTAGAAAGGATACACAGTGGTAACTCGGTTCTGTTTTGTTTTGTTTTAATATATTTTTATTTCAGAGAAGGAGAGAGAGAAATAGAAACATTGATGAGAGATAATCATTGATTGACTGCCTCCTGCATGCCCCCTACTGAGGATTGAGCCCAAAACCCAGGCATGTGCTCTTGCTTGGAATCGAACCCGGGATCCTTCAGTCCATAGGCCTATGCTCTATCCACTGAGCCAAACCATCTAAGGCGTACCTCAGTTCTTGAACTTAATTGGTCCTTGAAAGCTGTTTAAGAAGTGATTTGTTTGAAAACCGAATCATTTTTTTTTCTATTAGAAAGAATGTAAATTGCATTAATCCAATCCAGACCCCCAAATGATTTTGTTTTAACCTTACTATACAGTACATATCTAATGTACTGTTTAATCTATAAACAAACACTTTTCATATGTTTATCAAACCACCCCCTACTCGCCTTAAAGGAATCCCTTTCAGCATTCATTCCAGGGGTGTCTCTCAGGTCAGAATGCAGCATCTTTGCTTGTTCATGTATCACTGCCTCTGAAATGCTGTCACTGGCTAACTGCTTTTTGTTTATCCAAATCAACAACAGTTTTCTACCCTTCAATTGCCTATGGTCATTGCTTCTTTCACAATCTTAGCAACATTAGCACTCTTGATGGGCCTCTTTGTGTTTAAAAATTGTGCTAATCCTTTATTTCACCAGCAAAGAAAGCATTCTCTCCTTTGTTTTTTGCTCTTTTTGGTGTGTGTGTGTGTGTGTTTGCCTGAGAGATGCTTTTTCTCCTGCTGAGATATCAGTATGAAAGGGTTATTAGATTGAAAGCTGAAGTTGGTTCAACAACGGAGACATTTTCTGTGAACAACTTTGGTTGAAAACCGAATTATCATTGGTCCAAAAACAAGGTTTGATTGTACCTGGATTTGAATCCCACTTTTGGCACATACTGGAACAAAATAATCTTGGACAAGTAACTTGACCTGAGAGCAGTTTTCTCATCTGTAAAATGGAATGTTAATACCTGCTTGATGGGGTCATTGGAAAGATTATTTAAGGTATTATATGTATACACCTCAGGCATTTTATAAAGTGAAACTAACTCTTCCTTTAAAGGCCCATCTTGAACTGCCCTCTTTTTTTTTCCTAATTATGTAATAGGTAACACTTATTGAGTGGGTTTCAATGTGCCAAGTGCTTAAAAAAAGTGTTTATTAATACACGTGAATCTAGCTGAAACCGGTTTGGTTCAGTGGATAGAGCGTTGGCCTGCGGACTGAAGGGTCCTGGGTTTGATTCTAGTCAAGGGCATTATCTTGGTTTCGGGCACATCCCCGTTAGGGGGCGTGCAGGAGGCGACTGATCGATGTCTCTCTCTCATCGATGTTTCTAACTCTCTATCCCTCTTTCTTCCTCTCTGTAAAAAATCAATAAAATATATATTTTTTAAAAAGTTATGTAGATAGATGTGAGATTAGGATTCAATACATAGCTATGTCCCAGTTGTTGCTATTTTCTAGCTTTGTAAATTTGGACAAGCCTCTTGACCTCACTCTTAAGTGTTTTTCCCACTAGAGCTCTAAAATTCCATTCCAGAACCATTTGGAAACCTGACTTGCTTACCTGTTTGCCTTGGAAAACGTTCCTGTGTTGATGACAGAGCAGCAGCCATTGGGCTGGCTCTGTGAGACACAGAGAGGAAAAGGACTAGGTGCCTGGGAGCCTTTAGATCAAGAACTGGCAACTCATCACAAATCAAATAAAGCAAAAGATTTCTGAGGTATGGGACCGGGGGTTGTCTGCTTAGATTATGTTCTGGGAATAAGGGGGATTGCAAACTCCACTGAATAGATGACCAACAATGCACAATTACTAACTGTGCTCCTTAGGCTAATTCTTTTTAAAAATATATATTTTATTGATTTTTTACAGAGAATAAGGGAGAGGGATAGAGAGTTAGAAACATCAATCAGCTGCCTCCTACACACTCCCTACTGGGTATGTTCCCGCAACCAAGGTATATGCCCTTGACCGGAATTGAACATGGGGCCCTTGAGTCTGCAGGGCGACACTCTATCCACTGAACCAAACTAGTTAGGGCAGGCTAATTCTTACTTTACCTCTCAGAACCTCAGTATCTCTGTCTCTCTATATATATTTTATTTTTATTTCTTATTAATCTTCATCCGAGAATATTTTCCCATTGAAAATGGAAGGGAGGCACATTGGACTCTAAGAAACTTGGACTGAGAGAAACACATCGATTGGTTGCCTCCCACATGTGGTCTAACCAGGGCTGGGGATTGAGCCTGCAACCAAGATATGTACCCTTAATTGGAATCCAATCTGAGACCCTTAAGTCCACAGGCCGACACTCTATCCATTGAGCCAAACTGACTAGAGCATCCTTGTCTATAAAGAAGTGCTATTGATACCTACTTTCAGGATTGTAAAACTTCAAAATATATTAGTTAAGTAGGTGTCACATCTGATACTTAGATGGGTAAATAGCTTATTATCTCTTTGGAGACAAGTATCTTTAGGAGGTAGCATTAAAGTCTCAGCTGCTCTGATTCTCTGACCACTCCACTGCTTCCAAATAGCTTGGACCCTCCTTTTTCTTAAGTTCAGGCCCTAGAAATATTGGGCATTTCTATCTGACTTCCCATGCCATCTCTATCTGACCAGGTGAAATATCTGAGTAAGCAGGATTGTTACATATCAGACATACAGGTTCAGGGCAGGTAGCTCAGGCAGCAGCTAATGAACAAAGGCTTCTCTCTGTTCCCAATAAATTGGTCCTTGGGGATCCTAGCTTTGAAATTCTAATTGACACAGGAAGGAAAAGATTCATTAGACTCTGGACTCATTAAAATGCTCTGCTGCTTACCTACGATTTATTCTTGGCAGTTCATCAAGAGGAATTAAGTAAACCAACAGGCTGGGAGCTGCTGACAACAGAGTCCAATGCGCCTAGTGCTGCTTGTGGGGTGGGAATGTTGGGCTTCCCATACTGTGGAGCACACAGCTGGCTTCAGAAGTTCCTCACCCTACGACTTAGCATGAATCCAAGTCTTATATATCGTCAGTGCTGAAAGGACCTTTTGAGATCATTCATAGATGATAGCGCATTATGGATGGTTCAGACAAATGGGGCTCGGCCAAGATTACCCAGCACAATAGTAGTGGAGCTAGCATTAAAATCAATCAGGCCTCCGGACTTCCAGGCCAGTAATATTTTCACCTGTGTCACCCTTGGATTTCTAGATCCAGTATTTCATTCATCTTCCAGTAGGTAATTTTGACACATACTGTGTGCCAGGGTTTTGTGATAAAGCAGATACAGAGGGACCCCCAATATTAGGGGAGATTAGAAAGACATGAAGGGTGAATAGGAATTATTAGCTTGGCCAAGAAGCCGATGAGCTGTGTTCAAGGTGTTCAAGGCTAAGGGACCAGTACCTACAAAGAACCAGACTCTACAGGAATGGAAAGTTTAGTATTGCTGGAGAGGAAGAATTGTGCAAGAGATGAAAAGTAAAATCTATGAGGGTTAGTCCACTTTCTCTGGATATAAGAACCCTAGACCGGGGATTAGGAATTCTGAGTTTAGATGTGTTAGTCATCACTCAAGTAACATTTACAGGCAGTCCTCAGATTACATCAGACTCAACATACGTCGTCGGCATCTCCCATTTATTTATAAAAAAAAAGTTTCATCATTTTAACGTATGTACATATGTGCTTTATGTTTTTTATTATTTATCTACCACAAATAAAGGTCAGGAATTGTTATCTTTAAATTTCTTTTACTATTTCACTTTATTACTGCCATGTATGTGCTCCATGTGAGTGATGTAGGTGCTTATGTAGGTGGGTTCCGACTTACGGCGAAAATTGCATTATATCACACCGTAGGTAGGAACGGATCTCCAACATAACCTGAAGACCTACTGTACTTAAGATCTTTTTAGTGTGCCATGTTGGGCATTGGGCATTGAAAGGTATACATAGTCCCCTTCCCCAGATTTTTCAGTTTAATGAAACAAATACACCAATAAATAACTTCTATAATAAGTCAAAGGAATAATTATCTCTGCTGGAGGAAGTTCATACAAGATGAACTGTATGTTATTGTCATTATTTTCTCAAGGCTTTGATGATTCCTCTTGTCAAATGGTGATAACTACTGTCCTATGTAGCTCATGAGCTCATGGGAAGACAGCTTTGTAATGACGTATTTGTGTGGCATTTTGTGGGTTACAAAATACTTTTCTATCACCAATTAATTGAATCGTAATTATAATATTAAGACTTAGGAAATTTCCCAATTTACAGATGAAGAAACCAAGCATCAGAAAGGTTGAGGCTTATTCATGGTTTTACAGCTTTTGATTAACAAAAGTTAGGATTGTAATTTCAAATCCTGTGCTGTCTTTTGCAGGACAGTGGTTCAAACAAACTTTGAAAAGAAGGCTGATGACAATCTTTCTTTCCCCTACTTGAGTAACAAATTTTCTTCCCCCTTCACCAGAAATGCAAAAAACATCTCCAGTGTAAGAAAAGCAAACCTAAGTTGCCTAGGGAGAAAGAAAGGGAGTTTATTTTAAGTCTTCCACAGACTGGGCTCTGAGTTTTTAGGACCATGCGCTCCAGTGCTCCTTCAGTTCCCGCTGTTATGTCTCATGCCATTTACAGAGTGCTGTCTCAACCATCACCTCATTGGCTACACATAGCAACTTGTGGGATAGACAGAGCCTATTATACAGATGGGAAAACTGAGATCCACAGAGGTAAGTAATTTGCCCATAGTCACTGAATTTTTTATTCCAGAATCCAGAGCTCCTGACACCAAACAGGTGCTAAGTCATAGAATGTAGGCTCTGTTAAATCATTTCATTTCACACAATTCTTGAATATATCCCATGAAGTAGACACTTTGCTATACAAAAGAGGCTCTGGTTAGGCTCAAACCATTTTGGTGCAGTGCTTTCTTTAAGAGCAAGGACTTTTGTTATTTACTTATCTGTCCCTAACCAAGGCCCAGTTCCAAGAATGTCTTGCTGTTGTTTTTGGCCCCAGTCTGCCAGAAGCTGAAGGGAGCAGATGGCCACAGCAATGTGATCATGAGGGTGTGATCCCAGACAAAACTAGAGGATGAGTTGAGAGCCCTAGACTCATCTCTTGCTGCCAAGGTATTTTTTATTCCAGAACAATGTGAAGCTGCCCAACTCTGTCCCCCATCTCCCACTACTTCCCCTGCTCCGTGCCACATCATCTCTCTCTCTTGGTGATCATCTGGATAGATTTCAGACAAAGGCTTCTAGGACCTGCTGTCCAAGGCATATTCTAAGATGAGATTAAGGAGTCTCACCCCATAGCCAGTCTGGCTTCTCCTCTATCTATAGGCCTTCTGCCAGGCTCCTGCCCACTCTGATGCTTTTACTGTTGACTCCTTAAAGAGTGGTTGTTTAATATGACTCTGACAAACAGCTTAAAGAGCAATTGGTATTGATACTGAGAAACCAACATGTTTCCTCTTTATCCAAAATCCTAACTGGAAAATTTTAAGAAGCTCTTCCTGAGGGGGGTGTCTGGGATAAGGACAATTGACTTCCATGATGGAAAGCCTGCAAGACCTCAAGTACCTTATAAACTATGAAAGGAAATATGCACAATGTTTCAAATATCCTTCATATTTATATCTTTATACATTACAGAGCTCTTTCATACCTGTTGTTGCCTTTGAATCTTAGAGCAACTCTGTGAGAAGCAATGTGAGGATTACTATTCCCACTTGATACTTGATACCAGGGAAGGTTAATCATGGTGGCAGAGCCCCAAGCAGAGCCAAGATTTTGGGAGATTAATAGTCCTAGGTTTGAAATCTGGTGCTCACTACGTTTTTGGCTGCATAATCTTAAGCAAGTTATTTAGCCTATCCAAGCCTCAGTTTCCTTCTCTATACTAGAATGATAACGATATTCTTATCTGAAGATCAAATGATATAGGAAAAATGCTGGCACAGTATGGATTAAATATTAGAAGCTCAGTAACTAAGCTTTAAATGTTTTGTATTCTGAGTTTTTGAAAATTATTACTCTGATTACAGTAAAATGAACTACACATAATAAATTCCTATTGACCAGAGTATCATTTAAGTGCCACAGTGGGTTAAGAGAACTGGATTAGTGAAAAGAACACTATCCTAGGCACTAGCTAAGTACTTTTTATACAAATCACAGTGGGTTTGAGCTGATAGGGACCCTAGAGATCTATTCCAATGTATCGTTCTCAGAATTGATATTAATAATCTAGGAAAAAGTCAGATCAAAATAATGCAAAGTACATTTCTTTATTGCTGATGTCTTAGAGTCTTTAGTGTGCAGGTGACTTGGGGAGGGAGTGGGTGAATTAAGTGTGCCAACTTTCCTGTCTTTGACCTTAGAGCCTCTTTTCTGAAAACTCTTACCAACATCTTGAGCACTGGTCTTCCACAGAAGAGTTCATGCAACACGGATCTGGTCCAGTTTCTCCATTTCTAGATGAGGCACCTGAGGTCTGTAACCAAGTTTATAGAGGCAGTCCACAGTAGAACCAAGTTCAGAGTGCCTCACTCCCTTTTGGGCCACAGCATTATCTGCACTCTACTATTTTTCAATTTCTAGTCAGCAAATCATAAAATTACAGAGCGTTCTACAAACCGCTAATCAGAGAGCATTGTTAGAGTAGAGCTCTTTGTTTTGATGTGTTTATCCAGAAGGTAGAAAAATGAGGAAAAAAACAGGCTTAATGGCCAACAAATGTTTCCAGACAATGGAAGGAGCAGAGGTTAAGTAATTATCTCAGTGTCTAGAAAGGTTCTCTATCCAGCCTGTGGGCTGTGGCCGAGAAATCATTTGGTCTGGCCCTGCCAACATGTTAGGGAGGAGTTAATTAAATGTTTGACCAATATAGCAGGCTAATTTTGTTGTTGTGGTTGTTGTTAATCTTCACTGGAGGATATTTTGTCATTGGTTTTTAGAGAGAGTGGAAGGGAAAGGGAAAGACAGAGAGAAACATCAATGTGAAAGACACACATCGATTGGTTGCCTCTGCACGCTCCCCAACCAGGGCTGGGGCTCAAGCCTGCAACTGAGGTAATGCCCTTGACCGGAATTGAACCTGGGACCCTTCAGTCCACAGACTGATGCTCTATCCACAGAGCAAAACCAGCTAGGGCGGTAGCCTAATTTTTAAGTTGATAATTTTATATGGCCTGTGAATGATATAAATATCCAAATAGGTAAAGGTCCCCCACCTCTGCTTTTCAACACAGTTTAAAGTATGTTCTTGCTTTCAGAAGTTTCCATTACACCTGGCTGGCATGGCTTCATGGTTGAGGGTCTACCTATGAACCAGAAGATCATGGTTCGATTCCCAGTTGGAGCATATGTCTGGATTTTGGGCTTGATCCCCAGTGTAGGCCATGCAGGAGGCAGCCGGTCAGTGATTCTCTCTCATCATTGATATTTCTATCTTTCCCTCTCCCTTCCTCTCTGAAATATATGAAGTTTCAGTTGCAACCTTGCAACCATAGGCTCATCTAAGAAGACCACAGTGCAGTTCCCAATGATAAGCAGTAATTATGGGAAGGATCCTGAGAGGGGTCTGAAAAGAATGTATCAAACTTCTTCATCATTGAATTCAATGGTTAGGGATGTACTACTGGATTTCTCTCCAGATCCTGGTAGAGGGAGTTATCCTTGGCATTTGGTGAGGTACCTTTGTGTTTTATTAAGCCTTCTAATTCAGCTCTAGTAAAAATATTATCTTTACATTTGCAAAGTTGTACAGTAGACTTTAAGAATATAGAAGTATTTTTATTTTTTTATTTAATGATATAAACAAATGCTGACAACATATTCACATAAAACTTTTTCTCATGTTTACAACTGAATAGATTAAAACTGTTTCAATTGCTATAGAACATACTGTATTAGTGTTTTAAGTTTATTCCAACCCATTTTTTCTTTTATACTATAAAACATCTTTATTATGTTCTTTGAGATCGATTGAGATAAATCCACAAGAAGACTGGGCCCAAGGTCAATCCAACTTTCAACTGGTCTGAGTGGCTGCTCGGAAGCCTGGCTAGGCTCCCTACAGTAGACTTTTCAAAACACATCCGATACTTACTACAACCCTGTAGCATAGAGTTTATTTTCCATATGCCATATGTGGTGACTTGTCCAAGGTCTGACAGCAAGTTAGTGATATGTTCATTGTTGTATTATGGGTGTCCAGTATAAGCCTGACATAGTAGATCCTTAAGAAATAAATTAATTGAATAATTAGTACATTTTCAAAAATGAACTTTAGGTCTGCAAACTTTTTATCTAATGTTGTTTTCCATTAAGCTAGGATGGTAAGACATAGTGGTTGGGCTCATCTCAGGATCATTGATAATTTGGAGCAGGAGGGCTGGGTCTGTCTCCCGTGCTTTGATTAATGACAAGGATGGTGGTTCCTAGGCTTTCTGCTCTCTTCTTGGTAAGGACCTTGTACATCTTCCTCATCATGGGGAGCCCAGATTCAGCAGTTTCTGGGCTGTAGATTCAACCTCTTTGAGCCTCTGTTCCCTGCAGTCCACTGAACAAGAAGACACCAGTGTTCTCCAGCTTCTCACTCTGTCCTTCATTTGTTTTCTCTCTCATCACTGTCTTGCCTGTCCTTCAGTTTTGTTGATGGGTGAGGAATGTGGGCTCATCTCATAAACACTATACAGTTCACTTTTAAGAAGTTGCCATGTATGTCATGGAGTCATGGAACAATCTCCGCGGGAAGGCAGGGGAGGGTGGTGGGTGGAAAGTAATCAACCAAAAAACATTGTATGCATATATGTGTGACCTGTGGCCACAGACAATTGTGGGGGTGGGGGGGAAGGGAGGGAAGGTGAAGAGTGGGGGGAGGGTAGTCAGTGGGAAAAAAAGGGACATATGTAATATTTTCAATAATAAGAATTACTTAAAAAATAAAAAAGAACTGTTCTAAGACAATACATTTAATTAACTTAGTTGGTGGGGGCAAAGAAGTTGCTGTGTCAGGCACATTGAGAAACCATTTACTGAAACAATGTCCACTATACTTCTTTCCCCTATTAGTTAGCTGAAATTCACTGAGGATCTACTGGTTACCAGGGCAGTGTTGGTGACTAGGAATACAAAGATTAATAAATTAATCTACCTTCAAGGAGTTCAGAGTCTAATGGGGAAAGACAAGTATGTGAATACAAATATTTAGCAAATAATTGTTGCATCAGAAGTCTGTAGAGGATATGGGGCTCATAGGAGAGAGTGCCTGGATCTGCCTGACAGATGGGAAACAAAAGGCTTTCCTAAGAGTTTTTATCGGGGCACTACACCAATGGATTTGTGCTCAGGAAACTTGCCCCCAGCCTCCATCACTAAATCAGAAATTGGTTCTAGCTCTGCTTAATTAATCCAGCAATCTGTCATAACCTTGCTCAATGGTAAGGGTGTGATATTTGGAGCCATCTATTGAATGGAGCCAATAGTAATAATACTTTTATTTTGAAAATTCTTGAATGCTTAACTTGCTGGTACATTATCTCATTGAATTCTTAAAACAACCTCATGGGAAAGGTACTATAATATTATTCCCATTTTACAAATGAGAAAACTAAGGCACATATGGGTTAAGTCACTTAGCCTGGATCATATAGCAGATACATAACAGAGATGGAATTTAAACCTATGCAGTCTAACTTCAGAGTCAGTCTAAAATGGCCTCAAAAGACCATGTGACCTTGATATAATTATTAGCTCAAAGGATTATTGTAAGAACTAGAGGCCCGGTACATGACATTCATGCACTGGGGGAGGGTCCCTCAGCCCTCCAGTCTGGGACTCCTCAGGGGATGTCTGATCCTTAGCACTGCAGTGGAGATGAGAGAGTCTCCCATCACTGCCACTGCACTCGCTAGCCATGAGCCCAGCTTCTGGCTGAGTGGCATTCCTTCTATGGGAGCACACTGATTATCAGGGGGCAGCTCCTACATTGAGTGTCTGCCCGCCTAGTGGTCAGTGTGCATCACAGCAACTGGTCGTTCTGCCATTCAGTCAATTTGCATATTAGCTTTTTATTATATAGGATGAAAAATAATATACTTAGTAGTAATACATCTACCAAATGATAAGCAAATAGTAAATCATAATGATTTTTATTACAAAACAGCCTTTCCTAAAGGTGTGGGTCAATTGGGCCTTTGCAAAAATGCCTCCTACCTTTCTCTCCTGGCTTTGCTATCTATACAGCCTACTTCTTTGTTTTTTGTGGGTGTTTTGTTTTTTTTTAAAGAATGGATGGGGCAGGGGACAGTGGTACATGGTGTTAAATTCAGCAGATACTTTCCTGAGTTTCTTTCCTGGGTCAGGACCTATTTTGAAAGGCAAGGGGGAATGCCAAGATGAAATAGATTGTGGTCCCTACCACCCAGAAATTCACACTCAGTTTAAGTGGGGAGTTGAACACAAAAACAGATCATTTTAATACAGTTACCTCAGATGGATCCTAGGCAGCACATCAGATTCCACTGCCCATAGCTCATTTCACAGCTAGGAAAATGATTTGCTGTTATATTAATTGTTGAAATAATCATCCTATTAATATCCTTGTCATCAATAAAGCATAATTTTTAATGTGAAAAATAGTAATACCTTAGAGAAGGTTAGCAGTTTCTCAAAGGAGATCTTTAACATGTTTAATTTTATTTGTATGGGAGGGAGGTAGTGGTGTTCTTAAACTGCTGGTAGGGCTTGTAAGTCCTTGGCTTGAGGAACATACTATGGGGAAGGATTTATAGCCCTCTGGCCACCCAATGTGCTTCTTAGTGATCACTTATTTTATAGCTGCTTGTACCCAGGCACATTTTTTTTTTAATTTGGTAGAATGAGCAAGAAGGGGGAGGTAGCTTTCTGAGGCAAGACAATCTGCCAAGAGAAGCAGTGACTTTGCATCTGCTAAGATTGGCAGGGGCTATGCCAAGGCAGCAAAGACTTCCTGAATTTTTATATTATTGCATGAAGTACCTTCAATTAATAGATTAATGAGCACTATTGGAGCTCCTGCCATGTGCCTAGCAATGTGTAAGATGATGTGAAAAACCTCAAAGTTTACCTAACACAGACAAGAGGAGTCAACACAGATAGGATGCTTTGATCAGGCATTGATTTGCGTGGCTCAGACTCTCAGGAGCTGTAGGAACTCATGAGTACCTCCTTACTGACCACCGTCTTGCATATAACAAAAGAGTGGTCAATTCCCATGAAGTTCAGGCTCTTCAGTGGCCCACAAGGCCCTTTCTGATCTGGTCTTTGCCAGGCTCTATGCTGTTATCTCCTATGCCATCCACTCTACACTCCTGCTGGAACCACAATACATATTATTCCCTAAATATAGAAGGTCTGTTTAGCTTTCACAGCTTTGCTTCTGTTGTTTCCTCTTTTCTAAATGTTATCTCATCCTTGTGTGGGCTCATTTCAGCTTTATATCAGATCAGAATTTGATGATCCCTCTTCTTTGATTCACTCCTTTCCCTTCTCTCCTGTGCCTCCGGTAAGTGACATGCCTCCCAGTTCCCAAGGATTCCTGTCATAGCTCCTCTCAAAATGACACACAGATTTGGTTTTGTTAAGATCTCTACCACTGGACTGTGAACTCATCTGGAGTAGGGTTGTATTTTGTTCATTTCTATCCTTTGTACAGTCACTTTGGCAGTAATAGGTGCTTAATAAATTATTTTTTGATAAATGAGTAAATAACTAAAAATTTCAGCATATTATTCCTCGACGATAACTTCTTTGTTATAGACTAAAAAATGAGTAAACACAGGATACTATTACCTTCATAGATACACGAAAACACAGTGAAGATTTGTTTTCTTCCTGCTAATTAACATCCCCACCCCCACACAATATGATAATACATGATTCTGGTGAGGTTGCCTTGAAAGTGGCATTTATTGGTGATAGCAGTGTAAATTGGTACAGCACTTTTGAAAAGCAATTACACAGGGTATCTCAAGAGCCATGAAAATGTTTATATGTTTTGACACAGTAATTTTCCTTCTGGGAATCTGTCTTAAGGAAATAATCCAATATATAGAATAAACTTTCCCTCAAGTGCTATTAATTGTAATAGTGAGGAATTGGAAAAAAAACAAAATGTCCACCTACACTCATGACCAGTGTCTAAGCAGCTCACTGACAGGAAGGGTTCACCGGGGCCATACACTGCCCCATCTCCATGTGTGACACATAAAAACTAGTCCAAGAAAAGATGGGGTCAAACTCGAATCCATACTTTGGAGTCTGATACCCAACTGTTCAGAAAGAACTGAGTTCAACCTGACTTGCTCACTGTGTGACCTTGGGCAACTGACTTTGCCTCTCTGCACTAGGGTTTATTCATCTGTAAAGTGAGTGTGACTTATAATCCCTCAGAGAATTGTTGTGTGTGGATTTGGTAGCCTTAACTCATGAGAGGATTTGTAAGCCGCATTAAAGGAGTTGGACTTGGTTATTGGTGGTGGGAAGCTACTTCACTGATGGGTCTTAAACAGGAGGTGAAAGGAACATACTTGCTCAGTCCCTCAAGAGGCTCATGCTTAGTAATATTTGTGGAGTAAATGTTACCAGAGGGATGAAGGCAACGTGGCTATGACTCTGGTGTTGGTCTTGGTCATCTTTGGGCCAAACATATGGCACTGTGAGATGATGCTTTGAGCTGAGCCCTAAGTTATGTTTAGATTAGAATCCTGGAGAGAGGTCAGCTTCTTCCCTTCTCCTGTCTAAATGTAGGAAATTAAATACACACACACACACACACACACACACACACACACACGTAAATGTAGGGTGTTCAAAAAAATGTATATACACTTTGAATGACTATAAAGTCAGTATTCATTAACATACAGTTCATTTTCAAAATTTAAAAGAATCTACAGAAATTGGTCATTTAAAAAAATATATTTTATTGATTTTTTAGAGAGGAAGGGAGAGAAATAGAAAGTCAGAAACATCGATGAGAGAGAGACATCGATCAGCTGCCTCCTGCACGCCCCACAGTGGAGATGTGCCCGCAAGCAAAGTACATGCCCCCAACTGGAATCGAACCTGGGACCTTTCAGTCCACAAGCCGACGCTCTATCCACTGAGCCAAACCGGTCTCGGCAGAAATTAGTCATTTTTTTGTCAACACCTGTTTTCAAACTGGTGACCATGCTGGTCCAGGCACTGCTAATAACCCGAAGTAGTGGAGTCACAAAACATCAAGAATCGTTTTGTGTGGTATTTTTGCACATTCTCATTCAATAGCTGCCCTGAATTTGTTAACTGTTGCCTGTTTGTACAGTAAACTTTGTTTCTTTATGTATTTCCATAAGAAAAAATCTAATGGATAATTTTTTTTTTTTTGTTCAAAGCTTAGTCTGGCTTCACCCATTATGTCAAATCAGTTAAACCTGAAAGGAATGAAAATTACCTGCATTAGCAGCTATTCAAGTATGTATACATTTTTTGGGATACTCTGTATATATGCTAGTGCATATGCTGTTTGCAGGATCAAGCCTTTGTAGGGCTGTGAGGGGTGGCATTTTGCTGTTTTCAAGGAGAAGGATTGTTGTAATGAGGAAAATATTGGTTTCATGTGAAAGGATTTTAATCAACTGCCCTTACACCTGAGGGGCACAATCCTTGGTTGCAGTGCCACACTGTATACCCTCTACCTCCTGCTTTCAGCCAACTGGCTTACTGCCTGGGTGCTCCTTCTCAGAAGACCTGCAGCAGCTGTCCATCCTGGGGATTTATATTGTACAGCCCAGGTAACAGTACATTTCCTTGCATATGTTATCTCTCTTGACCCTCTGAACAACCTGTACTGCCGGTGGGCAGGCAAGGATTGTTTCCTCATTTTACAGAAGGGGAGCCTGGAACCTCAGAGAACTGAAGTGCCTAAGTTCACACAGCTAACGTGTGTGTGTGGGGGGGGAGCGGGGGGGGGAGCGGGTAGATAGGACCCAGAGTTCCACAGGTAGTCAGGAATCCAAAGCTAATAATACCCTGTTACTATTTTTACTTATGGTGAGGCCTGCCATGAGAGAGGTTAGACCTCCCTATCTGTTCCTCAGAGAGTGCCTTGCTTTTCTAATATAGGCTGGAAATTGGGGACACATGCACACAGCCTTTTGCAGCCTTATTCTAGAATAGCCACTGAATGTGGAGTTTCCATCAGACACAGAACAGTGAGCAAACAGGTTTCTTATAATATCTGTTGCCCAGAAGTGGAGCCCAGCATGCCTTCTGTGTCCTCAAGGTACAGAGTCCTTTCTGGAAAAGGACTTAGGGGGCTCTCTTTCTGCCCCCTTCTTAAGTGGTATTCTCAGGGGGCTGCTTTATTCTAGAGACCCTTCCTCCCATTCAATTCAACACTTAATGAGTGCCTACTCCTGTAATTCATTTTGGGTTCAAGGCACATTTTCAAATACTAGAAGTTTGGTGACACGCTTGAAAAGACTTTATTGAATCCACAGTGATAGTATTCTTTCCTTGACCACAGTTCACCTCTAGGTTAGTGTTATAGTAGAACTCACCACCTTCCCTTTTATACTCACAAGGAAAAGTTCTTGCAGGTTCTAACAACAATAATAGTAGCTAATATTTGCATACTTTTTAATATGCCATACACTGTTCTAAACACTTACATGACTTAAATTATTTTATCCTCAGGAACCATAGACATATGTATTGCTATCTTCATTTTACATGTGAGACAATTGAAGCATGAAGAACTTAAGATACTTCCCAAAGATCATATCACATAGCTGGTTCAGTGGCAGAATGAAGGTATCTTGGCTTCAGAATTTACTCTCTTGACCATGTGGCATATGGCTTCTTACATGAGAGTAAACATTTAGTCTTTAGCTCCTGCTTGATGCCAGGTCCCTGTTCATAGCTGCAGGTTCTCCCTGCCTCTCCACCATGTCATATGACCCTCTCATCTCTGGGTTGTGCTGAAAGATAGCACCACATAAGCTCAGAACAAAAAGAAATTTTGTACACTGACATACTTGGCTAAACACCTGGAAAATTCAAGGTACATTACTGTGTCTTGGCACACTGGTTACTCATCTGCCCCATCCAGTGACACTCTTCGGTGTACAGTGGCAATCAGGAGTGAATCTGATGCCCATATTATTCTCAAAAATAATTCCCTAGAAGGGGTGAGAAAACTACTTTGTAAACAGCTATGATACAAAACTGAAAATTAGAAATACCAAAACGAAAAGTCTTAAAATGCTTCCCCTTCCTGGCTGGTTTCCTCACATCTTCTAATGTGAGGAGAGAGGGTCTAAGAATACCGGCCTCTTCAGGAATGTACCTTCCTCTCAGACCCCAGGCCCCAATCCCTATTAGGCCTAGATCATCTTCCATTGAAGGATATGGCATGACGTAGAGCAGATTAATAAGATAAATCACCTCCTAAAGTGTTTGGAGGCAAATTCTTGAACTCATCCTTGGCCTATTTACCCTCTTCTCTTTTTCTTGAAGGAAGTGAAAAGGAAAAAGATTAGGTAAATTTTAATAAATCAGTTTAACACCAAAGTCTGAAAGAAGTCAGGCTAAAGGGCTTGAAAGAAATGTAATAAACTTTTTTTTTATTTGCTTTGATTTTTATAGAAGTTGATAAGATGGCTGAGAGGCTTAGAGCTGTGCTACTCCAAGTGTAGCCCATTGAATGATGCCAGGTCACAAACTGTTGCTGGTTTGTGATAAGTATATAAGTGCTTAGAAACTGTTACAGTAAAATTTGACAATTTTATTATCCTATCTAATAAAAGAGTAATATGCAAATTAGCCATCACTCTGCTACACCAGCCAATCATGAGTGAGTATGCAAATTAACCCAACCAAGATGGCTGAGGCCACTGAGCAAGGAGGAGGCTTGAGTTTCCCCAGTGATGGAGGAAGTCAAGCTTTCCACATACCCTGGCCAGCCCAGGCTTCCACTCAAGGCTACAAAGTTTCAATTATAAAAGATAAATAAATCCCAACAAAATGGCAGCAGCCACAGAGCTGGAGAGAGCAGGAGGCTTGAGTTGCCCCCGTTAATGGAGGAAGCCAAGCTTTCTGCCCGCTCTGGCCTGCTTTAGCCTCCGCTCAAGGCTACAAAGTTTCAATTATAGAAGATAAGTAAATCCCAATAAAAATGGCTGCAGCCACGGAGCGAGCAGGAGGCATAGCTAGGCTCAAGGCTCCAAAGTTTCAATTATAGAAAATAAATAAATTCCAGATATCAGGGCCTCTGCTTGGGTCGCCAGGGTGCATGGCTGGCCTACAAACCACCACAGGCTCCTCACCAGGCTGCCCTATGCCCCAAGGGAACCCTCACCCTGATCTGGGACAGCCTTCAGGGCAAACCAGCTGGCCCCCACCCATGCACCAGGCCTCTATCCTATCTAATAAAAGAGTAATATGCAAATTGACCATCACTCCAACACACAAGATGGCTGCCCCTATGTGGTCCAAGATGGCTGTCATTATGTGGACATAAGATGGCCACCACAAAATGGTCAGCAAAGGAGGGCAGTTGTGGGCGATCAGGCCAGCAGGGGAGGGCAGTTGGGAGAGATCAGGCCGATAGCAGAGGGAAGTTGGGGGCGACTGGGCCTGCAGGGAGAGGGGAACCTAGGCCTGCAGAGGAGAGCAGTTGGGGGGACCAGGCCTGCAGGGGAGGGCAGTTAGGGGCAAACAGGCTAGCAGGGAGCAGTTAGGCATCAATCAGGCTGGCAGGGAGTGGTTAGGGGGTGATCAGGCTGGCAGGCAGAAATGGTTAGGGGCAATCAGGAAGGTAGGCAGGTGAGCAGTTGGGAACCAGCAGTCCTGGACTATGAGAGGGATGTCTGACAGGCAGTTGGACATCCCTCAAGGGGTCCCAGTTTGGAGAGGGTGCAGGCTGGAATTTCATGCACTGGGCCTCTAGCTTTTATAATTGTGTTTATAATGGGTTGGTGATTTAAAAAGCAAAACAAGCCAAAACCAGTTTGTCTCAGTGGGTAGAGTATCAGCCTGTAGACTAAAAGAACCAGGTTCGATTCCAGTCAAGGGCATTTACCTTGGTTGCTGGCACATCCACAGTTGAGGGTGTGCAGGAGGCAGCTGATTGATGTTTCTAACTCTCTGTCCCTCTCCCTTTCTCTCAGTAAAAATTCAATAAAATATATATTAGAAAGCAAAACAAACAAAAAAACTGGCCCTTCACTAAAAATGGTAAATAGTTTTGAGAAATACTGGCTTATTTTGTGTGACAGAATGAAAAAGAGCTTCAATCTTGTCTGTAAAATCCTATATTATAAAAAGCCTGTGGTTGAGACACCCTCATGCCATAATGACCCATCAACAGGAGGCTGCGTGTACAGCAGGGGCATGCAGGTGGGCAGGGTTATATATGCACAGCGAGGCATACACAGGTGGGCAGGGACTTGACACTGCATCCCTGTGGGCAGGGCTCTGGGAATCAGGGGAGTCCCACACAGTGTTGGCAAGGGCTTAATGCTGCATCCCTGCAGGTATGGGTTTCGCACGATTTCGAGGTGCATGTGGATGAGCAGGGCTGCGTGCACAGCAAGGTGGGCATGGGTGGGCAGGGACTTGACTTTTGACCTTGTGGTGCCGGTGGGTCTTGATGCTGTGTCTCCGCGGGTGCCAACCCAGACTCTACAGGAGGGAGGAGGGAGCCGGATACCTGTAATATTAAAATACTAGCGGTCCAGCCACACGAGGAGGCGCCCCACCTCCCACCCTGCAAGGAGGCACCCTGGGGGCTGCTGCGGGAGTCAGGCCAGACTGCCACTGTGGACTGCTGGGACTTATGCCCAGGCCCCTCTGCCCTCTTGCCTGTGTCCACTCCGGGGCTGTCCAAGCCAGCATGGCAACTCAGCCAGCTTCTGGCCCCCCTGCCTGTGTCTCCTCCAGGCTGCTGGAGCTGCTGTGCCAGCTTGGGCAGGCCTCTATCTTTGTCTCTGTCTCCGCTCTAGGCCTCACCTGCACACACAACCTCCTTCTGTCTGGTGGTCTCGTTACAGTGTCCCAGCCTAATTTGCATATTACCTCTTTATATATTAAGATTTCCTCTAATTAATTCCCTTTTAATGTGCATGAATTTCATGTACCAGGCCACTAGTGAGATTGATAATACCTCAAATTATTATTTTTGAAATTATTTAATTGTAAATAAAATTTTGGGACACATAATATTTGCCTGCCACTGTGCATTTATTGTACACTAGAGGCCCAATGCACGAAATTCGTGCGAGGGGCTCAGCCCTCATAGCCGCAGCTTCCTTCGTCTGGAAAGTCGTTTGGAATGACATCCAGGAGGTCATTTAGCTGTCTGGTCTAATTAGCATATTACGTTTTTATTATTATAGATGTATTATCTTATTTAATCCTCACCACAACTCTGAAATAAGTTTTGTTATCATCCCCATTTTTCTGAGACTTGGATAGGTTAATGGACTTGCCAGAAGTTAAACCTATAGTAAGTGTGTATGTGGAACTTGAATGGGACTTGGTACTCTTAACTGTGTTGCACCATGTTCTGCATAAAAATGCTGGCACACAGGAAGGCTCCCTGTCATTCCATTTTCTCAACTTTACTAGAGATCTGGAGACCTGCTTTCTCATTTCATCACTGACCCTAATTGATTTTGCGACCTTGGGCAAGTCACTTCTTTATACCATAACTAGAGGCCCAGTGCGTGAATTTATGCACCAGTGGGGTCCCTCAGCCTGACATGAGGGATCGGGCCAAAACTGGCTCTCCAACATCCCCCAAGGGGTCCCAGATTGCAAGAGGGCTCAGGCCAGGCCAAGGGACCCCACCGGTGCCTGATCTGGGCCAGGGAGGGGCGTGGGAGGACTCCAGGTTTTGTCCAGCCAGTCTCGCTCAGTTCTGATCAGCGAGACCCCAGCAGCAAGCTCACCTACTGGTCTGAGTGTCTGCTTCCTTGTAGTCAGTGCATGTCATAGTGACTGGTCAACCAGTCGACTGTCTGCCCCCTGCTTGTCAGTGCACATCATAGCAAACAGTTGAGTGGCCTTACATATTACACTTTGATTGGTTGAATGGACGACTGGACACTTAGAATACAGTGGTACCTCGAGATATGAGTTTAATTCGTTCCGTAACCTTGAGGCGTGGGAAATTGAGACACTCGAGTCGCGGTAAACTGGTGAGTCATGTGCAGCCGGCCGATCCACGTGATTACTCCTATCTCAAATGTTGCTCGTATTTCAAAGCAAAAATTGCTCGCTCGATGGCTTGTATCTCAAAAATCTCGTATGTTAGGGCACTCGTATCTCGAGGTACCACTGTATTAGGCTTTTATATATAGGATTATCTCATCTATCCTCAGTAGTGGGACTATGTTATATTCATCTTTGGTTCCCCAGCATTTAGTTGAATAGGGCTTGGTATATAATGGGTATTGAGTACTGATATAATTGATTATACTAGATGATCTCTAAGCGTTCTTTCAGTTTCTACTTTCTCTGAACATCCTAGGTCAGTGGTCGGCAAACTCATTAGTCAACAGAACCAAATATCAACAGTACAACGATTGAAATTATTTTTGAGAACCAAATTTTTTAAACTTAAACTTCTTCTAACACCACTTCTTCAAAATAGACTCGCCCAGGCCATGGTATTTTGTGGAAGAGCCACACTCAAGGGGCCAAAGAGCCACATGTGACTTGCAAGCCACAGTTTGCTGACCACGGTCCTAGGTACTTCATCCTCTTCCCTTCCTCCTGAGCATCATATTTCCACCTACTCCACCTAGCAGCATGATCTTATTTTCTCATGTCTGTTTGTCTTAGCCAGCCTTGTTCGTGGCTACTTTAAGACAGCCCACATAGTGCCCATGGTTTTACTCGTTTGTGAAATGTGTCTAGACTTAAACTCACCAGGGATAATAAAGTACAGAGTGGAAGGGGCTGGATCACAAAGTCAGAAACATGCTCTTACTCCATTCTTATCCAGTGGGGCCTGAGCCTAGGGCAGCTCTGCTGGCAGCCCTGCCAGGCCTGAGTAATGGCTGCAGCCTGGAGCAGGGTTTTCCATGAGCTCCATCGGGGTCTCCGTAATTGGAACATGGCACCTTCCGACTTGTAATAGATGGCAGAACGAGAAGGGCATTTGTCACTGCCCAACTTCCCTGCGGGAAAGAGGCTCATAAGTCACAGCTGATAAACCCTTTGATGACTTTTAAACTTCATTTACAGAAAAGAATAGCTATAATCAACCAACAGCAAGCAGTGACTAATCTTGCCACATTATCACAGTGAGGAGCCAGCCCTTAAGGCTTGGGAAAGGGGGGAGGGGCATCCCCCAAGCTTACAACAAATACTCATTGGCTGTTGCAGTTGAAAGTATGCTCTTAGCAAGGCCCCATGCGTTTATATCAAAAAGGATCAGAAAGTGTTAGAAGCTGATCTTCTGGAAGGTACAGGGTCTGCTTAGCATGAAGCCACTCTGGGCCAAAATTAAGAGCTCCAGGTCAGGTTTCTTATGGACTGGTCCCAGCGCTGGCATTGCATGGCTTACGTAGAACTAAACTCCAACCCTGTTTCCTCATGTGAAGGGGGCATTATACATACCATCACCTCACAGCAGAAGACTTAGTGCAGTTCCTGGCACTTAAGTAAATGTTGGTAATGATAATCACGATCACACATTTAATCCTGGAAGGATCCTTTGTGGTCACATGTTTCAGAACCCAAGTTCATGTTCCAAATCAGCAGCAAAGCCAGGACCAGTCCTGTTGGAGGGGGAGGGGTTAGTGGGAGCTATTTTGTGAAGTGGGAAGTGCATAAGCTTTAGAACTAGGCAAGCTTGGGCTCTTTTATCCTACTCATGCCTCTTAATGTGACTGGGAAAATTATTTAAGCTCTCTCTGAGCCTCAGTTTCTTCATTTGTAGAATGAAGATGATACTACTTATTTTTCATTAAGTTGTGATCAGAATTATATAAGACTTAGAGGCCTGGTGCATGAAATTTGTGCAGGGGGGTGGAGGGGAGTGTTTCTTAACCCATACTGCACCCTCTCTAATCTGGGATTTCTCGGGGAATGTCTGACTGCCTGGTTAAGTGGCAGTCGGACATCCCTCTCACAATCTGGGACTGCTGGCTCCTAACCACTCACCTGCCTGACTGCCTGATTGCCTCTAACCACTCTGCCTGCCAGCCTGATAGCCCCCTAATCCAGTGGTCAGCAAACTCATTAGTCAACAAGCTAAATATCAACAATACAATGATTGAAATTTTTTTAAATTTTATTTTATTGATTTTTCACAGAGAGGAAGGGGGAGGGATAGAAAGTCAGAAACATCGATGAGAGAGAGACATCGATCAGCCTCCTCCTGCACGCCCCCTACTGGGAATGCGCCCATAACCAATGTACATGCCCTTGATCAGAATCGAACCTGGGACCCTTCAGTCCGCAGGCTGACACTCTATCCACTGAGTCAAACTGGTTTCAGCTATAATTTATTTTGAGAGCCAAAAACTGACTTCTGCACATGGGCCATGAAGTTTCAATCGCACTGTACATGCATGCCCACACATGGTATTTTGTGGAAGAGCCACATTCAAGGGGCCAAAGAGCCACATGTGGCTTGAAAGCCGCAGTTTGCCGACCACTGCCCTAACCGGTCCCCTGCCAGGCTGGTTTACATCTAACTGCTCCCCTGCTGGCTTGATTGAGACCCAACTGCTCCCCTGCTGCCCTGATCACCCCCAACTGCCCTCCCCTGCAGATCTGGTCACCCGCAACTGCCCTCCCCTGCCAGCCATCTTGTGACAATTTGGGGGTGGCCATCTTCTGGTGGCCATCCTGTGACAACATAGGGCAGCCATCTTGTGATGGCGTGGGAGTAGCCATCTTGTGGTGGCTATCTTGTGACAACGTGGGGGCGGCCACCTTGTGATGACATGGGGCGGCTATCTTGTGACAACGATGCAAGGGTGTGAGGGTCAATTTACATATCACCTCTTTATTATAAGGATTATGCCTGAAAAGCTTCCAACACAGTGCCTGACATAAAGAAGTTGTGTGTTTAGAAGCATCAAACAGATTGTATAGCCTGTGAGGGAAGGCGGTGGGTAAGGGGGGTAGGGATCAACTAAAGGACTTGTATGCATGCATATGAGCATAACCAATGTACACAAACAGTAGTGGGGTAGGCGCTGGTGCTAGGGGTAGGGATGGCCAGGGAGAGGTCAGTGGGGAAAAAGGAGACTCATGTAATACTTTAAACAATAAAAAAATTTAAATTAAAAAAGAAAAAAGTTGTGTGTTCCCTTTTTGTTCTTCCTTAGACAAGAATTAGTATGCAGCTATCAAGGGAAGAGGAGACAGCATTAAAGAAATGCTCTTATTTCAATTAACCAAAAGAAAGGGCAGAATTGAAGGAGCAAAGAGGAGAAAGGAGCATGTTTTATATTTTGTTCCTCCTGCCAGGTATTGCCTTTCCCCATGTTACCACTCAATGGGAATTCACCTTAAACATGTTCTCTTTTTTGTAAAGCCTTCTATAATGCTCCTACCCCTTCTCTGATATCCCTGGCTGTTTTGCATTGGGTTGCTTCTGGTCATTGGACTCCAGTCCAGGTGACATGTGCTTTGTGGCTGTGGTAAATGTCACCTCCCGGCTGGGAGCTCTTTGAAATCAGGTAGCAGACCAATAGCTGGATGAATGAATGAACAATTCATTTGTTAACACCTGGCCCATAGTTGGCCCAATGACTATTTGGATATCTGTAATTATGATTGAATGAGTAAGTAGGTGTTTAGATAACTTCTTTGGCAACAATTTTTAAAAAGAGGTTGGCCCTAGCCACTTTTGCTCAGTGGATAGAGCATCAGCTTGTGACTGAAGGGTACTGGTTTCAATTCTGGTCAAGGGCACATGCCTGAGCTGCAGGCTGATCCCCAGTAGGGGGCATGCAGGAGGCAATCAACCATTCTCAACATTGATATTTCTATCTCCCTCTTTGAAATCAATAAAAAATATATTTAAAAAGTAAGTAGCCATAGCTGGTTTTGCTCAGTGGATAGAGCATCGGCCTGTGGACTGAAAGGTCCCAGGTTTGATTCTGGTCAAGGGCATGTACCTTGGTTGTGGTCACTCAAGGGGGTGTGCAGGAGGCAGCTGATCGATGTTTCTCTCTTATTGATATTTCTAGCTCTCTACCCCTCTCTCTTCCTCTCTGTAAAAAAATCAAAATATTTTTTAAAAATAAAAAAAATTTAAATAAGTAAATAAATAAAAATAAAAAAAGAGGTTGCCAATAATTTGTGGGTCCCTAACTCTAACTCAATATTGGGATTTTAGGGCCAAAATTGTACCTATTCATTCCTCATTACCTCTCTCCCTCTATAAGAGCTGCTTGTAAGCCTCAACCTAAGGCCACAGTCAGAGGTAGAGTTAGGGTGCAAGGTGCAGGGAAGGTAAGATACACACACACACACACACACACACACACACACACACACACACACAGACCACATTATGAGGAGAGATGACTGAGGCCCCAGTTCTGCCTTCTGTTTTTGTTTTGGGGTCTCCTTTCTGGGCCTATGGTATGCTGACACCAATATTACATAGTATAGGACTACAGAACTCATGGTATAGCTAGGATGAGTCCGTAGCTCAGCAAGACCTAGAACTCCTCCCAGACAGTGTTCTTTCCTCTCCCAGTCTCATACATGCCTGATTTGACAGGAATGGGCAGGGGGACACCTTTAGGAAGTTTCTAGGTTTGGCTCCAAGTACTAGGATGAGAAAAGCATGCATAGACCTTCTACCTCTGACCCCTTAATAGGTGAAGTGTGGAGCATTGTGAGACAATATGATAAAGAAAATTAGGGCTGGAATATGGAGGGTTTCTGTTTTCAAAGGGCATAGGGTATTTTAGTTTCTTACATAACCACCTACTGATCCCAGCCATTATACTGGGCACTTTACATACTTTATCTTTTTTTTAAATATATTTTTTTGATTTTTCACAAAGAGGAAGGAAGAGGGATAGAAAGTTAGAAACTCGATGAGAGACATCGATCAGCCACCTCCTGCACGCCCTTGACTAGGGATGTGCCCGCAACCAATGTACATGCCCTTGACTGGAATCAAACCTGGGACCTTTCAGTCCGAAGGCAGACACTCTATCCACTGAGCCAAATCAGTTTTGGCCACACTTTATCTTTAATCCTTACCCAAATCCTGGGAGGTTGACATAATTTCCATTTTGTAGTTGAGGCATCTGCTCAGTGAGGTTAAGGGACCTGTTCAAGGTTACATCTCACAAGTAGTATGGCTGGGATTGGAATTCAGCCCAGTCTGACTTCAAAACCTGTGCTCTTTCTACCATTTCCTGTGCATTTTCCCTTTGTTGTTAAGAAATGGTCAAGAAACAGGTTCCTGGGGAGAGGGCTGTCTTGAAAAACAAGTGGAGGACAAGGCCCATGAGCACTGTTTTCAGCACCTTCACACTGCCAGCGAGAAATGAGTGTTGAATGAATGAAAGGGAAAGGTGTTGGGTAATAATAGAAATAGTTTAAAGCCCCTGTTCTTTTTTAGTATGTTATAGATGCAACATAATACTTTCACATTGATTACCCTATTTGATTTTTATGTCAAATCTGAAAGGTAATCAGGAAAAAAATTTTCTGTTTTTAGAATAGGGATAATAAGTCTCAGACAAATTATATGACTTGTTGCAGGTCACATAACAGTAGAGCCAGGTCTAAGCTTCCTGGACCTGTAGCCTGTATCCCTTATACTCCCACACATCCCTAGGTCCCTCCGGGTTCAGAATGCTCAAGCTGGGGTGTCTCATGGGAATTGGAATGATCAGGAACTAAAAGCACGCCTGGGAAAATTAGTTCTATCTGGCCAGTAATGATCATTTTGGCAATGCTAATGAATTGGGGCCAGATGAGTTTAATGAGATTAATAGATGTTTTGTCATTCCTGACCTCCTGGTAACCAGGAGCCTCTGGACCAAGGAGGCCCTGGGCACTGATCAGTATAATTGCTTGGCTTTCTTCAGAAATAGCCTCCTCATCTCTGATGGTTATTTTCCTTTAAAACCACCCAAATGTCCCCAGGGTTATTTAAGAGCAGAGGTCAAGCCACAGACTGGTGTGACCCTCATTCCGTGCTGGAAACTAAGGTCAAAGATGTCCAGCAGATGGTGTTGGTGGTAAATCATTAAGGCCAAGAGTGGCTGCTCCTCTTTTGAAATGAGCATTTCAAGAAAAAGATCCAGTGCTGCGGAGGATTTACCTATTTACTATAAGTGTTCTGAGACTGGGATGCAGAATGTTGGACAAAAAGCCTGGATTCAAGTCCCCTAACTACTTTCTTCACTACCTGGGTGACTTTAAGTAAGTCACTTATCTTTGCTGATCCTCATCTTTTTTTTTTTTTAATCTATAAAATAGGACCAACAATGTCAGGATCAAGGGTATATACTGGCTTTGTCTACTAATATCCTGTGCACGTATGTGTGAAGCATTCTAGTAGAAAATGGGAACAGGTGAGGACCAAGGAGAGGGTGTGACAGCTCAGGATGGCACAGTCTCATCATGGGAATAAGTACCCCAAACATCTCTATGGGGTTTGGAGTTAAACAGACTGGGTCCCAGGTCTGGCTTTGCTCTATTAATAAACTATATTGCCTCTCTGAGCTTCTGTGTCCCTATTTAAAATACCTGCTCATTGGGCTATTGTGAGGATTAAATAACATGAGGTATGTAAAGTCTCTGACGCATTGTTAGCAATCAGTAATTTGAGGCTATTCTTATTGGGATGGGCCTCTGTGGGTCTCATTTACCTAGAGTTCAGGGGTGGAGGTACCTTTTAGGACTTTTCTACCTTTACAAAACCCTGTTACTTCATCCCATGTTTAGGTTTGGTTCTTGATTTTGAGAACATAGCTTCCATCTGAAATGTTTCAACTGGGAAAATGATTTGTTTTTGCTCAATTTCTTCTATTCCTATTAACCTGAAGAAGCTAGTCCATCCTTTTGAGCTGTAAATTGCATTTCAAAGATGTGTCCCTGGTGTGCTTTAATTAGCTTAAGGACCCAGTTTTCTGCAGCAGTTGTTTTTTTAGCAGGTAAAGGTATAGTCACTTACTTGGGAGCTAGATCCTGGTTTTCTTAAACATAGCATATCTACACTCACCCCCTCCCAGCTCTTCATTGTCCTGGGGCTTGTCTCGTATCAGCTCCAAAGGAAAAAATGGAATATAAGGACCTTAGATTTAGAGTTAGAGGACCCATGGGTTTCTTGACACTATTACTCATGGCTGTGGCATTCTCTCTGTTCCTCAGAATACGGACATATAAGCTTCATGCTCACTAAGGTCCCTGCTAATCTGACATTTCAAAAGTCTCTGGATCCCTAACTGGTTTGGTTCAGTGGATAGAGCATCGGCTTGCGGACTGAAGGGTCCCAGGTTCGATTCTGGTCAAGGGCATGTACCTTGGTTGCAGGCACATCCCCAGTAGGGGGTGTGCAGGAGGCAGCTGATTGATGTTTCTCTCTCAATGTTTCTAACTCTCTATTCCTCTCTTCCCCTCTATAAAAAAAATCAATAAAATACATATTTTTAAAAAGTCTCTGGAAGCAAGTCTGGTTCTCTCTCCCCCTCCCCTGTTTTACCTCCCCTCCTTACCACCACCACCAAGAACAGTCCCTCTACTTATCTCTTCTTAGCTCATTGCTAAGCATAGGGTCTCTGGGGACTGCAGATATCTTGCTCTCAATTACATTGCTAATCTGTGAGGCAGAGTTTAGCCCAGGAGGGAAAATAGCTTATCAAGTTAAGCAACTTCTGCTGAGTAGGATATCAATATTTTCTAGGGCTCCCACTCTAAGCTAGGAGAAGCCTGGAAGAACCAAAAAAAGAATTACTTGGGTAAGATTGAGTTGAGGATGGTTCGTCTGTGGAGGGCAGTGTTTGGGTCAGAGACCAGAGAAAGTGCCTGGGATCTCAGCCCTCGAGGTCCCATTTATGGCAGGGCCATCAGCTAGCCCTTCTCACCTCACCTCCTACCTCTCTCTAACATTTATTGAGCACTTACTGTGCCCCAGGCTTTGTCAGTCCTGTTTCTAACTTTTGGAAGGCAGAGCAAGAGTATAGATGGAGACCAACGTACCATATGTCTAAATATTTGGAAGTTACAAGTAAAGCTAACAAATTTGTTTTCTTCCTAACAATCCTGTTTGGATTTAGAATTTTTGACTCTTTGGGATTCTGCACTTGAACCTAGCAGTTCTAGAAGAATTAGTATGCTTCCTTTCCACTTCCCACCCCCAATTCCATCCCTCCCTATTAGGAACTTCATAGACATGAAAGTAGACACGAGCTTTTCTGTATCCCCATAGAAATATCCCCTTGTACTTAGGACAGTGGTCAGTAAACTCATTAAGTCAACAGAGCCAAATATAACAGTACAACGATTGAAATTTCTTTTGAGAGCCAAAATTTTTAAACTTAAACTTCTTCTAACGCCACTTCTTCAAAATAGACTTGCCCAGGCTGTGGTATTTTGTGAAAGAGCCACACTCAAGGGGCCAAAGAGCTGTATGTGGCTCGCGAGCCGCGTTTTGCCAACCACTGACGTAGGGGATACACACAGCAGTAGCACAGCCTGCCTCCAAGAAATGTGCAGGCTTTGAAAGCGGATTGGAGGCTGTTTAGACAGAAAGGTATAGAGGTTGGGTGCCTGGAGCATGTTTCAGGTGGACATTTCTCCTTGGCTCTGCAAATTCCTCACCCAGAGCGGCCACCTATATACATTTCCCAAGTCTCTACAGATTTGAAAACTGACCTTCATGTGACATGGTTTTGGCTGTCTCTCCTTGGTATCATTCAGAATGTGCTCTAGTCTGACCTTGACCCTCATCTAGAATAGGTCCACAAATGGTAATGTTAGTAGAACAGAGAAGTTGAACCTGGTCAAAATAGTGATTAGATCTTGCAAAAAGGTTCCCAGCTTGCAAAGTCCTCCTATGTGCATTGTCTAAACCTTAGGTCAGTGGTTCTCAACCTTCCTAATGCTGCAACCCTTTAATACAGTTCCTTGTGTTGTGGTGACCCCCAAACATAAAATTATTTTTGTTGCTACTTCATAACTGTAATTTTGCTACTGTTATGAATCGTAATGTAAATATCTGTGTTTTCTGATGGTCTTAGGCGACCCTGCTAGTGACCCACAGGTTGAGAACTGCTGCTGTAAAGCCCAAGACCTGCTGAATTAGAAATCAATAACAGTAGCAAAATTACAGTTATGAAGTAGCAACGAAAATAATTTTATGGTTGGGGTCACCACAACATGAGGAACTGTATTAAAGGGTCGCAGCGTTAGGAAGGTTGAGAACCACTGCCCTAAGTGATAAGGGAAAAGACTAGACAGGGCCAGAGCTAAAGTGAAAGGCCTGTGCTCACAGCCAAGCAGGAAGTACTGATCCCACTATCTATCATATCAGGCGCAGTGGTGTTAGAGGGTTCTTTCTGGCAGAGGTGTAAGGAAATGCAGCAACTGTCATGTCCCTACCAGATCAGTGGCAGAGCCACAGTCATCAACAGATCTCTGAACCACAATCCCTTCTCCTCTTTCTATCTCAATCCATACCCCAGACCTGATTGGTCCTCTCCAGCCAAAGCAGGCAGCATCTCCCTGGGCTAAAACTTAATGGTTTTGAGCTGAACCAACCAGGAGAGAGCTATCTGATTACCATGGAGAAGCCCCACAAATGTCTTGTATACCCACAAATAGGCAAAGGAATTAACCTTTGAGTGGCTTGTCATCCAGGTAGGAAAAAGGATGTCAGAGAGAATTGTTAGGAAGGGGGAGCCCAAAGAAAACCACAAATATCGAGCATTTCCTCCTGCATATGGACAGTGTATTGGGTGTTTTCATGGGTCTCTGTTGTGTCCCTCACTGCTCAATAAATGTTGATGATTGGATGTAAAGGGAAACTGAGTAACAGAAAAGAATCTGTCCCTCCCAGGCCATTTCCAAGGTTGGCACCAGCCCCTTCCTCAACAGCAGTGCCCTCTCAGACTTTCTTACTTAGAATGGCACACTTGACCCCACTATATTCTTGGAGCTACTGCAAGTCCATCCTAGGAGCAGGTTCTCCAGAATGCTCCAGTTTGGCCTATGGTTCCCTTGCAAACAATGCCATCTGTTGGTCAGAACATGCCAGCTTCCAGGCTAGGAGAATTGTGGAGAGAATTGTGGACTCTAACCCTGATGGAACAAAGGATACAGTTTTCCAGATTACACCTAGCTCTTCTCTATTTTACTAAAAATAAGCCCCCCCCTGTCCAAATATATTAGGTAATTAGCTAGGAGTTTACGATTAGCTTACACTGGTGAGAGTTTTATACATATGGCTTGGGGATCCTTGGCACCTTTTTTTTCTTTTTCGCGCCTTCTGAAATAACTCCAGGATGGGGTATTGAGATAGGCATGCTCTAAAAGGGAGTTAAATCAGCCCATGGCAATGAGCAGAAGTCTGAGCCAAGAAGTATAAATGCTAAGGCGTAGCATTAGTCCTATCCTACGGAAATTGAGCTTCCTTTTCCCTTTCACACTGTAGCTTGTGCCCAGTTGTTACCTATCTATGGAGCGGGTAGCAGAGATATTTATACAGCTTTTTGAGGTAAAAGACATTGCCAGAGTGTAGAGAGCAAAGAGCACGGTATCATATTTAGCAAAGAGAACTAAATTTGAATGAGTAAGTATAAAAATAGTTAATTCTTAAAATATTATTTAAAAACAATTCTCAGATAAATATGCTGACTTAACTATAGTGTTTACATGGGCTTGATCTCTGGGAAGGACTATAATAAAAGTGAAAGAAATGGGCTTTTTAGGGACTAACTAATATGGGTTTGAATGACCTTTCTTGGAAAGTTAATGAAGTTACTGAAGTCTGTTTCTGGTAAAATATTAGTAATACTCATGGGTTAAGCATTCTCCAAAGGGAGTTATACCAATGAGCAAAAGACCAAGCCCGCACTGAGTGTTGAGTGAGACTTATTTTTAAAAATGGCAGGTACCAATAAGGACAGCAATAGCGAGGTCCATGTCTGGATCAGACTGAGCAATACTGATAATATGGTATTGTTCTGGAGAAGACATTACTTGTAATTACCATGTGACTTTTTGGCCATGGTTTTATATTGAAAGAACAGAAGCTGTGGCAGGTCTTCAAATTTAGATCCTTTGAGATGAGCATTAAAGATGGAGTGGGTTTAAAAGAAATTAGAATCAAGCAGACCAGGGTTCAGATCCCAGCCTTTCCATTCATTAGCATTGTGACCTCTGGATGTGCATTCTCTTCTTTGTAAAATATCCTGCTTCTGCTTGTGCGTACCAAATGAAAGAACATATGTAAAGCACCTGGTATGAGCTCATCAGCCAATAAAATGAGCAAAAATGGGGAACTGGATGCTGTGGAGTGGGGAGATGTAGAAAAGCATAAAAAATCCATTTAGCTATGGTGTGGGCCATGGGCAGCCATTGAGCCCAACCCGTGGACCCAGCCTCACAGTGGCTCTCTCTTCAGGTGTCCACCATGTCCTTGAAGATCCAGACAAGCAACGTAACCAACAAGAATGACCCCAAATCCATCAACTCTCGGGTCTTCATCGGAAACCTCAATACAGCTGTGGTGAAGAAGTCAGATGTGGAGACCATCTTCTCCAAGTATGGCCGTGTGGCCGGCTGTTCTGTGCACAAGGGCTATGCCTTTGTCCAGTATGCCAACGAGCGCCATGCCCGAGCAGCTGTGCTGGGAGAGAATGGGCGGGTGCTGGCAGGGCAGACCCTGGGTAAGCTCCCAGTATCCTCCTCAGTAGATGCTGGCCTTCATTCTCCAGCTTCCCTTTTAATCCCTTTTATGTTACCCCTACTACTACTCACTATTCCCGTCGGAGATGTTATAACTTAGTTATAAATTAAGTAGTTACAAATCAATGCATTAGGCTACAGATTGCTTAGGTTAGAACCCTTTCTGAGAGCCAGGAGGAGGTGCTAGGAGCAAGCAGGTACCCTTGGTCTTGGTGTTATATATGTGTGATGTGGCCATGCTGGTGGGCTACTGTGGAGTGTGTATTGTGTATAAGTGTATGTTTAATAGGGGATATTTGTATATGTATTCCTGAGTATGTGGTATGTAGATATAACTGAATACATGGACATATACCTATAGTGGATATGTATGTAGTATGTGTCAAAATATATATGAGTGTGTAAGTAGATATGCATATATTAATTTACCAAATATTTGTTGCGATCCCATCATGTGCTAAGCACTGCACTAGGCATAAATACGTTTGTTAGACTGTTTGTATGGATGCACATTAGATCTTTTGGATATGGTATTGGAACCAAGTCTGAATGTACTTGAGAGAGAGAGAGAGTGTGTGTGTGTGTGTGTGTGTGTGTGTGTGTGTGTGTATATAAAATGTGTGTGTGTGTGTGGCCTTATTACCTGTGTATGTGAACATGTGTGAGGGTGTAATCTATGTTTGTGTTTGCATGAGTATACTTGAGAATGCAAATGTGTGTGATGTACATTAAAATGTGTGAGTGATATGTTTATGAGCTTGCCTGCATGTGTCTGAATGTATATGAATATGTAAAGAGGTGTTTCCATGTTTTGTGTGGGTATGAACCTAATGTGTGAGGACACCTGTTGGGTTGGCTGTGTTAGTGACTAAAGTCCATGGGTATATCATTTGCACACATAAATTGCTGCACACTTGCATGAGGGTGATATGTGTATGGCACCTGCTGTCCTGCCAGCATCTGACTCTGCCTTTTCCCTTCACACAGACATCAACATGGCTGGTGAGCCCAAGCCCAACAGGCCCAAGGGGTTAAAGAGAGCAGCATCTGCCATTTACAGGTGGGGCACTCTGCCTTGTCTGTCTGGGTGGGATCGGTCCCTCTTCCACAGAGGGAGTGCACTGGTGATTACTGTGCTGAGCCTAGGATTTGGGAGGGTGTTTGTGGAGATGAGGGCCTGTGAAGAGTGGGCTGAGTGGCTGTCCCTAAGCCCCTGCCCTCTCCCCTTTGTTTTCCCAGTGGCTACAGCTTTGACTATGATTACTACCGGGACGACTTCTACGACAGGTGAGCAGGGAAGGGGCGTGCCCAGGCATGAAACAGCCAAGCTGGAAGGGTCCTGAGAGATTGCTGGTGCAGCCCATTCAGCCATCCAAGTGGAACCTAAGCCCAGAGATGTGGACAGGCATTTGCCCAAGGCTGCTCCACAAGTTGGTGGCAGAGCGGGGACTAGACATGTTTGCAGGTGCCCAGGCTAGAGCTCCCCCACCCCACATTGTCTCCCACTCTCTGACTGCCCGACTTCCTCCTAAATCAGGGTGGGGCTCAGTGGGACTAGACAGCCAAGGGATACACAGATGCAGCAAGTTGGAGTACAGAACGGTACAGGGCCCCGTGCAGGGAGTTTGGGCTCTTATGCTTCCATCCAAGGTACCCAGCCAGCAGGAAGGGACCTCAGAGCTCAGTCTGAGCTGCTGGGCTTTATTTTCATAGCCAAGAGTTAATGGCCCTTTTAGAGATGTGAATTAGTCCCCTGTAGGCTCTGGCCCAGCCTACCCAGATCCCAGACTGGAGGCTGTGGCTGCATCCACATTCTTGAGTGGAAATCACGGTGGGAGTTGGCCCAAACTTCCCTCTGCTTCTCTCCTTCTGTCTTCCCCTCCCTCCCTCTTGGCCTGTCTCAGACTGTTCAAGAAGAACAGAACCTTTGTGAGCCTTGGTTTTCTCACCTGTGAACTGTCTCAGGAGACAGTGCAGTGTCGTTGAAAGTGCCCTAGCCTGGGAGTCAGAATACCTGGGTGCTAATCTCAGCTCTGTCACTGAATGGATTGCGTGACTTTGGGTAAATTCCCTCCCAGTCTGTGAAATAGGCTTGCACCAAATGATCCCTCAGGGCTCCTCCCGCTCTGAGATTCTGTGGTTCAGTGATTCTGACCAAGGCCAGAGCCGCCTCCTCCCCTTTGGGGCAGAAATGCAGTGTCTGGAATTGGATCCATTCCCAGACACTTTCCATCTCCAGTCATCACCAGCCCAGGCAGAGGCTCCCTGAACAAAGGAGTGCCACGGCAGGGGGCATTGAACTGCCCACTGATGTCAGGTTTCCTGGTTATCATCAGGAAAGGGACCCTACAGTGTACCCCTGAGGCTGCCATTCCCTGCAGAAAGGTGGTAGCAGCAGATGTGGTGGCAGAGACTCCTACTCAGCCTACTGAACTGCATGACAGGAAAAGAGCCTTCCTGGGAGGGCTGGGTAATGGTGTTGGGGGTTGTGGGGGAGGCAGCATATAGTCTGGGCACCTGGGGATCTGATGGAGTTGCCCAACCTTGATACTCTGTTGGGTCTCCTGCCCTCCATCTCTGAAGTGGATTAAGAAGGAGAAAGTGACTGAGGGGGTCCAGAATGAGGAAAGGACCTCATGCTTCTCTTAGAACCCTGGCCATTCATCAGTCACACCTTCTAGCATGGGTTTTAACCACATTCTCTTGTGCATTACCTCACAGCAGTTTTGGGGGGGCACAGGGGCTCAGAATTTGGGATAGCCATCCTCATTAGGCAGATGGGAAAACTGAGGCTCAGGCAGGCTTAGGGATTGCCCTCCAGTCCCACAGCTCTCTGTTCCCAGCTGAAGGTTTGTGCTGCTTTGGCGAAATTTGCAGACTCTGACCAGGGATTGAGGTGGCAGTTGATGAGCAGAATGTAGGTCAGAAATAGAGCAGGCCTGGGTGTCAGGGTGGCTCTATCTAGGAAAGACTCCTTTCTGGGGCTGGTCTCATTTTACTCCTCTATTGAAGGGGGCTATAACTATTTCCATCTGCAAAGTCACCTGCACTTAAGCAGCTGGCTTAGTGAGGATCCCAGCAGCTCTCAGGGTTCTGAACACCCTTTCTCTTCACCCCAGGGCTTGCTGGGAGCAAGCAGAGATGTGCATTGCAGGCCAGCCCTTCACCACGTGGTTTATACACATATTAGTCTAAAGTTACGGTGACCCTTGGTGGCCACAGGCCATGCTGCAGCCTCTGGCCCATTTGCCCTCACAGGCTGTTCGACTATCGGGGCCGCCTCTCACCGGTGCCTGTGCCCAGGGCTGTCCCTGTGAAGCGACCCCGGGTCACAGTCCCTTTGGTCCGGCGTGTCAAAACCACCATTCCCGTCAAGCTCTTTGCCCGCTCCACAGCCATCACCACCAGCTCAGTCAAAATTAAGTGTAAGTGACTTACTTTCTTCCTAAATAACTTTTTTTTGTCATTAGCAAAATAATAGAATTACATTTTTTTACATTGGAAAATAGATAAAGGAACAAATCTCCCACAGTTCTGCAGCTCTAACAACCAAGTGAGTATTTTCATGTATTTCTAAGAGAAAAAGGCTGACGTTTCAGGTGGAGGGGCTTGGGTTGGGCAGAGTCCAGTGCTGTGACATGGAGCCCAGTGAGGTGATGGGCTCATCTTTCCTCTAGTAAGGACAGGACAGGTCTACACAGGCCCACTACTCACATTCACTCTAGTGTGCAAACGCTATGGTCAGGTGCCCAGGAAATTTGATTGTAAAACACCCACATTTACACACCTTGAAAGGCAGAAACCACTCTATATATCACTAGGAAAGACACATGCTTGCTCAGGAACACCTTCTTCTAATCCAGCCAGCCCCAATCCCTTTCAGAACTGAGAGGTTGGGTGGGAGAAAGATACAGGTTTAGAAGGACAGTCTGGTCACTCTAAGAATGACTTTCAGAAAGTCTCAAGGGAAGCCAAAGGCAGCCTCAGCCTCTTCCCTGGCCAGAAAAAGAGCTGCAGACCAGGATAGCTCCTGCCATTGGCCTGTCTTCCTAATGTCAGAATGGGGCTAGGGTCTTGTGTTAGTAGGGCTCCCAGTCCCTAGGTGACAGCCCTGTACTCCCTCCACTCCCAGTAAAGAGCAGTGAGCTGCAGGCCATCAAGACAGAGCTGACGCAGATCAAGTCCAACATTGACGCCCTGCTGGGCCGCTTGGAACAGATTGCTGAGGAGCAGAAGGCCAACCCAGGTCAGCTTCCATGGGTCCTTCCCTGGTTCAAGTGACCCGGGGTCCAAGGCAAAGGGTGGGGGGAGGACAGTGCATGATACATCGAGGGACTATGGCCTCTCATCCCACCTGGACCCACTGTATTGAGGCCTAGCTTCTCCTGAAGTGTTGCCCAGGAAGCTGTCCCAGGCTGAGTTTTATTCCCCTTTTCACCACCCTTTTCCCTCAAGATGGCAAGAAGAAAGGCGACAGCGGCACCGGCAGCAGCAATAGTTGTGGCAGTAGCCGACCACTGGCCCCCCAAGAGGACACAACTTCTGAGGCAGGCACACCCCAGGGAGAAGCACAGGCTCGAGATGACGGCGATGAGGAGGGGCTGCTGACACACAGCGAGGAAGAGCTGGTGAGGGCATGATTGGAGGGGCTGAGACTGGGCTTTTCACTCCTAGTCTCCGCAAGGGAAGGGGAACCTCTGAGCTGGTTCCTTTTTCCAGGGGCTCCAGTCCTGTGAGGAAGTGGGGAATGAGCAGGAAGTAGTTGCCGCTTTCATCCACCAGTCAGAGAAGTCCCACAGAGGTCTGAGGCAGACCTCTCTTGAGCCCAGGGCCCATTCCACATGGGGACAGAAGAGTCAGGAGCTCATGAAGCACATACGGTGTGTAGAGTTGCAGGGGGCAGGACTGGGATTTTCTGGGGATTTCTACCTGACGATTTTCTAAGAGCCTTTGTTGCCTAAGCATGAAATAGGCTGTCTTATGAGGGATCAGGGAGTTCCCTGTCTGTGAGGGTGGAAAGCCATTTGGCAAGGAGCTTACGTTAAGTGGAAGGTAAACCAGAGTCTGAGCCAATAAGGAGGTATTTGTTGTGTGCTTACTACTTGTTTACCTAAGGAACACTCAGTTGAGCACCAAGCCCTACAGTCCATACTCTCTAACTTCGTTTAACCTTAACAATAGCCCTGCACTGTGCAAAGTATTACTCTTCCACATTTTACCCTGTGAGGAAACTGAGGCTCAGAGGAGTTGAGTAGTTTGTTCAGGGTCTCAGCGAATAAGGGTCAAGCCAGGATTGGAGCCCCGACTTCTTCACTAGGTCTGGAACTTCTCTTTTCATCCCTGTTGAGCTCTGATGTGAGGACAGATGGACTGAAGAGCTCCTCCTCATGTCCAGCTCATTTCTTCTTCTTTGCACCTAGTCTGATAATTCAGCTTACTCTTGGGAGCATAGTCTTCATAAAGGCTGTAACAAAGGCTTAGATGTCCCAAGATGGGGAGCTCACCAGTATTGTAGACTATGCACCCACTCCAGTCTGAGAAGGTCTTTCTATGCAGAAACGTCCCCCCTGCCACACATAGAACTTACTTGACTGGTCCTTTCTCTCTCCTGAGAGGCCCTCAGCCCACCCTGATGCAATCTCAAACCAGTCTTGTTTAGACGGGCCCCATAGTCATTTCCTTGGCTGTCCCTCTCTCTTTCTCAGCGTGGCCTCCGGATGTGCTCTGGGCCTCAGGGCAGGACTCAGAGCTTGCAGTGAGTGATGTGTGGTCTCTTGTTGCCTCCTCTTTATCAGGAGCACAGCCAGGACACAGATGCAGAGGAAGGGGCCTTGCAGTAAGCAGGTACGGCGGTCCTGGTGGGCAAGGGATGAAGTGAAGGTGGGCATGCCATGAGGCCGACTTGGCAGGGTAGTGCTGTGTCCAGGAATGAAGGCCCGACTATCCCCAGCCATCTCACCACCCCTCTTTGTGGTTAGGGTTTGGGAGGCTATGGGAGCAGGAGCCAAGGATGGGCTAGCCAGGTTCATCCAGCAGAGGTTTCCTCGGCACACTGTGCCATGGTACCCGTCTGTACCCTTGAGGATCTCTGAGAATCCTCTCTTCTGGAGGAAGACACAACTATTACCATCCAGTGTGAGCAGGAACACAGGGTGAAGAACAGGGGGTGGCATCAAAGGGGGCTGTGGTAGGAGAGGTGATACACAGCGGAGCCTGTTCAGGATTGAGGGAGAAGCATCCGAGGGACACCCTGAGCAGAGGCAGAGAGTGCTGGTAGTGCTCAGTGTGTGGGAAATGCCCAGGGATCTCCTGTGGCTGCAGTCCCAGCTCTGCATAGTAGGGAAAGGGAGCTGCTCATCATCAGAGGGTGAGGTTGTGCCAGGCTTAGGGTCTGGGACTTGATCCTCTCAGGTGGAAATGCTCTGTGTGCCAGGAGGTGCCCACAGCTTGTGACTATGCTAATATCATAACAGATGTGGGAACTGAGGCACTGAACAGGAGGGCAGGGAAATAAACCACATATCTCATAAGATCTCAAGGGTGGTAATTGGTGGGGTCTAGATTTGAACCCAGTGGTGTGTAACTTCAAAGCCTACTCTCTTCAGTGCTCACCACCTAGCTCTGCCACTTTGCCCTATTCCTTTGGGGGCCGTGCTCAGAGTTAGACAGGTTTGAATGGAGGAAGACCTCAAACAACAGGAAGCACCTTAGGGAACATTCATGCTGTGAGATGCTTCACCAGCCAGGGCTTCCCTGACAGTTTAGTTTAGAAAATTCCATACATGGAGTTTTTTCTCTTGGAACTTCCTGGTTTGTTTTACCAGAGAAAGTTTTACCTTGTTAAGCCAGTTTACAGATGAAGTGCAGGGGCCAAAAGGAGGCTCAGGAAGGGGGAAGAGACTTGGGCAAAGTTACATGGCCAGAAAATTATGAGACCAGAGCACAGGCATTCGTCTGTCTGCAAGTAGCAAATATCATGCTATCCTTGCTTTTTCCCAACCCATTTTCAAGAGCACAGGGACTTTTCTTCTCAGCCTTAGTCTCTATTTGTCTCTTTCTCAGTCTGACAGGAGCGATGGCCACTGGAAGGCGAAGGGCGTGCACTGTACCAGGCCTCAGGCTGGGCACCCACCCCTCGATGCCACCCCCGCAGGTCCCAGAGGAGAACTGGCAGCAGGCACCTCATCCCCCATGCATCCCAGCCAGTGCTACATCCTCTGCAGGTGGAGTTATCTATCGGTCTCTCCTCCCCACATACCCTCCCTACTGGCACTGCCCAGGCCAGAGGGCAGAGCACAGAGTTTTCTCCACACTCTGTCCAGGACACTCCCAGGCTTGGGGTTTTTCTATAGGTTTGGAGAGGGGAGGGGTGGGGGGCACAGGGAGGAGACCCTGACAATAAAGAGATTGGATTCCAACTTGCTCTGAAATGGGATGGTTTGCATTTTCTCATGAAGGTACCCTGGCCCTCTTGCCCAGCCAGAAAGCAGACCTGCTGTACCCCCTTAACTCTGACCTATCCGGGACCATTGTCTAAGGCAACAGTCACCAACCAGTGGTCCTCAGCCCAGTTGTGGTCCGTGAGGTCCGAAAGGTTGGCGACCTCTGGTCTAGGGTGTATAATACGTGGGCCTTAATTTCCACCGCCAAAATGGAGATAAAAACAGCCAGCAGGGTTGTTGGGGAGGTTCAGATGTACCCAGGAGAGCACCTTGGTGGCTCAGTGCCAATGGTGAGCCACTTGGTCAGGCAGCAGCAGGTCCAGGCCTCAGCTTCTCACTAGGTCTGGTCTTTCCCAGCTCTAAAGCAATCTGAGAACCTGCTGTTTCTGCCCCTTCTCTGTCCTGATTTAGGAAACTAGTTGTTATTCACTTGGACTTTGTCCTCTCACCAGCCTCCCTGTCTCCAGCTTCTCCCTGCCCCATTTCTCATTGGCCACCACAGTGTTATCTCTGAATTATATCCCTTCCATGTATAAAACCTTTTCCGACTGGCTTTTCACCATCCAGATAAAATGCCAGCTCCTGAATATGGGGTACATGATCCTAGTCTCTCCTGTTCTTTTGATACCACACACATAAACCTTAGACAGCAACCACACAAAACAAGTCCTTCACACTCATCAGCAGCAAAAAATAGAGGCCCACTCCTGTTCCCTCACACAGTAGGAGTTTGGCATCAGGATACATGTGGCCTATCTGCACTTATCTCTGTTCTTTAACAGGCCAGGTTCCTTCGACTTCCACTTCTGTCCTAACATCCCCTCCTTCCCTTCCTTATATTCCCCATAAATTGTCCCATTTCTCCACATTCCCATTCCCAGTGGGGAATTAACTGCCACAGCAGTAGATTTTGAGTTCGTCATAGATTACAGATATCTCCTCTGGTCCAGTGAGCCAGGTGATTCACACGTGGCCACTTAAGCTGGTCTCATTGGTTTAGGGCTGTGGGTGGGCAGGCACCCATAAACATACTTTGCTCCAAGCCTGACACATACTCTTGCTCCTACTTTTTCTATCTGAGAAGTATCCACCCATTATTAAGCTGCTATTCTAGTTCTCACCTCAGAAATTTCAGAGATCCAGAACTGGGGTAAAAGCCCCTTGGAACTGGGATTGGCTCCAGCCCAGCTTGGTCAAAACAAAAGACTTCAGTTTGGAGAGATGAGGAAAGTGTCCTGAGGAAGTACTAGGTCCACAAGGAATGTCCTTTTCCCCCTAAAAAGGCCTCAGTGAAACACACCTCTACCATCCTTGAACCCACAATTTTTCCTTACTGCCAGAAGGCCAGAGCCCAGCTCTGGCAGACTTGCATGCATACCTGGGCAGATGTTTGTGTCCCTACTTATATACAAGATGGGGAGCTCCTACTCTGTACTAGAGCTTGGGCAAAGTCTAAAGAAGGGGTTTTGGAGCCCAATGAACCTCACATTGAGGGCTGGCACTGTATTCCTTTGTTCCCAGAGCCTAGTGCTATATGCCCATTGCACATTACCAGACTCTATAAGCAAGTCTCTACTTGGCTGAGATACTTTTCAGAGCTTGAGGAGACAGCTAGAACAGAGGCTATGGGCTTCCATAGTGTGTGAGGCATAGAGAACCATGAGAAGAGCAGGAAACATCTGCTCTACCCAGAGGCCCTACCTTGGCACCAGAACATATCCTGGACAGAGAATGGGATCCCTGTCTTGGCATTCCAGGGAACAGTTACAGTTGTAGCCTTGAGTGAGAGATTCATAACCATAAAACCATGCATACATATGCCTGCCCTCCCCGTAACTGCGGTTAAGAGAGTCATCTCCCATTCCATGCTCAACATTTTCAACTTGCTGTCTTTTTTTTTTTTAATTAAATCGTTATTATTCAGATTATTACATTTGTTTCTCTTTTTTCCCTTCCATAGCTCCCCTCCACCCGGCTCTCACCCTTCCCTCTACCCTTACCTCCCTCCCATTGACCTCACCCATAGGTGTATGATTTTTGTCCAGTCTCTCCCTGTACACCCCTCACCCCTTGCCCCCTGAGAATTATCAGTCCACTCCCTTTCTGTGCTCCTGATTCTATTCTATTCACCAGTTTATTCTGTTGATCAACTTTTTAATTCACTTAATTTTTAGATTAACTTGTTGATAGGTACGTATTTGTTGTTCATAATTTTTTGGCTTTTACCTTTTTCTTCTTCCTCTTCTAAAAGAGTACCTTTCAGGAGAATCCAAGATGGCGGCATAGGTAAACACCTACACTGCTGCCTCGCACAACAATTTCAAAACTACAACTAAAAGACAGAACGGACATCATCCAGAACCACAGGAAGGCTGGCTGAGTGGAACTGCTACAGCTAGAAGGAAAGAGAGGGGCTCACAGAAACCCAGAGGAGCTGCAAAAAGCTGAGGTACAGAGACGTGCGCACTGAGAGAGCGGGTGCTGGAGTACCTGGCTGGCTTTCTCTGGCGGGAGGGAAACGGAGACTCCCAACGGCATTGAACCCCTTATCTTACGACACTAAACCCCAGATCCAGCCGAAACTCATGCGGGGGGAGTTTGGACTGTGAAAAAGGAGAGGTACACGGAAATTTAGGAGAGTGGCAAAGATCAGAGGTCTGATGGTGGCGTGCACAGCATTGCGCAGAGGACAGATTGCTGATTGTGCCACTGGCTTTCGCGAGTGGGTGGGAGACAGACCCTCCCAACTGTGCCACTTCTGACTCCACGAAGCCCCTGTTTCAGGTGAAACCCTGGAGACCTAGACTCGTGTGGTCCTGGTGCGCAGGGGAGCTGGAAAGGCTGCGGTTAGAGGCATTGTGGGCCCACACACGTGAGCACAAGGACCGCTCCAGCGATTACCAGTCACGTGAGACTCAGGGGCTGTGGAGGGCGGGGCCGACTGGAAGGCAAGGTGGTCCCTTAAGCCCTGAGACTGCACCCATTCCAAGCTCAACAGAGGCTTCTTTGGTTTTGGAAGTCTGGTATCATAAGACTGAATTCAACACAGAAGTTTCCCTGGCATAGTGAAAATGCCGAGACAAGGGAAGGGATCACAAACAAAAGAAATGGAGGGAAAAAAAAGACTGGATATAGAGTTCAAAACCACACTCATAAGGTTTTTCAAGAATATGCTAGAGAAGTTGGATAAAGTTAGCGAGAGCCAAGAGGAGATAAAAAAGGACCAACTAGAGATGCAAAAGATCCAACTAGAGATGGAAAAGGTCCAACTAGAGATGAAAAAGGACCAACTAGAAATTAAACATACACTGACTGAAATAAAAAATATTATACAGAATCCTAACAGCAGACTAGAGGAAGGCAAGAATCAAGTAAAAAATTTGAAATACAAAGCAAAAAACATTCAACTGGAAAAGCAAGAAGAGAAAAGAATCCAAAAATGTGAAGATAATGTAAGGAGCCTCTGGGACAACTTCAAGCATACCAACATCAGAATTGTGGGGGTGCCAGAAGAGAGAGAGCAAGATACTGAAAACCTATTTGAAGAAATAATGACTGAAAACTTCCCACATCTGGTGAAAGAAATAGACTTACAAGTCCAGGAAGCACACAGAACCCCATATAAAAGGAATCCAAATAGGACCACACCAAGACACATCATAATTAAAATACCAAGAGCAAAAGATAGAGAATATGAAAAGCAGCAAGAGAAAAACAATTCATTACCTACAAGGGAGCACCCATACGACTGTCAGCTGATTTATCAACAGAAACGATGCAGGCCAGACGGGAGTGGCAAGAAATATTCAACGTGATGAACAACAAGAACCTACAACCAAGAATAATCTATCCAGCAAAGCTATCATTCAGAATTGAAGGGCAGATAAAGA
>JAAGEH010000480.1:4119206-4164003 GCA_011751065.1 Lasiurus cinereus
AAGGGGTGAGGGGTGTACAGGGAGAGACTGGACAAAAATCATACACCTATGGATGAGATCAATGGGAGGGAGGGAAGGGTGGGAGCTGGGTGGAGGGGTGCTATGGAGGGGAAAAAAGAGAAAAAAATGTAATAATCTGAATAATAAAGATTTAATTAAAAAAAAATAAGAGTACCTTTCAGCATTTCATATAATACTGGTTTGGAGTTGATGAACTCCTTTAGGTTTTGCTTATCTGTGAAGCTCTTTATCTGCCCTTCAATTCTGAATGATAGCTTTGCTGGATAGAGTATTCTTGGTTGTAGATTCTTGCTATTCATCACGTTGAATATTTCTTGCCACTTCCATCTGGCCTGCATCGTTTCTGTTGAGAAATCAGCTGACAGTCGTATGGGTGCTCCCTTGTAGGTAATGAACTGTTTTTCTCTTGCTGCTTTTCATATTTTCTCTGTCTTTTGCTCTTGGTATTTTAATTATGATGTGTCTTGGTGTGGTCCTATTTGGATTCCTTTTATATGGGGTTCTGTGTGCTTCCTGGACTTGTAAGTCTATTTCTTTCACCAGATGTGGGAAGTTTTCAGTCATTTTTTCTTTAAATAGGTTTTCAGTATCTTGCTCTCTCTCTTCTTCTGGCACCCCCACAATTCTGATATTGGTACGCTTGAAGCTGTCCCAGAGGCTCCTTACATTATCTTCACATTTTTGGATTCTTTTTTCTTCTTGCTTTTCCAGTTGAGTGTTTTCTGATTCTTTATATTTCAAATTTTTGACTTGATTCTTGCCTTCCTCTACTCTGCTGTTAGGTCTCTGTATAATATTTTTTATTTCAGTCAGTGTATGTTTAATTTCTAGTTCCACCTCTAGTTGGTTCTTTTTCATCTCCAGTTGGTTCTTTTTCATCTCCTCTTGGATCTCGCTAATTTTATCCAACTTTTCTAGGACATTCTTGAAAAACCTGATAAGGGTGGTTTTGAACTCTATATCCAGTCATTTGTTTTCCTCCATTTCTTTTGTTTGTGATCCCTTCCCTTATCTCAGCATTTTCACTATGCCAGGAGAACTTCTGTGTTGGATTCAGTCTTATGATACCAGACTTGCAAAACTGCAGAAGCCTCTCTGTTGAGCTTGGGATGGAGTCTCAGGGCTTAAGGGACCGCCTTGTGTTCCAGTCAGCCCCGCCCTCCATGGCCCCTGAGTCTCACGTGACTGGGTAATCGCTGGAGCGATCCCTGTACGCATGTGTGCTTTCTCTCGCAATGCTTCTAGACTGCTGCCTTTCTGGCTCCCCTGCACTCTGGGACCATGTGAGTCTGGGTCCCCAGGGTTTCGCTCGAAATCAGGGTTTAGTGGAATTAGAAGTGACGCAGTTGGGAGGGTCTGTCTCCCGCCCACTCATGAAAACCAGGGGCACAATCAGCAGTTGGTCCTCTGTGCGCAGTGCCATGCGCGCCACCAGGCTTCTGATCTTTTACGACTCCCCTAAATTTCCGTGCACTTCTCCCTTTTCACAGTCCAAACTCCCCCCATATGAGTTTCGGCTGGATCTGGGGTTTAGTGTCGTAGGATAAGGGGTTCAATGCCATTGAGAGTCTCCGTTTCCCTCCCGCCAGAGAATACCAGCCAGGTACTCCGGCACCCGCTCTCTCAGTGCGCACGTCTCTGTACCTCAGCTTTTTGCAGCTCCTCTGGGTTTCTGTGAGCCCCTCTCTTTCCTTCTAGTTGTAGAATTTCCACTCAGCCAGCCTTCCTGTGGTTCTGGATAATGTCTGTTCTGTCTTTTAGTTGTAGTTTTGAAATTGTGCGAGGCAGCAGTGTAGGTGTTTACCTATGCTGCCATCTTGGATTCCCCCCTCAACTTGCTGTCATAACGTCTGGAAACCGAAAAGAGATGGTAAAGAAATATGATACCAGGTTGTGGCCAAGGGCCAATATCTCTAGATGTTTTTAAGATCTGAAACCTCATTTGTGATTCTAGCAGCCATCTTGAAGGAGTAAACACAGCCAGTGGGTTTACTGGATTGTGACCCTATGCAAGTCTTTCCTTGCCAGGTCTGTTTCCTCATCCGTTGGCCTTGATCAGGGATAGTATGGGCTTTGTGTCAGTTATTAACTGTTATATAACAACTACTTTGAAATTTAGTACCTTTCCATAAACATTTATTAGCTTCTGATTCTGTGGCTTAGCAATTGCATTGTGCTCAACTGGTGGGTCTACTTACCTGGGCTCTCGTGTGAGTGAAGTGAGCTGACAAATCGCTGGGGAGGGTGGAGGGGGGGCTGGTTGGTCCCAGATAACCTCACTCACTTGTCATAGGTTGGCTGGGTAACTGGTCACACGCTCCCAGCATCTAGGAAGAGTAAGCCCCAATACATAAGTGCTCTTCAAGCTTGTGTCATGTTGGTAAGGTTCCATTGGCCAAAGGGAGGCATATGGTTAAGCCCAAATTCCTCTTAATTTGAAGAGCTTCAAAATATGGCCATAATTTGTTCTTAGTCTATCTTAGGTCTCATTTCACTTGCTGCTTCAAAACATTAGTAGCTGTTAGAGTACTTCTTGAGGATTTAGAGCAGTTTTTAGACTATTAGGAAATAACTAGTGGCCCAATGCACAAAATTTGTGCACGGGGCTGGGGAGGGGAAGTGTCCCTCAGCCAGGCCTGCATCCTCTCCAGTCTGGGACATCCCTCTCGAAATCAGGGACTGCTGGCTCCTAACTACTCACCTGCCTCCTGATTGCCCCTAACCACTCTGTCTGCTTGCCTGCTCACCCCCAACTACCCCACCTCCCCTCCCCTGTCCCCCTGCTGGCCTTCTCACCCCCAATTGCCCTCCCCTTCTGGCCTGATTGCTCCTAACTGCCTCTGCCTCGGCCCTGCCACCACGGCTTTGTCCAAAAGGATATCCAGAAGGTCATTAGCATATTACCCTTTTATTAGTATAGATAACATGCCAGTTTAGTTTTTTTATATTGAAGTTGACATATGGGTATGTGTAGAGTATTAGCCAACCCTGGCCGGGTCATAGAGACCACAGAAATATAGGAGCATGGCCAAAGCTTCTGAGCCAGGTAGCCTGGGTTTGAATCACAGTTGGGACATTAACTTTAAGTCAAAACTCCTCCACCTATGGCCATATTCTTCGTGATAACATTATTCCATAGCGACAGTAAACTGATTCCTGAATATCTGCTTTGTAAAAGGCACATTTTACACTTATTTAATATCCACAACCACCTTTAAGTGGATGTAGTGTAAACTTTTGGTTACAAGTTATAGAAACTGAACTCAAACCTCCTAAGGAAGAAGTTTAGTTTCACAAATTGAGAAGTCCGGGGCATGAGAGGGTGGAAAGGGAACCCACAAAAGGGGAACAAGAGTTATATTTCTAGAAAAAGGGAGGCTTGGGCTGACAGAAACCATGTCTTCATTTTGTAGATGCCCGTTTTATAGATTGTATAATGTGAAAGTTTTAAGCATGGTCCCATTGACAAGTAGTGTCTATATACTTTCCCTTTCACCTGGATTGTGACTAATTGATAGAGAACAGTGATGGTAATGCTATTCCAGTCTCCTAGCATAATGGTTGGCAAACTCATTAGTCAACAGACCCTAATATCAACAGTACAATGATTGAAATTTCTTTTAAGAGCCTAATTTTTAAAACTTAAAACTTCTAACGCCACTTCACCCAGGCCGTGGTATTTTGTGGAAGAGCCACACTCAAGGGGCCAAAGAGCCGCATGTGGCTCGCGAGCTGCAGTTTGCTGACCACAGCCCTAGCAGTGTGCACCTAGCAGTGTGTCTCGGGAACCAGCCACCATGCTATGAAGAAGCCCAGGTCACATGGAGAGAGAGGCCATCTTAGACTCCAACCCAGCCAGTCTGACTCAAAACTGAGTAAGAACTGCCTCCCAGCCAAAACCGGTTTGGCTCAGTGGATAGAGCATCAGCCTGGGGACTAAAAGGTCCCAGGTTCAATTCCGGTCAAGGGCATGTACATTGGTTGTGGGCACATCCCCAGTAGGGGGCGTGCAGGAGGCAGCTGATCAATGTCTCTCTCTCATCGATGTTTCTGGCTTTCTATCCCTTTCCCTTCCTCTCTGTGAAAAATCAATAAAATATATTAAAAAAAGAAAGAAAGAAAAGAACTGCCTCCCAGCTCTAGCTGGTTTGACTCAATGGGTAGAAGGTTCCATTCTAGTCAAGGGCACGCACCTTGGACCTGGTCAGGGTGTGTGCGGGAGGCAACCAATTGATGTGTTTCTCTCACATCAATGTTTCTGTCTTTCCCTCTCTCTTCTACTCTTCCTAAAAATTAATGGAAAAATATCCTCAGGTGAGGATTAAGAAAACATTAAAAAAAGAAGAAAAAAAAAGAACCGAGGTCTCCCAGATCCCAGTCAAAGCCTACACCACAAGGAATAACTTAAATTATTGTTGTTGTAAGCCACCAAGTTTTGGAGTGATTAGTCATATATCAATAGAACACAAACAGACACAAAGAAGTTACATAGCTTGCTCTATCTCCTTTAGGGGGATCGGATTGACAGTAGAGACTATTGAACTGAGTTCCTATCGAGTTGTGTGACTTTAGGCAAGTAACTTAAGCTCTCTGAGCCTCATCTTCATTTGAAAAAGAACACATCCTTGCCCTAGCCAGTTTAGCTTAGTGGATAGAGCATTGGCCTGTGGACCAAAGGGTTCTGGACTCAATTCCAGTCAAGGGCACATACTTGAAGGCTCCTCCCTGGCCCGAGCCCTGGTCAGGGTTTGTGCAGGAGGCAACCACTTGATGTGTTTCTCTTTCCCTCTTCCACTCTCTCTAAAAGATCAATAGAAAAATATCCTTGAGTGAAGATTAATAAAAAATAAATGAAAAGATCGCATCCTCGTTTAACAACATTTAATGAATAAAAATACTTATCTTTACCTAATCCAAATTCAGGTAATTTTTCTCTTAAAACATAACCATACTTTCCTACTTATTTTTATACTCAACTTGTTCCCAAATGTATTTCAGGCAGCTTACAAAGAGAGAGGCAATACAATATTAAAAATGAGGCAAAGGAAGAGATAATCAGAAGGCCTTTTATTGGTGTTCGATGTCGGAGTCATTGCAGTTAAGCAGTGTGTTGATCTGGTCTAGGCCCATGGAGCAAACCCAGGTGGCCCTCCTGCCTGTATGGACGGACACTTCTTTCCTCTGACTGGTGAGTGGGGTCCTGGTCCACACACATCCCTCCCTGCACCTCTGGCTCAGTGCACTTCCATAAAGGTGCAGCAGCTGGGTCTTTGGGCAAGTGCATGGGTTTGGCTTCTTTTTCAGAAACAACAGAACAGAAACTGACAGGGTTACCCATTCTCACTTTGACCTGTTCCCCATTTTTTCCCCACCCTCCAGTCTCCTTAACAAGGCTCCTTTTTGCTGTCTGGTGTGACTCAGAGCATCAACCTATGTATGATCCAGATCACGGTTCGATTCCTGATTAGGGCACATACCCAGTTTCAGATTCGATCCCCAGTAGGGGATGTGCAAGAGGCAGCTGATCAATGACTCTCATTAATGTTTCTATCTCGCTCTCTGAAACAAAAAAATTTGTGTATTTTCAGAAGAACACTATGAATGTGACAAACTTCCAAGGACTATGCCTCTACTGTAATCTTTGGGAGAATCTGAAGTCTCTATTGGCAAGGATAGCAAGGTTTATTAGGATTACTATGACACAACCTATGAGAATTCAGGATATAATACATGGCAGAGGGGGACTCACTGCAGACTTTTGTTCATCTTCTCAATTAAAAAATGAACACGAAGGTCCAACTTCTAAAAACATAAAAATCTAAAATGTGAAACCTTTGTATTGCCAGAGCAAAAGTTCTGGATGAGGGAGGCCAAGTTACAGCTGAGGACTCACACCACGGTAGCACTTTTTCCAAGATGTCTAGCCCAGCATTTTTTATGTACACTTATCCTGCAAGATATTGGGGGGCAAAAGGGGTTACAAAAATCTGCATATTCTATGCTTTTAAAGAAATACATTCAAATATTGGAACACCTACAACTTGCTAGGCACTGCTTGTTCTCAGTATTGGGAACAAAACTCTGCTCTCAGTGTTGACATTATTGTGGGCAGGACAATGATGTTTTCCATGCAGTGGGCAGGGACTTCTGAAGTGTGGGGTCACTCCAGCGGAGATACTTTGGGACAAGCTTAAGCTTTTCTGTAGGTGGGGTAGGATGGAGTCAGGCATTTCCTAAAGACTAGAGATAATCACATGTTTATGTGCTCATGAAAATGTATGTCAGCAAACTAAAACTTAGATGGTCATGGAACTTATCTACTCTCAAACTTTACCATGGAATCCTTTTCTTTTCCCCTTTTCACAATTAGGAATACTCAACACTGTTTCCCAACACTGGAAATAGTGGCCTCATTCTTCTCACAACCAGAATGTGACCAGAAAACCTCAAATGCCTTTGCTTTGTTACTCTATAGAAGGCTCCCTTCCAGCTGAGCTGTTTGGTGAGAGGTAGCAGGCAAAAGGTTAATGTTACTTGTGAATGGGTAACCCTAGGGCAACCCACCATTATGAATGGGTTCTTTAGAGTCAAGCCAATTAAATAATATCTCAATGGGACTATTTTAAAGGGTTAGGATCAGTTCAGAGATTAATCTGTTTTGAGAATGAAATTAAAGATGCATTGAAATTGTCAACATAATTATGCCAATCTATCACCAAACTGGAAAGTCCCATCTCTTCCCCAAGGGGTCCCACTAAATGAAAACATATACACACAAAAGTAATAGAGCGCTGATTACACAAGAGGCACTGATCCTTGCTTTATTTACTCAGTAACATCCAACATTGGGAACTGTGTGGGGCAGATACAAAAGGAAGATGGCATTATAAACAGCAGTCGAGTTCATCAGGGCAGTGGCCGCAGCTCAGCCAGTTTGAAGGAATGCTCTGCTCCCTCCAACACTTTATGGCCAAAGTATTTTATAACACTTGGCTTGTATTTTAAAATTAAGGGTCACAGTGATTAAAAACAACCATGTTCAAGATATTCAAGGCCAAGTGACTGGCTGCTTCTGAGCTGCTTAGGATTAGTCTTGCATCAAGAAAGTAGGAACAACATTATGCCCTCATCCTTGGCAAGTGCGTGCAAGGCAATCACAGCAGACATATAAGATGATCTTTCCCTCATGCTCAATGGAGAAATACCCTTTCAGCCAAATCCTCAGAAGGCAGAACTGGAGGCACCAGAAGCACCACACACAGGCAGCATCACCTCTTTCAAAAGATATTTTAATACAGAAAATAGAAAAGCATTTGTGGTGGGTCTTTTCAAACCTGGAACACAAGTTGTGGAAGAAAAAGAAAAACTTCCTCTAGTATCATGGTTTAGACTTTTGTACTGCACATGCACATCTCTTATGAGACACACTTCACAGCTGTTTCTAAGATTCTCTTGGTGGCCAATTAGAAAATTCAAAAGAGGGAGGGTACCTAGCACCTTGTATTCCCTCATGGTGACAGCTAGAGGACTTGGCAGTGAGGTAGTAGCAACAATCCTCACGTAATGAAATGAATTCATATCTATGTAATCATTCCCTGGACACTAAAAATCGGCCGTCCTCCCAAATCTCACGCTCCAACCACCCTCTCGTGGGAAGCTGTGTCCACTTTATGCATCTCAGGAGAAGCTGAGAGGGAATGGCTGCCCAGCTGAAGTCACTGCCAGTGTCGTTTTTAGGATAAGGATTCAGAAACCTCACCAGATCCCAGGCCCAAACTGTTTTTGCTGAATTCATTAAGCACAATTTTTTTTAGAAAACTGAAGGACAAACCAAATTGAAAGAATCACTGTTATAATAACTTTAATTTCTCTTGCATTTTACAGAAGTCTGTGAACGATTTTAAAAAAGCACCACCTTACCCCATCTTGTTTCTCTGACAGTTGTTAAAGTAGGCAATGATTATGTCAACAGCTTGAGCATCGGCATCTTGCAAGGTGATTTCAGACCAACCAGCCATACACCAAGGAACTTGGCAGCTTTTCTATCTTGTTTTTCTAATACAATGGTATATCCACTCTGATGGTAAACCAGTCCAGCCAAATTTCCACAACACACTTTGCAAAATCAGTGGTGATTAGCAAATTAGTTAGCTTTGGCACGGAGCTGTGCTCGCTTGCCCGTGACAGCCTGGAAGCCGGTTTTGATGCTGGCAACAGAGCATCGAGAATGACAAGTTTCACACTGTAAGAAATAGAGTCGGGTGTCCTTTTGCAGGATTGTGTCAGGTGATCGGCATGTGTGACAGGTGACATATTCCTCTGTAGGAAAAGCAACATACAGATTTAACTGGTGGCCTGTGGTTTCTTTCCTGTAAAAACACTTCTACACTGAAGTCTACAAGCCCATGCTGGCACCCAGACCAAGGAAGCTTAGCCAAACTTATTTGTAAGTTTATCCCTAACCTATTCCAGGGTAAGAAAACACAAGCCATCTGCTGCGATGCTTCAGGTACTAAACCATGGATTGGGAGCGGAGGGGCGGGAGAGACTTCAAATGTCCAAGGAAGCAGGAACACTTGCCAGATGCCTACTCATGCTTTTTCTACAGGAGAGCCACTAAGAAAGAACTTAGAGCTTTCCAAGGTAGGTGGGAAGAGACCTGTCAATTTTACATGGGGAGGGAGATAAATGCAGACCAGGCCGGAGCAGACAGACTTCTCTGGGTTGGCCTTCAGCATGGAACCAACCAGCAGCCTTGACTGGCTGGGCCTTCTCCCTGCACCCCCAAACAGCGGCCAAGAGCCACTTCTCTGCCTCACTTCCCCATCACTATCATTTTACCTCATCCTTTAAGGCCAGCCTTTCCAGCTCCATTACAAACCAATGACTCCCCAAAATAATACAGCCTGATGAGAACATTTCAGAGTGATGAAATGAGATTAAATCATATACTTACTGATATATCTTCTCAAAACATTTTCTATCTGTTTCTGTTGGAATCGTCCTTTGATTACAAGTTGGTTATTACCATCTATAGAACCACTATGAAAGAAAACAAATATTTCCATTATTGCTTTTTCCCATAGGGAACCAAATTCCAGGATCTTTATATTCAATGAATTTAAAATATAATCAATGACATAGGTTAAGTTCTAGAAGTAGTGCTATACTACCTGGTTTCTCAAAAACTATTTTTAATTCGGGACCTGATAACCTATCTACATTTCCTAACACTTAATCCAATTTCAACCAATTAAGTCTTCAGCAACAAATCAAGTTTATGGTTGATTTTAAGTCTAAACACAAATTGCTTCTTAACTGTGTGATGGCTCATTCATCCAACAAGATAAAATACTTTTACTGAATGTATACCATGTTCAAAGTAAGACCTATCTTTAAAAATTCTAAGCACCAAATACATATTTTGATTATCATATATAGTTGATGAAAATGTCCTAAAACCGACTGTAGTACTAGTTCAATTAATTATGTGAACACTGAATTGTACTTTTAATTTTTTAATATATTTTTATTGATTTCAGAGGGATAGAAACATCAATGAGGAGAGAAAATCCTTGATCATCTGCCTCCTGCATGCCCCCTACTATGAGGATCAATCGAGACCCCAGGACATATGCCCTTGACCTGGAAGAGAACCCTGACCCCAATTCATAGCTCAATGCTCAACCACTGAGCCACACCAGCTGGGCTGAATTGTACATTTAAATGTGTGAAATATAACTATAAAACTGTTAATCCCTCTACCCCTCAAGTACAGTTGGAGTCACAGGCCACATATTGTCAATGGTACTTAAAAAGTTTTGAGCCTGGCTGGAAAGTCATGGTTCAATTCCCAGTCAGGGCACATGCCTGGGTTTCAGGCTCGATCCCCAGTGGTGGTAGTGGTGGTAGTGGTGGTAATGCAGGAGACATTCGGTCAATGATTCTGATCATTGATGCTTCTAGTTCTCCCTTACCTTTTAAAGAGAAACTTTCAAAAGCAGCTGATGACAAGCACTTTGAGAGAACAAAGCTCTAGGCTAGACATTTGTTAAAAATTACAAATCACAAAGTGAAACAAAATTCATCCAGGTAGTGTTAAATTTCACATTTCACTATAAAAATGACCTTTGCACCCTCACCATTGTAGCTAGGTTGGTTGAGCATCATCCCATGCACTAAGAAGTCACCATTTTGATTCCTGCTCAGGGCACATGCCAGTGGGGGACATGCAGGAGGCAGCTGATCAATGTCTCGCTCTCATTGATGTTTCTTTCCCCCGACCTCCCTTCATCTCTAAAAATCAATAAAAGCATTTTTTAAAAATAACTTTTATACCAAATTTCTCCTGTGATTCTCCTTTAACTATAAAATCTTATTATTATCCTCCATGGACTGGAACCCTTAATCTATAGGCTATGGTGAACTCTAATACTTGATGTAGAGAATGATTTTTCATTCACTGTCAAAAAAAAACAAAACTGACTTTTTTTAACCCTATATTAAGTCCATTGACCTTAAGTTCACTGGTTCACAACTTGTTATAATTTATCCCACCTCTTAAGAAATTATTCTGAGAAGTAGGGAAAATACAGATAACTTTTACTCCATTAATTTATGCAAGTTAAAAATAAGCAATGATCTCTCCCAATTTTTTCTTTTTTGGGGGAGGGGAGGGCAACCAAAATTTTTGGTGGCCTTAAGGAAATAAAAAGAAAGCAATGATGATATAATTTACATTTAAAACATAATTCTTTTACAACATATATACCACTAGTCAAGTAAACTACTCCTTAACCCCACAGCAAGGGTAGCCAATTCCAATAGTGTTTCAAGAAAAGGAAGAGAGCAGCACATATTAGTTATCTCTATACTGCCAGCAAGGCACAGGATTAAGTCTTTTAAAAGAGCTCAAGCTCCTGAGAAACAAGCAGATCTGAATTTGCATGTTGAGTACCATTAGTTATATGACCAACTACAACTTTACTAAAATGGTTTCCAAATCTTTTAAGACAGTTAATAATAAATAACAGTTCATGCAACTGTTGTAAGACTGAAATGGTGCTCAAGATGCTCAATATGTGTTATTCATCTTTATTATACCCTGAATCTACTTATTTTTAAAGAGACAGTTGGCTTCCTAGCACTTAATGGTCAATTCAATGGGGATGGACTGGCTCGGTGCCTTCAACAAGTGACCTCTTAAGATAAGGAAGTAACTAATTATGGATCCATGTTTCAACGTTTCTCTTGTGCCACTCATCAATTTGTAAGATGTATTTCATCAATAGCCTATTAACTCTTTAGAAATACTGACCTAAGAAAATAATTTCTTTTGAAATCTAATATTTGCTCCATAAAGAACTAAGAATCCAGTTAATGACAGGAAACTCTAAACACAGCAGTGCCATGATCCTCATTTTGGTATGCCAACAGGCCTGTTCAGATGAGTCACTGTTAATTCAGTTCTCTATTCCCAAGCAGCCACGCTCTCCCACAGAAATGAGGTGACTTCCCTCTTTCAGTGGCCTAAAAGTTCCTCTGATAATCAGGTGAAATTTTTTTTTATTTAATCCTCACTTAAGGATATGTGTTTTGTTTTTTAATTTATTTGATAGAGTTGGATTCGTTGCCTCCTATTCGCCCTTAACCAAACCCAAAGCCTTTTGGTACACAGGACGATGGTACTCCAAGTCACCTGTCCAGGGCAGCGAAATTTTTTCTTTCTTTTTAAAAATATTTTATAGATTTTTTACAGAGAGGAAGGGAGAGGGATAGGGAGTCAGAAACATCAATGAGAGAGAAACATCGACCAGCCGCCTCCTGCACACTCCCTACTGGGGATGTGTCTGCAACCACGGTACATGCCCCTGACCGGAATTGAACCTGGGACCCTTCAGTCCTCAGGCCGTCGCTCTATCCAGTGAGCCAAACCGGTTTCAGCCAAATTTTTTTCCTAAGGGTGTTACTTATCCTTTTCAGATTAAGAAAAGTTCTTATGAAATGTCCAGTAATATACACTAAGTGGCCAGATTATGATGATCACTGAATGCATAATTATCTGGCCACTCTGTGTGTGTATTAGAGGCCTGGAGCATGAATTTGTGCATGGGTGGTTGGCTGGCCTGCCTGCAGGTCGAAATCCTGGTCGAGGGGACAATTTGAATATTAGCCTTTTATTATATAGGATATACAATGAGTGGCCAAATTATTATGATCTCTAAACACATAATAATCTGGCCACTTAGTGTGTATATATAAATGTAAATATAGTTCCTTACCTTGTACCCAATTCAGCCAATAAAAATGCGAGAAGATGTTTGGGCTGACGATGTAATCTAAAAAGGAAGTAGAATATATAAATTATGCTCCATGGAAAACTAACCAAACTTTTAAAAACCAACTTGTTCACTGTTTCAATTCTGCTATTAGATGAACTTTAGTGTACAGTTTCATCAAACTCTGAAATAAAAGATATGTAATACATTTTAAAGACCATAAAATAATATTGCAAGTTATTTATAAATACTGTACATACCTATGAATAAATGTCTAGAAACATGGTCAGAAAAGGTAAACAACTTTAGAAAGTAACATCTTTTTCTGGGAAGGAAAATTAAAGAGATATAAACAATGGCTTTAATTGTAACTGTAAAACCTTCTTTTAAAGAAGTAAAAAGATATGAAGTAACTGTGTCAAAAGGTCAAATACACCAAACCTGGGCAATAGGATACTTGGGGGGTGAGAGGCATGGAATGTGATGGTAATTTAAAAAGCTCTATCTTGACAATGTCCATCTAAGGAAGAGGCACATCAAATTTAGCTGTTTTCCCTGAGCTCATTTGCCTGGCAAGCCCACCCCAGCCTCAAAAGCTTTTCTATCTCCCTGAGTTGGCCAAGCTCCTGTCTGAGAAGTACATTTAGCCTCCACACTCTTATTACTCCATCTGGATCCATTCTCATGCATCAGCATGAGTTGGCTTCTCTGACCTCTGGATTTCTGATAATACAAGCCCTGAAACTTGTAAGTAGAAAGAACTGATATATTTAAACTCTGACTTTTCTCAGCCTGACTTTGACAACTGTGCATACTCTGTCTACCTGTAATGAAGTCTTCAATAAGGACCTTTAACATAAACATTCCTGAAAATTAGATTTTCCATTAACAAACTTACAGTTTACAAATATCTGTAAAGTTGACAAAGGAAGTTTTCTTGGTTCCTACTCGGACGACCTGTGGAGGTTTCATGACAAATTTCCTTTTCTCTCCAGCAACCATATCTGGATTCTTTTCCCTCATGATGTTGAACACTCGATTCAGCAGCTATAGAGATAAAAGTGGTATTCATGTACATTCTTATTGATATCAGAGTATACTGGAATCTTTGCTTTACCTTTAAGCAAACTTTACTTTTTATTAAATACACACATCACTCTACATTCTGGGAGCTCGTTGAGTGCAGGACTCAATTCTCAACCAGGATCTGGTCCATTATGAATGCTCAATTCCTTGTTCAAAGTTAATAAATGAATAAATCCCTACTAACTCTGCTGTTTCTATGGGAAAGTATCTGATACAATCAAGAATAAGATTCCGGAAAGCCCAAATAAGCAAACTCCATACTATCCTGACCCCAAATTAGCCAATTCCTCTCTCCACTGCTTCCTCTCCCATTCCAGGGGCTCTATTTCCATGTTCACAGATTCAGGTGGGAACAGCAAGTACTATAATGACTTCCACACTGGCTGTCCCACATGAGGGAAGCAGGCAATGCTGTGCACTGGCTACGTGACCTCTGAGTCTGCTTTACTAATATTTTGGAGTACAACGGCCTTTCCAATTCAGTGAGCATTTATCTTGTTTTTCTTTGAGTTCTAGTGACTAGCTTAGCCCCATTTCCGTAACAGAATCTGTCTTACCTCCTCATACGTGTAGTCTCTTTCTGAGCCTGCCCAAGCAGGGCCTGTCTGGTTACTGAATGAGATACCATCATCTTTTTTGCTGTCTTCATCTTCTAAAGCTACAGATAACAAAGACTAAGAATGAGGGGTAGAGGCAGATCTAGAGAAATGAAAGTATCAAAGACATTTGTCTTCCCTCCCAGAACTACATTTAAAACAGCCTCAAGCATAAAGGCATTAAGTTTCACAAATAACCTCTTATTCCTTAAAAATGGGCTTTCATAAACAATCCTTAATTAGAGACCTCTCTAATTAAGAATTTGTGATAACACAGACATACCTGTTTCTTGATTTAACAAACAAGATAAAATAACGCACTGGAGTAATTAGAAGAAAAAATATCCAACTGTTTAAGCACTTAAGAAACATTCACATCCATAAAAACCCATCTGCTGACTATAGTAAAGTTCTTTAAAGACCCTATGGCACTTAGAAACTAATAATACAGCACTTTTAACAAAATGAAAAATTTTTTTTTAACATTTAAAATTCAGTTATAGTAATTTTCCCAATCACCTGAAGCTGCATGATTTAGTAAAATTACAATTGACAAATGCTACCTCCATGAAATCTTTAACTGTCATAAAGTTAGATACTGTTTTAGCTTCCATAATCAGGTCTAAATAAGGATAAAAAAAAAATAAAAGAGGATCCCACCTATCAAAGAGATTAGGCCAAAGGCCTAAGTAAACAAGCTCCCAATATTACCTTCGTCTTTCTCTAGAATTTCATCCTCATCTGGGAACTTGACATTTTTCTTTTTCTTCTTTTTATTGCCAAGCATAATGTCAAGGTCATCCTCTGGTTCAGCTGGTTCTTGAACATCACTTTCAATCTTAAGATCCTAAGAAATTAAGATATAAGTTTTAATATTTTGATTCCAGGATTTAAAAAAAAATGATATGGGCTGACATCCTTTTTGAGGGAAAAATTTTAATATTCAAAACTGAAGTTACATATAAGAAATGTCTCTCACAGATGAGCCAAAGTGGCTCAGCGAGTCTCTGTCATTTACGCTGGAAATATGGGACAGTTCTGTAGGATCTTTTCCTTTCTTTTTATTCACCAGCCTTGGAGCCTTAAAAAAATATTATGTTTCCAAACCAGGTCACTGTCAGAATCACCTAGTAAATGTTTATTAAGGGTCTTAAATCTTTTGACTGACAATCTTTAGCAGGAACAAAGGCCAGTATTTTAAAGAAGTTCCTAAGTATTCTGATATAATCAGTGGGAGGAGGATTTTTTTTCCTCCTGACACCAAATACGTGGTGTTTTTCCACACCAATTCTTCAACTCTCCAACTAACTGGGTGACCTATAATTCATTTTAACTCTGAAACTACCTGTAGTTAGTGACAGATTCCACAGGTTTAAGGGCTCAGTCCCACAAGACTATCCTCACTTCAGAGGCCAGTCATCACTGACTAAATCACTTGACTGCTGGCGATTGAGCTCAAGTTCCAACCCCGTTCCCCAGCAAGAGGGTTAAAAGAGGGAGGGTGGCTGGGTGTATATGAATTCCAATCTAATCATGGCTTAATTTTTCTGATGACCAGCTCCTACCTATACTGAAGGTAATCAGGAGTTCCCAGCCACCAGTCATCTCAAAATTGACATTTTTTACCATTCTAGAGATTGTAAAGCTTTTAGGAGCTGTGTGCCAAAAACCAGAGACTAAATATTTTTTATTATACCACAGTCAGCCTTGCTGTCAGACTGCAAAAGGTATTTGGGCATCACTTCAATAGATGACATCATTAAAGAAGGGAAAGGAAGAACTCATGGAGAATTGGGATCACATGAATGAATAGAGACAAGGTAAAGGTTGATCCTAAGATTAGTTGCTATAGTCATAGATGAATGTAGGGCATATCACAGCCCAGAAATTAGTCATAAACCCCCAAGAAGAGCCAGTCTCAAATCTCTCTCTCCTTTCATGAGCTTATCTAGCTTCCTGCCCTGAAATGTGCTGTCAACATTAACTATCAATATCTATTTTTGTGTGCTTACAACTGAACTAGTCTCACAATGGATATAGTAATTTCAGAATCTTATCGGCAGAAAAGTTTAAATAGTTGGGAGTAAATGAAGCTCAGCTCTAAGATCTCACATCCAGCTGTGTGGTCTTAGTGCCACATTTGGCCATTAAAGACCTATCAGCCCATGTCTAATACACAAATAAAAAAACAGTTATTAACCTAGTCTCTAAGATGACAGTCAATAAATGAGAAACTCAGATGTGCCAAATATCAATTAGCACATACCAACCAGCTTTCTAGTCCTATACTATTATTTATTTTATCCCAGTAAGATCTACTTCCAAGCCTAGGAAAGGAAGAAAATAACAGTATTTTTCAAAAACCCCGTGATGGTCTAAAAATTCAGATAGGAGAGCAATCCAAGATTTTAAAAACACACTACTTACAAGTTAACGTACGTGCCCTGACTGATAAAAATATTGGTAATAAACTCTTATGTTATGACTTCAATAACAGAAAAAAGGTATTCAAGTAGACAGAGCTTATATAAGTAACTCTACTGACAAAAGCTACTAACCAGAGAAATCAACCAAGAAAACCTTGTTAACCAAGATGTTCTGTGATACATCTCTGATGTGTCACTTTGTTATCCAGAATATTTAAACCTCACTTGTTCAGTATAATTTGAGCATCTCTCTTTCTCAATTTCCCTGCAATAGTAGGAAGAGAAGAGAATCCCCAAACAAGGAGAAAATAAAATAAATCCATGTAAAATGGTCTTGTTCTAAATTATCCTGAAAATGGGGAAAATATCTTACTTATTTCAGTACCTTAGCAATTAGTACACACTATCTGATGACTCGATGCACTCACCAATACATATCTGAATTAACCAAGTCATGGAAACTGACACTATTTCCAAAATGCAATAAATTACTATACAGTATACATTTCCTGCATCTTGTTTACTTAAGTTTGAGCAAATAAACGTTACCAAAGAAACATTTGGGTAAAGGATACAAAATGGGATCTTTAAGAGCAGACTTTCAGCTCATCCCTCCATCGATCCTATTCACCGAACTATCTACCTGTGTATATACTGTACTTATTCAAAAGAATTCTAAGATATTTATATTGGAAATCAATCTAGTATTAAGAGAACCAACAAGATCAGAGAACTCCATAAAAACAGCCTTAGTGCTCTGGTTCTCCCACGGGCCATAAGATCATCAGGCACATCCACCATAGGTTGGTGTTCAGAGGTACACATACAGTCTTTGTGGCTCATAAATGTATCTTCAACATGCCACCAAAGTTTAACAGAGGAAACCAAGAGACTATTTGCTTCACAAATTTCTCACTTATTGAAATATTAGAGGCCCAGTGCACAAAATTCATGCACGGGTAGGGTCCTTAGGTCTGGCCAGCAATCAGAGCCGATTGGGGCCTTCCTTTATTCCACAACATCCCCTGGTGGTCAGCACACATCATAGCAAGCGATCAAACTCCCAGTTGAACTCCTGAGGGGACACTTTACTTATTAGCCTTTTATAGATATAGATCTCTTACTCAGCCAATTGCAGGCTAGTTAATGACAAAGGGTATTTATAGGAGCTGCCCCCGGGTGGTCAGTGTGCTCCCACAGTGGGAGCACGGCTCAACTGACTGACAGGTGCCAGATGCATACTCACCACTGGTCGCTGCAGCAGCCCAGGGACCACAGCAGAGCAGCAGCGAGCCTACCAAGTGGTAACAACTGCATTTCAGCCTGATCTCCACAGGCCATGCCAAGGGACCCCACCAGTGCAGAATCTGTGCACCGGGTCTCTGGTTTTGTAATCATTTTACAGGCCCATAATAAAATACGTAAAACCTAAATTTACATTCCTTTTCATAATAATCCCTTTAAAATACCTTAATCAGACATAATGACCTTAACAGTGTGATTAAGTACTTAACAAAAGCAAAGCTAGTAAGAGATGAAACAAAGAGGGAGAAACATCAGCCATTGAGGAACCTTTCAAGAGGTCAAATTTTACCTTCAATAAGAAAGCAATACTACCTTTACACCTTCTTCCGCCTCATCAATATCAAATATCTTTTTTGTTTTTTTCTTCTTTTTCTTTTGATTAAAGAAGTTCAAGTCATCTAGATCGTCAGAGGCATCTAAAAAGACATAATTAAGATTATTAATTAACAAAAAACAGAAGGCAAAGCATCAAATTATGAGTTAAACTAACATTTAAGCTAGTAATCAGGAAAACCTCATTAGAAATCCATAATGAGAACATTTATGAATCTGATCACATCATGCCTCACTGTTCCCAAGACAAAGTCAGGGTTTTAACACAATTTCCAAGGACCCCCCCTCCCCACTTCTGCTAACATCTCATCTCCCATGATGAAATGAAATACATCCACTTTAGCAATGCCTGTGGTATCTCACCTCCAACCCTTGCCATGGACTCTCCCACATAACTCTTACAGGATCTTGTTAGAGTTACTTCCACTTTTTCTAAGAAGCCTTTTCTAAGCCTATCTATCCCTTTTCCCCAATCCGATGCCCCAAGGTACTTCAATAATATCTTCTGTCATTCCGAAGGAGGTACCTACCGGTTTGCTTATCTATCTTCATAATATATACTAAAGAGAGATACTAATAGATAAAATGCCTTGTTCACCTATATCCTAGTGCCTAGCTCTACTTGTTAATCAGTCAATGAATGAATCAACAAAAGGCCTTATAAAGTATTTCACATTCATCAATGAGGCTACAACATGAATAAAATGAATTTTGTCTACCATTACTGAGTAATATTGGGTTATGTTCAATAAATTTTCCATTTGTCTTACACTAGAAATATTTTAGGATCCCTCTGCTACAATGTTTTTTTCAAGGAGCTATTTATGAATTCATTTTGTCTTATTACAAGAATGATTTACTTTCCAATTTTGTTTTAATCATATACAAGATACTTAGCACATGATAGAAGTTCACTGAATGTCAGTTCTATCTCCAGTAGTGTCTTATATTCAACAGACATTATGTTTACTGAATCACTTATTTCTAATAAATAATTATCTTTGTCAAAGCACAAAAGTGAATAACTAATGCTGGTGTCTAAACTGGAACACTTTTAAAATAATTTTAATTTCTTCTGTATGATTTCAGACTTGCTTCGACACAAAACTACCTATCTTGGTCTTATTTCTTTCTGCCTACACTCATATACAATCACCATTAAAATACAAAAAGAGACTTGACAGGTTAGACTAGAAAATCAGCCCTGGAATGACAAGGTGTAGCCACTTATGGATTCAGTAGGAATTTTCCTGGAACGAATCTACCAGAAATATGGCAAAGTCCGGTGCCCAAAGATTGTTGATGGCCTCAACTTTCACTGGAATAGCCTTATCAGACTGAGGGATCAATGTATACACAAAATCCAAAACACAATGAAAGAGAAATAGGCCTTTCAGCAAAAGAGTGCCTCTCTTACATCTACCACTCACCTTTTTTCCTACTGTCCTCTTCATCAGCCTCTACATCTTTGTCCTCAGTGGGCTCTGGCTCCACTTCTTTTGTTTCTGAGGGTTGAATTTCTTCTGTCTGGGCATCCCCTTCCTCATCTAACATAAAAGGCTTCTTCTTCTTCTTTTTCTTCTTGCTCATGGTAGGATCAAAAATCATCTGTTTAAAAGACAATAAAAAAGGGACCAAGTGATTGTTTTCACTCCAACTATGCTGTATTCTCAAAAGACATATGCCTAAAAGTGAGAATATTTTGCTCTGGCCCAACGTGTTTCTCAGAGCATGGGCCCAGACACTGAAAAGTCGCAGGTTTGATCTGTACTCAATTAATGTGCCTCACTCACATCAATGCTTCTCTCTCTCCACCCATCCATTCCTCCCTTCAACTCTCTCTAAAAATCAATGGGAAAAATAACCTTAGGTGAGAATTAACAAAAAAGTAAGAGTATTTGATGCTCTCAAGTACCAAAAACAGGATTAGAAACAAGGCCATTCAACCCTCCTTATACTATTAAACATGGAATGAGAGAGGAACCAAGGCTTTTCAAGATGGAGGCATAGGTAAACACTTGAACTGCTGCCTTGCACAATTTCAAAACTACAACTAAAAGACCAAATGGACATCTAGAACCACAGGAAAGCTGGCCGAGTGGAAATTCTACAATTAGAAGGAAAGAGAAAAACACACTGAGACTCACAGGAGCTGCGGAAGGCAGAGGTGCAGAGGTACAGAGACGCAGAGAGGGCTGGCAACTAAGTACTCGCCTGGCTTTCTCAATCAGGAGGGAGACAAAAGCTCCCGACTACTCTGAACTCCAGTTCCAGGCAAGACTCTGGGGACTCAGACTCATTTGGGGGAGAAACTGGACTGTCTGGCAGCAGGCAAAACTTGAGGGCGGCTTTCTCTCAGAGATGCTTGCAGTGATTACTGAGGGAAATTGAGATCCAGGGGCTTTTTAGGGCAGGGTTGACGTGAAGCCACTGAGGTTTGCTCTCCCCTGAGATCCCACCCCACGAAGCCATTGCTGCTTGCTCCACCCTGAGATTCTGCCCCATTCAAGCTGAGCACAGAGGCTTTTGCATATGAATGGCCTGGTCCTAAACTTACCTAACAAATTACAACTGAGTCAGTGAGACCCAGAACATCCGAAAGAAGGTCCAAGGACCCACAACAGCTTGCATTGCTTCATAGCTGGGCCTCATCTGGGCACCTCCAAAACCCTAACAAAGAAGAGGAATCTGCAGATCTCTCTGTAGCTCCTGCTGGGTAGCCTAAGGCAGAGGCTAAATTAGCACCTCCCGGGAGATCCAAAAGCCAGTGTACCCAGAGGGCAGAGTGGGACCATCTAGATTACAACTCCTCAGATCCATAAGGGACACACTCAGGGGCAGAATCAGTGAGCACCAAAGCCTCACTGAAGCAAGCCGTATCTCCTAAGGGTGTCTCCAGAACAGAAGTTCTCTCATCATAGACACAACTGATCCTCACAGCCAATTGGCCTGGAGGTCAATTCCTCCCAGTGATACCAACAACAATCAAGGCTTACCTACAACAGCACTGTGCATACAAGCCCACAAAGAGGTGCACCAAGTGTGTCCACCTCAGGTAACTGGGGAGGCTGAGCCACTGGGCCCTATAGGACACCTAGCACACAAAGCCACTCTATCAACTCAGGGAAGCAGCCAAATGTAGAGACAAAGAAACTGGTCACAAATGAAAGAAATGGAGGAAAGCAAACAACTGGATATAGAGTTCAAAACCACAATTATAAGGTTTTTCAAGAATTTCCTAGAAAAGATGGATAAATTTAGCAAGATCCAAGAGGAATAAAAAAGGACCAACTAGAAATTAAACATATACTGACTGAAATAAAAAATATTATACAGAGATCTAACAGCAGACTAGAGGAAGGCAAGAATCAAGTCAAAGTTTTGAAATACAAGGAAGCAAAAAACACCCAACCGGAAAAGCAAAAAGAAAAAAGAATCCAAAAATATGAAGATAGTGTAAGGAGCCTCTGGGACAACTTCAAGCATATTATTAACATCAAAATTATGGGGTGCCAGAAGAAGAGAGAGAGCAAGTTACTGAAAACCTATTTGAAGAAATAATGACAGAAAATTTCCCCCAGCTGGTGAAAGAAATAGACTTACAAGTCCAGGAAGCACACAGAACTCCAACCAAAAGGAAGCCAAAGAGAACCACATCAAAACACATCATAATTAAAATACCAAGAGCAAAAAACAAAGAGAGAATATTAAAAGCAGCAAGAGAAAAACTGTTAATTACCTACAGGGGAGCACCCATAGGATTGTCAGCTGATTTCTCAACAGGACCTACGCAGTCCAGAAAGGAGCGGCAAGAAATATTCAACGTGATGAATAGCAAGAACCTACAACCAAGATTACTCTACCCAGCAAAGCTTATCATTCAGAACTGACATCTAGAACCACAGGAAAGCTGGCCGATAAAGAGTTTCACAGATAAGAAAAAGCTAAAGGAGTTATCACTGCCAAACCAGTATTATATGAAATGCTGAAAGGTACTTCTTTAAGAAGAGGAAGAAAAAGGTAAAGATAAAAATTATGAACAACAAATACATATCTATCAACAAGTGAATCTAAAAACCAAGTGAATAAAAAATCCAATGAACAGAATAAACTGGTGAGCATAATAAAACCAGGGGCACAAAAAGGGAATGGACTGACAATTCTTCGGGGTTAAGGGTTATGGAGGGCACGGGAAGAGAATGGACAAAAATCATACACCCATGGATGAGGACAGTGTGTGTGGGGGGGGGGGGTGGGAGGTGGGGGAGGATGGGAACTGGGTGGAGGGGAGTTAGGGGAGGGGAAGAGAGGAACAATTGTAATAATCTGAAATTTTTACAATTTTACAAAAAAATTTATTTAAAAAAATCAACATGGGGGGTGTTTCCTAAACATGTGCACCACCTTTCAATTTGTAAATTACCACAAGGTACAGCAACTTCATTTTTAGTTTCATAATCAAATGTGGAGACTTTATGATGAATTAATCACAGAATTTAGGGAAGGGACCTTAGTAATGACCTTTGCTATACCCACCCCTCACTTTATGGATGAGAAAACCAATAACTAGGCAGATTATACATGTTTACTTAAGGTTGGTAACCTGGGTTACTACACCAGAAGACATGACTTAAGAAAAAAAAATTTTTTTTAATATTATCTTAAGACAAATCTTTAAGGAAATCTACCAGCAACCCTTCACACAGCAAATCTGTATTTGAGTAAGAGAAACTTCTATATAACCTTTTACTCTGCTTTTTGCTTCTGGAACACTAAAAGTTTTCTTGGGTCATTTTTATCTAGTATCCATTAGAGAATAAGCAAAAAATTAATTTATACCTTGCTGTAGACTGTACTAACCACTTGGGAAAAAAATACAGATGAAGTATTTTATTTTTTTAAATATGTTTTATTGATTTATTACAGAGAGGAAGGGAGAGGGATAGAGTTGGAAACATCGATAAACCATCGATCAGCTGCCTCTTGCACACTCCCTACTGGGGATGTGCCTGCAAAAAAGGTACATGCCCTTGACCAGAATCGAACCTGGGATCCTTCAGTCTGCAGTCTGAGGTCGACAGGTCGACCCTCTAACCACTGCCAAACCGGTTAGGGCCAGATGAAGTATTTTAGACATAACAGTTTAAACAACATATAGGATAGACTCAGTAGGGTGAGGTTACTGAAGTCAAACAAAATTGGATTCAAATACTAAGTTTTATTTTCTTTAAGACCCTCACCAATTCTATCATGCTAAAATTTAGCATTTTCTCCAATGAAATGCTTTGACAGTACAGTGAAGTGTCTGGTGCCCAACTGACTAAATTCAAGTCCTGACTCTTGCTCTTACTTGTATTACCCAGGTACATGGCCTTGACCAGGAATCAAACCCGAGACCCTTCGGTACACAAGTTGACACTCTAACCATGGAACCACACCAGCCAGGGCTTGAATTTCTTTATGTCCTAAGTACATTAAGGAAACTGAGCTACACTGAAACCAAACTGTGGTCTATAATAAGGTAGAGTTGGTATCGTCCTTACTCGATAGAGAAGGATCTGCAAGATATTCTGGAAACTGATACAGCCTCATCTCAGTTATCCTCTCCTATCTTAAGAAGGACCTAACTGTATAAATGAGTAATTCTGAAATGGGAGTCAGTCTGAAGAACTTAATTTGGCAAACTTAAAGAAGAACCAGGAGAAAAGAGTTCCTCACTGCTGACCTACTAAGCCACATGGAATGTCCAAGGAGGTAGCATACAGTTCATATGCACTCCTGAGATATGGAGATTTGGCAAAAGGACAGAGCACTCCAGGTTTGGTTGTCTGGCAGGGCTTACAATTCATTTATTGCTTTTTTTTCCAAGTAGCAACTACCTTGGAATAATAATTACATTTTATTATTACTCAGCATGACAGACCAAAGATGAGAGGGGTCCTGAAATCAAAAGAGGACAGCCTCACAAGTGCCTTATCTTCTGAAAAAGGATTTCGTATTTAGCCTATAGGTTAACAGTTTATTTGTAGCCTTGTAAAGGGTTTGAAACTGCAGGAATTATACACTGAAATAATTAATATCTCTCTTAATTACTGACTCTGGATACTTAAGACACATGTATCCCCTAGTGCCCAAAGCAGACCTCCCCGAAATCACAAGGCCATGCTGGTCTTAACTAAAAAGAAATTGTTTTTTTAAGACTAAAAAGCAACATAAGACTGTTGTTATCTCTAAGTGACAGAATTCTAGGTTTTTATTTATCTTTATATTCTTCTGCCTTCTGGACATTTAGTACAACACACATTCCATTTTTAAATCAGGAACTTCTTTAGCTTAAAGCTTCTTTTGCAAACCACCTTACTGTATTGTATGAAAACCCAATGTTCTGACACTTGGTGAATGGGATCTAGTTATAAGCAATCTTAACTATTGACAGCACTTTAAAAAAATTGGTCTGGAAAATAATGAATGCCTACAGATTAGAGAATTTTTCCTTACAGGCACCGCCCATATTTCTCAAATACTGCTTTTTAAAGGTCTTGGTTCCACTAGGTTAAAAAAGGCTATGTTGTGGTGAATTTTGGTTTAATTACCAAGTATAAAAAGAAATGTGTACAGCCCTGGCCGGGTTACTCAGTTGATTGGAGGATTGTTCTTATGAGCCAAGATTGTGGATTCGATCTCCTGGTGAGGGCACTTACAAGAATCAACCAATGAATGCATAGGTAAGTGGAACAGCAAATTGCTGTTTCTCTCTCTTCCCTCCTTTCTCTAAAATAAAAAAGAACTGTGCACAGTTTACTTTCATTGTTTCCATGTAGAAATTTTTGCTTGTCTGTAGTCAGAAATTAAGGATTGGCCTAATACTGATCTAGTCAATAATGTTGGAGAAACCAGAACCTCACATCCCTCCAGAGTGGAAGTCAAAGGCCGATTCTAGTCCCACTAACTTGCTGTGTAATTTTGGGCAAGTAAACCTCCCTGGGCCCTAGCTTTCTGTCTGTAAAATGAAGTTGGACTAGTAGACCTAAAAAGTGCCAAGCTACTTAATATTTTATTGGCTTCCAAAAGTTCTCTCCTGGAATGCTGGTTCTGCCATATTCCACTTCCTTCAAAACTTGACCCCTCTGCTAACACTGAATCCCAGTACCACCAATCGCTCTGTTGAGGCTCTTTCTATCTCCGGTAGAAACTAGTACCGTAGTTGATTTCTCTTAACCTCCCCTATGTCACTTGTGAGCACTTTACCACAGAAACTACACAGACAGCATCCCACAGTACTTTGTACTGCACAAGTGTTTTATTTTTAAAGGTTATGAAGAGCTTAGAAAATACGTAGAAAAAAACAAATGTGAAACACTGCCATTCTCAGAACTTCTGAAATACAGCAGCCCAGAGCAACGTCTACCATGACCTCCAAGCGAGAACCATCTACCTTCAGACTCAGTTTCTCCCGGGAGAGCAAGAGCCTCCCCGTCACCTAGAGGTAGGCAATATCTCATAGATCTGGAAGTCTACTACTGGCTCAGCCACTTACTATTTGATCATGGGCATGATGCAACCCTCAAAGCCTCAGTTTTCTCATCCACAAAATGGGGCTAACGATAATACGTTACCTTACTGGACTATTGTGGAAATCAAATGAGAGACTGGTGTCCCCTCTAGAACAAACCCAAATTCCTTAATTTGGTCTTCAAACCACTCCATGAACTAGCCACTGACCATATTTCAAGGGGTTAGCGCTAACCAAATCAGGATAGTCTGCTTTCTGTGAGCCCTCTTAACCTGTCGTCTTAACCACCCCTTTACCCTCAGATCCATGCCTTTCCATCCATCACAGGAGGAAATGCTAGGGATCGTTCAAGGGCTTCCTTAGAAGGCAACGCTTCAAAAAGCCTAGGATTTTTTCCTCTTCCTTCTCTCCAAGGCCCTCTAAGACCAAGCACTCGAAGGTTCACAGAAATGAATTACAAATTCAAGAGCCTCCGACCCCCGTTTTTTTTTTTTTTTTTGGTGGGGAGAGTAGTAACTCTCCCAACCAGTGTTAATGAATACCTACTGACAACACCTAAAAATCCAATTTTATTTCCAGCCGTTTGATTTCACATGAACTGGCACGCATCTGGCCAGAGGGATCTGAGGAAATCTGCTGAGGGACAAGCACGAGGGTAGAAAAAGGTCCAGCCGGCTTCGCCGCCCCGACTTCCCCGCTCTGGCCGCTGTGAACTCCGGGGAGGAAAACGCAGGGGCTCCACCCTAAAACTTTCCAAAGTTCAGACACTTTCTGAGGCTGAAGCCTCTCGGACCTCTCGCCCTCCCTCCCTCACCCCCTGGACTTTTTAATAAAGCAGTGCTCGAGATGAGAACGGCGGATACCGAGCAGGAAAAGCCAGCCTGGAAAAGTTTTTAACGAGGGCGCTGCGCTGCCGGAGCGCAGGGAGGCCCCTTTCGCCGCCCCCGGCGCCCAGCGAGGAGGGCTGGCGCTGCAGTGTCAAACCGAGAGAGGAAGGCCGGGGTCGCCAGCCCCAATCTCGTTCACGTAAGACATTAACCGGCATTCAAGCCCCCTTCTAGGTGAGCGGCTCCATCTACTCTCCATTCCGGGAGAAGCCCTTGGCTTCAGCACCGCCGCCCTGAGGAGAGCGGGACGCGGCGGAGAGCGCGGCTCCGGAGTCCTCGCTGGCTCTCCCGCTCCGGGCCGCCTAGGCCTGGCTGTCCCACATGGCGGCCGGCCGCTAGGCCGCGGACTCGGTCTCCCGCACGGGGATGGGGGTTCGGCTCCCCGCCTCAGTCCCGATAGCCTTAACGCCGGGGTCAGGCCCTCACCTCGTCTCCGGACATGGCTGCGGCTCGAGTAGGCTCCGCACGGACGAGAAGTCGGACAGGGTAGCCCCAGGCCTCGGCCGCGGTACAGATCTCGCCAACACCTCTCCGACAACCGCACTATAGGCTCTTGCATCAGCGAAAGGGACGACACCCCGCCCTCGACTCCCAAGCGTTGGAAATGCGCCTGCGCAGAGCCCGTCACGGCGCCGGCGCGCGGAGGGGCTGTCCTCCCGCGCTGTCTGGCGCGGGTTACGCGGCGACGCCGCACGTCGAGACGAGCCGGGACTTGTAGTCCGTCCTATTGGAGGAGGCGGGCGGGCGGTCGCTCGGCGGCCTCGCAGCGACCCAAGCGTGCGCGTGACGTCTGAGGAAGCCTTCCTGGAAGGTTCGGCTTTGCCTGCGGTGGCTTTTCCTGCGTCTTCCGCGGAGTCCAGAGCCCGCTTGTGCAGTGAATTCAGGGCCCCTTTCTCCTGGGTTAGGGTGAGCGGTAGAACAGTAACATGGGCCCCGTTGGGGCTTTAATCTTCCCTTTTTACCTCTACCGTGCCCCTTTGGGGCCGTTTCAGTGTCTGAGGAACTCTGAATTGGAGCTGGAGGTACGCACCTCGCCAGGGGGTTTTACTTAATGGGAAATTTTAACCTGACATGCTGATTTCAACTTGGGAGGTCGCAAACGGAAGCGAGAAGACGGACGTACCCTGCCTGAGGAGAAACGACGGCCTGGCCAGAGGCGGAGGGCCGGTCGGGAACCTCAAAACTCCTGGTTCATGAAGTCTCTGCTTGAACGCGCTGGGGGCGCCGTGCCGGCCCCTTGAGGGATAAGAATAGTCTCTAACCTGTAGGGAGCTCCCGGCGTGTGAATGCCCTCCACCCAGAGCCCGCGGGGAACACGCCTGTAATTGAACAAAGCTGGGCTTGTCTCCTGCAGGGAGGGGGAGGGGTGGCACCGTGGGCATCGCAAACAGAGGGTGCTGCCGCATCAGCCGGTTTGCTCAGTGGGTAGAGCGTGGCCTGTCTACCAAAGGGTCCCGGGTTCGGTTCCAGTCAAGGGCAGGTACCTCCATTGCAGGCTCTTTCCCAGTCCGGAGGCAACCAATCTCAATGTGTTTCTCTCACATAAATGTTTCTCTGTCTTTCCCTCTCACTTCCACTCTCCCCACTCTCCCTCCCCGCCAAAAAAAAAAAAAGAAAGAGAAGAAGAAAAAAATCAATGGAAAAATATCCTCAGATGAGGATTAACAAACAAAAATACTAAAAAAAAAAAAAAAAAGGGGGGGGGGGGGTGTGGGGGGTGCTGGAAAAAAATGTACAGGATTTGGCTTGTGTCCTGTAATTCCCTGTTTGGAAAATGCTGGTATGATTAGCAAATTGTCTTGATCGCTTTCGTGAAAAGATTTATTTTCCTTTACAGCATGGTACCAGGCATGGCCTCCCTAAACTGGGGCTAGTTGTAACAGAGTTTCTTCAGAGATTTCCTCAAAGGTAGGAATTTTTTCCCCCAGGAAAAGCCCAAATTCCCTGGGGTGTTGGCAAGTCACAAAACTATGGAAGCTAAGCTTTTCCAGGATATCTAGGAATCTCTGCAAAACATAGACGTTTATTAATTTCTTCCCGTAATGGTGAGGGAAATCATTATGATTTTCGTGTTTTATGGACACAGAAGCCAAGTTATGAAGTGCACAAAAATTAGTGAGAAATCCAGAAACAGACTACTGGAATCTTTACTCTGGGCCATTCTTGATAATCAGCCCTACCCCAGCTCTCCAGCTGCCCAATAGTAAGCTAATGATTATAATTCTTCAATTGTATACTAACTTTTATATTTTCATAGTCCTTAACATATTCCGTAGTCTCTTCAACTTGACGCAGTGGTCAGCAAACTCATTAGTCAACAGAACCAAATATCAACAGTACAACGATTGAAATTTCTTTGGAGAGCCAAATTTTTTAAACTTAAACTTCTTCTAACGCCAATTCTTCGAAATAGACTCACCCAGGCATGGTATTTTGTGGAAGAGCCACACTCAAGTGGCCAAAGAGCTGCATGTATCTCACGAGCCACGGTTTGTTGACCACTGACTTGACCCATTAAATAGCAGGCCTATAGGGGCTGTGATTTGAATAGTTACAGTGCTTGAACTAGAACCCAGATCTCATGAGTCTTAGTCCAATACTCGAAAGCAAGTAAGCACGTCCATGCATTTTTGTAAGTGATACTTGACTTATAGAAACCATAATTAAATAGAGATTCTAATCTGCATAGAAATCCAGACCTATTCAACCCTTTTCATCCATAAGCACCTAATTGTATGGGGTCTTTAAGAGTTAACTTTGGAGAGATTAAAAAAAAAAAGCAAGTTACTGAGATATTAATGAAAAGCACTGGTAACTCTGAAATTGAATTTATCTTTGTATAGTGAGGATCCCCCAAAGAAGTTTTTTTTTTTCTTAAAATATTTTTATTGATTTCAGAGAGGAAGGGAGAGGGAGAGAGAGAGAGAAACATCAATGATGTGGAGAGGCCAGGGGGAGGTCACTGGGGGGACAAAAAGGAGACATATGTACTACTATTTGTAATACTTTATTTGTTGTTTTTTATTTAATAAATCTTTATTCAGATTATTACAATTGTTCCTCTTTCCTCCCTGCCCCCATAGATCCCCTCAGCCCGGCTCCCACCTCTCCACCTCCCTTTACCTCCCCCCGCCATTGACCTCATCCATAGGTGTATGATTTTTGTCTAGTCTCTCCCTGCACTCCCCTCACTCCTTTCCCCCTGAGAATTGTCAGTCCACTCCCTTTCTATGCCCCTAATTCTATTATGTTCACCAGTTTATTCTTTTCATCAGATTTTTAATTCACTTGATTTTTAGATTAACTTGTTGATAGATATGTATTTGTTGTTCATAATTTTTATCTTTATCTTTTTCTTCTTCTTCCTTTTCTTAAAGAGTACCTTTCAGCATTTCACATAATAATGGTTTGGTGTTGATAAACTCCTTTAGTTTTTTTCTTATCTGTGAAGCTCTTTATCTGCCCTTCAATTCTGAATGATAGCTTTGCTAGGTAGAGTATTCTTGGTTGTAGGTTCTTGCTATTCATCATGTTGAATATTTCTTGCCACTCCTATATGGCCTGCATAGTTTCTGTTGAGAAATCAGCTGACAATCATATGGGTGCTCCTTGTAGGTAATTGACTGTTTTTTCTGTTGCTGCTTTTAATATTCTCTCTTTGTCTTTTGCTTTTGGTATTTTAATTATGATGTGTCCTCTTTGGATTCCTTTTGTTTGGGATTCTGTGTGCTTCCTGGACTTGTAAGTCTATTTCTTTCACCAGGTGGAGGAAGTTTTCTGTCATTATTTCTTCAAATAGATTTCTAGTATCTGGCTCTATTCTTCTGGCACCTCCATAATTCTCATGTTGATACACTTGAAGTTGTCCCAGAGGCTCCTTACACTATCTTCACATTTTTGGATTCTTTTCTCTTCTTGCTTTCCCAGTGGAGTGTTTTCTGCTTCTTTGTATTTCAAATCTTTGATTTAATTCTTGCGATCCTCTAGTCTGCTGTTAGATCTCTGTATATTTTTTATTTCAGTCAGTGTATGTTTAATTTCTAGTTGGTTCTTTTTCATCTCCTCTTGGGTCTGACAAAATTTACCCATCTTTTCTAGGAAATTCTTGAAAAACCTTATAACCATGGTTTTGAACTCTATATCCAGTCATTTGTTTTCTTCCATTTCTTTTGTTTGTGATCTGTTCCTTTGTCTCCACATTTTGGCTGCTTCCCTGAGTTGGTAGAGTAACTTTGTGTGCTAGGTGTCCTATATGGCCTAGTAGCTTCGCCTCCCCAGTTAGCTGAGGTAGACTCTCTTGGTGCACCCCTTTGTGGACTGTGTGTACAGCCTTGTAGTTAAACCTTAAATGTTGTTGGTATCAAATGGCAATCATCAACAAACGACAAGTGTTGGCAAGGATGCGGAGAAAAAGGAACCCTTGTGCACTGTTGGTGAGAATGCAGACTGGTGCAGCCACTGTGGAGAACAGTATGGAGTTTCCTCAAAAAACTAAGAATGGATCTCCCATTTGACCCTGTAATCCACTCTTAGGAATTTATCCTAAGAAATTACAAACACCAATCAGAAAGGATTTATGCACCCCTATGTTCATAGCAGCACAATTTACAATAGCTACAATTTGGAAACAGCCTAGGTGCCCGTCAGCAGATGAGCGGATCAGAAAACTGTGGTACATCTACACAATGGAATTCTATGCTGCCGTTAAAAAGAAGGAATTCTTACATTTGCAGCAACCTGGTTGGAACTGGAGAGCCTTATTGCTTAGTGAAATAAGCCAGTCAATGAAGGAGAATCATCACATGATCTCACTCATTTGTGGATAATAAAGAACATTATAAACTGATGAACAAAAGGATAGATACAGAGACAGTAAAGCTTCAAACAGACTGTGAAATTACAGCAGGAAGATTAAAGTTAGGTGAGGTAGATAAGAGATCGATCAAAGGACTTGTATGCATGCATATAAGCATAACCAATGAACATAGACACTGGGGGATTGGGGTATGCCTGGGAGGGAGGGGGGGCAATGGGGAGATATGTATAAAAATTTTAAAAAATGTTATTGGTATCACTCCAGGCCAATTGGCTGTGAGATCAGCTGTGTCTATGCTGGGAGAACTTCTGTGCTGGAGTCAGCCTTATGATACAAGACTTGCAAAATTGCAACAGCCTCTATGCTCAGCTTGGATGAGGTGGAGTCTTAGGGCTGAGCAGACAGCCTTGGCTTCCCATCAGCCCTGCCCTATGGGGCACCTGGGTCTCAGTGTCCCTCAGTAATTGCTGCAACCCTTTCTGCACACTCACGCAATTGCGCCTCCAGACCTCTGCCTTTCCAGCTCCCCTGAGTTTCCTTGTGCTCCAAGGACCTGTATGAGTCTGGGTCCCTAGGGTCTCGCCCAAAACTGGGGTTCAGTGCAGTTGGAAATGGATTTCAGCACAGTTAGGAAGTTCTGTCTCTCTCCTGCTAGAGAAAGCCAGCAACACAATTAGCAGTCAGCTCTCTGTGTGTGCACTTGGCTCACGCACCTCCAGACCTTTGTTTTTTGCAGCTCCCCTAAGTTTCCATGCACTCCTCCCTTTTCACGACAGTCCAGACTCACCCCCATATGAGTCTCTCCTGGAACTGGGGTTCAGTGTAGTCTGATATGGGGTTCAGTGCAGTTGGGAGTTTCTGTCTCCCTCCCGCTAGAGGAAGCCAGCCAGGCATCCTGCCGCCTGTCCTCTCCATGCGCGTCTCTGTACCTCAGCTTTTTGCAGCTTCTCTGAGTTTCCATGAGCCCCTCTCTTTCCTTCTAGTTGTAGAATTTCCACTCAGCCAGCTTTCCTGTGGTTCTGGATGATGTCCATTCTGTCTTTTAGCTGTAGTTTTGAAATTGTTGTTTGAGGCAGCACCTATGCCGCCATCTTGCTTTCTCCAAGAAGTTTTGAATAGTTATCCTTTGAGAACTAAACCAGTAGGAATGAATTATCAACTATTTAGTCAAATATAGAAATGATTTCTGAGAAAATGTGTCACTGAGGAGATTTAGGAATCAGCATTTCTAATCAAGTTTACTAGGCTATATATACTCTAATGAAAATACTATACTAATTACTGTCATTATGTCAGTGATTACCAAGTACATATTTCCAAACCAAACCTTTCAACATCACATATTCAAGTGCCTGCTTCTCTACTTATCTACATTTGCATGTTGAGATCTCAAAGTTACTGTGTTTAAAACAGAACTTTGGGTATTTCCTCTTGTAAGTCTTCTTCATCTCAAGGGCACTGCCTGCCCAGTTGCTTAAGTCAGACATCCAGGAGTTAACTTGAGTCCTTCATTTTCCTCATCTTCATTCACTTCATTATCAAATCTTGATTCTATGTTCTAAATAAAACTAAAATCCAACCATTTATATCTCCAAAGCCACTAGCCTAGTCCAGGTGATTTTCATCTCCCTCTTGGATATTATAACATTCTCTTGCCCCTTTTCTTTATTACACCACAATTTATTGGTCAGTTGTTTAGTGGTGATTTTCATAAACTCACTTCACTATTAGAATGTATATAAATTCCTTGAGGATAGGTATAAGCTGTCTGGTTCAGTATGGTATTCCCAACATGGAACAAAGCCTGGTATCATCACAGGCACTTAGATACTTGGTAAATATTCATTGAATTACTGGACAAAAATCCAGTAGTGCCCATGATTGCTTACAGTAATATAGTTGAAGTTGGAGCCTTAATTTAATCATGTGTAGTAAAAATGACTGAAGCTAACATAATTAAAATTAGTTGTAATCCAATATGTCTGAAAGATTGTGTTAGAATTGAAATGGTTCACCTGGAACCCAGAAAGAGAGGAATCTGCAGGACTTGGCCATGTTTTTTCATCCAGCCATGTTCAGGATTGAGAAATTGTAAACCCAAAGAACATTGTTAAGTTAGTTATTAACATAAATAATTTCTTAGGCTTCAGCTGGTTCCTGAATAAAATCATCTACCTCTCTTTTTTCCTCATCATTCACCAAGCAATATTTTAATTACCAACTTTGAGTCTCTGGTGCCTTTATACTAGGAAGGAAATATTCTGGACAGCAAACACAAATATGTATATTTTGTTAATCTTCACCTAAGAATATTTTTTCCACTGCTTTACAGAGAGCTTGGAAGAAAGGGGGAGCAGGGGGGAAGAGAGAGAGAGAGAGAGGGATGACTGGTTGGCTGCCTATTGTGCATACTCCAACCAAATCCACAACCCAGGTATGTGCCCTTTATCTGGAATCAAACCTGAGACCCTTTGGTGCCAGAGCCGATCCTCTAACCACTTAGCATCACTGGCCAGGCTCAAACACAAATATTTTAGTCACTGAAAAAATATTTTAAACTCTCGAATGTAACTCTGTGAGGGCAGGAAATTGTTAATCACAGCTGTGTCCCTAGAACCTAGAAGAATGCTTAATATGAAGATTCTTTATAGGTGTTTGATAAATGAATGTGTATTAGTAAATTAGAATTATACTTTATACCACATTCTTTTATGAATTAGCTATTGTGAGTCAGTCCTGAAGTATATTTTCCATGCTAGATGCATTAGGAAAATCAGATTTCTTGTCTTACAGGCCAAATAGGAGATCCTGAACTCCAGCAGTCTACCGAAAGGGTCTGTGAGACCCTATTTGGTTAACTAGCTGACATCCTTCTCTGATGTTACGATCTTGGCTCTTTGTAACTTCAGTTCATTCTCCATGTGGCCTGCAGTTTCCTTTAAAAAGTCTAATCATGCTGTTCCTCTGCCTAAAAATCAGTTATTTACCTGTTACTTTTAGAATAAAATTATCCACAGTCTGCTTCTCCAGGGCTCCTCAGCGCTGTACTCTCAACCCTTTTTTTTTTTAAGTTTACAATTTATTAATCCTCTCATGAAAAATCTGTACAACCATCACAGATAAAGTCACTGAAGAATCTTTACTCCTTCTTTTGCCAGCACCCACATTGGCCTTAGCAGTCCACCTGACTTTCTTCATTCTGTTCTTACATTCCTTTCTGTTTTTTGGAGGTATTCTTCTTCTCAGATAGGCCATGTCTTGCAAGTCTGTGTTTGGGTTCATTTTTCTTTGCGTAACCCAAGGAATCATAAATCATGCCAAAGCCAGTGGTCTTGCCACCACTAAAGTGGGTTCTAAATCCAAACACAAAGATGACATCACATGTGGTGTTACATATTTTGGCTAGTTTTTCCCAAATTTCTGACTTAGGTACTGTTGCCTTCCCAGGGTGAAGGACATCAATGACCATTTGCTTCCACTGAAGTAGTCTGTTGATCATGAACTTCCTGGTCTGGATAGTTACCGTGTCATTCATGATGAAGGTTCATCTTCATGTAGCCAGGGAGAAAAAAAAAAAGACTTTCTACCTTTTTTAATACACCCCATTATGTATTCTAAGTTCCAGCTACACTAAATAACTACACTAAATCTCCTGAACATGCTGGTCCCCTGGATGAAATGCCTGTCCCTTCTTTCCCATCTGATGAACTTCTGCCATCCTTTAAGATCCAGCTTAGATGTTACTTTTCAAAAGAAGCCTATAATTACTTTGTGTGTGGGGAAAGCTATTCATTTCAACTTGTCTTCTTTCATTACTCAATTATAGCCCTTATCATATATTATAGCTACCTTTGAGATCCTGGAGGGCAAATTCTGTGCCTTACTCATCTTTCTTTGCTTCCCCAATTCCTAGTACAGTGGTACCTCGAGATACGAGTTTAATTCATTCCGTAACCTTGAGGCGTGGGAAACTATGAGATGCTCGAGTCGCGGTAAACTGGTGGGTCGTGTGCAGCTGGCCGATCCGCGCGATTACTCCTATCTCAAATGTTGCTCGTATTTCAAAGCAAAAATCGCTCTCTCGAGGTCTCGTATCTCAAAAATCTCGTATGTTAGAGCACTCATATCTCAAGGTACCACTGTACATGTTTGTAAATATAAGAACCCATTCGGGTGATAGATGAGAGCTAAATACTAACTTGTAACAGCGTTATCTTCTTAAATGTAACCTCCTTCATTTCAATGATGGATCGTGATTTCAGTCATGATCAATGATTCTCTTTCTCTCTTTTTTTCCCCAATATTGTTTTATTCTAATGGCCATCATACAGACAATCTGCTTCAAAGAGCCTTCACTGTCATGTGTGCAAACTGAGGCTCAGGCTTCTTGGCTTGGCCAGAAGCCCATAGAACTTGGAGGACTGGCATGTTGCTTTATGAATGACAAAAGGAATATAATTGTGAGAAATTAGTGTTCACCAAAATAAAACGCTACCTACACTGCCAGCCTGATTGACTAGATGCATATTGACTAGATCAATAACCAAAAATACTAAGACTTGTTAAGGGGCCTTTACAAAGCAGGCTTCCTGGGAGAACCCAGGAGGCTAATCACCCAGGCTTGAAAGTGAAGAAACAAAATCACACTGGAGATAAAATCAATATGGAAATTTTCTCTGAGAACAACCAGTAGAGTTTTGGTCCAGAGATATCTGAAGACAGTCAAATATGGGGAACGGGGGGAGGGGACTCCTCCATGCACTGTACTCTGGACAGCAAACACAAATATCTAGTCATTGATATTTCTAACTCTCTCTCCCTCTCCCTCTCTGAAATAAAAAAATATTTTTTAAAAAATGGTAAATTTCATGTCATGTGTTTTCACCACAATAAAACAGTTAATGTGTAAAAAAAAAAAGTGGGGGGGGAGAAAAAAGATTCAGCACACCATGTACATACTCAGTACCTTGGATTGTCACTACTCATTGCCCATCTTTCTGCCTTGTTCTTGAGAGACTTAGTAACCCCAAACCCAATGTTACAGAAAACCAGAATAATCAAACCATGCTCAGAGAGTTTGGAGTTACATTTATTACACGCGGGTCCAGAGGAAAATGTTTCTCAAATTCTGGGACCCAACATGCAGAAATTTTTCATATTTATATGTTTTTACCTTCTTTGTCTCCCAAACATGGGATGTTTCCCACCCCTTTGCAAGTTCTTAAAGGGCCCCTATGTGCTGAGGCCTGGAGACATCAACCAAAGGCCTGGCCTGGTACCAGCCCTGATAATTTGTCCAGGGAAGGTTTAATGGCCTCTCTGAAGTGAGAATAATCTCATTTTCCTATTATTTAAGCAAGCAAGCATTTACAGAAGCCAATAGCAAGGTTAAAATTTCAAACAGTAGTTTTTATATAAGATGGATGCTTCACCAGCACAGTGTTTAGAATTTCTTAGGAGCCCAATAAATATTAAAAGAATGCATTAAATAATACTTGAAATAAAAAATTAATTTCCTCCTTTCTTCTTTTAAAATTGCTCTTTAAGGCTTTTTCTAATCAGCCAGCCTACTATAATTTTATCCTTTTCTGTCTTTATGTAATACTTTTCATTTTGACTGTGCTATCTTGCATTGTTTACTTTTAAATGTACTTATCCTTTCTTTTCAGCTAGATTATAAAATCCTTGAAGGCAGGGACTCTGTACTGTTGCCTCCTAAAGTATTTTAAATCTAGTAGCATTTTGATGCTTAGTAAAACTAAGGTTTACTTAGTGTTTGGGCATCTCCACAGAAGACTTCAAAACTCTTTAAGAAAACCACAATGAGAAACCACCCCTCACATTCATTAGGATGGCTATTAGAACAACAACAACAACATAAAAGTAGGGAATGATAAGCGCTAGCAAGAATGTTGGTGGAAGTGTAAAATGGTGCAGCAACTATGTATGGCTGATCCTCAGAACAGTATGGTAGTTCCTCAAAAAGTTAAAAATAGAATTACCATATGAATTAGCAATTCCAATTCTGAGTATATATCCAAAAGAATTGAAATCAGGGTCTTGAAGAGATATTTGTATAACCATGTTCATAGCAGCAGCATTCACAGTGGCCAAGAGGTAGAAGCAATTCGTATTCGGTCATAGATGAATACTTATATGTATTTAACCACAATCTTGTTTTTAAAAGCACTGAATGGAGAGTCAAAAGACAAAGGTTGGAGTTCTTTTTCCTTATGCCTTGATTTTTTTCATCTGCGCAATTTCAGGTTGTTTTTTTGTGTGTTATTTTTTTAAATGTGAGGATCAAATAGAAAAGATAGCAACAATCAAAAACTTTGAGTATTGTTTTTTCAGTATTCCAGTGTCTGATATTTTTGAATATTAATTATAAGTTTCATGTCTTATTTTGTAACAAAATACTTTTAAAGATGCCTCAGCAATAATCTGTTACCACTTCAAAGGCTATATGGGTGCTGAACTCTTTCAATTTGAACTGCTCACCTTATAATTTGGTCCCAGGAAAGCAGCAAATAAATAGCCTTTTTGAAGACTATTGATGACCTAAGATGATAATTACTAATGTGGTTTAACATTAATTGAGAAAATACAAGCTCAGGTTTTTCATGTGAGCGTGAGAAAGCTAATCCCAACTTGATAGAATAAGTGGAAGAATTAACATTTGCTGAGTATGTGCTAAGAGTCAGGCCCTACAGCAGATGTGTTGTATGCATTCTCTCTTTTAATCCTCAGTCTTGTCAGGTTAATAATATCATGCTCATTTTATAAACAGGGACATGAAGCTCAGAGAGGTTAAGTCACCCATGACCACACAATGAATGACTGAGATGGAATTAGAGTCCAGGTCTGTGTGACTCTGAAGCTCATACACTTTCTATTCTCGTACACTGCCTCTCAAAATATTTGATTCTGCCTATTGATAATAGAGTTAATGGTAAATGATATATATTGATGTATATTTGTACATTTATATCAATTATCTTAGTTGGTCATTACAAATAAGATAGGCTGTGTAGGAATGAGTATCACCACGTTAATAATGAAGAAACATAAAATCAGAAAATTTAACTTACCTAACATCAACCAACCAAGAAATGATAATAACAGGACTTGAAAACAGGTACTGAAATTCCCTGACCTAGGCTGTTTCCACATAAGCTTCATGAAAGTGGAATTTTACCTCTGAATTTTATGTTTCTGACACTATTTTTTTTTTAATTTTCACCCAAGGATATTTTTCCATTGATTTTTAGAGAAAAGGAAAGACAGAAATATCTATGTGAGAAAAACACATCAATTGGTTCAGTCATTCAACCCAAACATGACCTAGGCTATTGCTGGTTTCGGTTTTTCAAAATGGAAATTTATATTATTTTTCTGGCATAAAGGAAATAAGTAAATCCTCATTAAAAATGAAACAATGCATAAATAAAAAGTACAAGCCATCCAAACAATTTTAAAATATATTTTTATTGATTTCAGAAAGGAAGGGAGTGGGAGAGAGAGAGAAACATTAATGATGAGAATCACTGATTGGCTGCCTCCTACACACCCCATACTGGAGATTTAGCCCACAACTAGGGCATGTGTCATTGACTGAAATTAAACCTGGGACCCTTCAGTCCGCAGGCCAACACTATTCACTGAGGCAGACCAGCTAGGGCCCAAAATTTTTATTAGGCATATACAAATACACACACACACACACACACACACACGTTTTTACAAGACTGAAGAACTTAGCCAAAGTGTCCTACTTCTGTAAAGAAGGTAAGTATATAGAGAGAAAAGATGGGGCAAGAAGGTATGACCAGAAAGTCTAGTGGAAGAGTGCTGGGGAGTGAAATTCCTCTTTTAGTGAGATTGACAGAAAGAAGTAGAACAGATAGAAAGAGTTTAGGGGAGTTAACTACTAGAGATTTCTGTTTTGTTTTTAAAAGTAGGAGGCACAGCCCAGCCAGTATGGCTCAGTGGTTGAGCATTGACCTATGGACCAGAAGGTCACGATTCAGTTCCTGGTTAGGGCAAATACCTGGGTTGTGGGCTCCTTCCCCAGTGTGAGTCATGCAGGAGGCAGCCAGTCAGTGATTCTCACTCATCACTGATGTTCCTATCTTCGTCTCCCTTCCTCTCTGAAATCAATAAAAATATATATTTTTTTAAAAAGTAGGAGGCAGCCCTGACTGTTTTTGCTCAGTTGCTCAGAGCCTTGGCTTCTGGACTAAAGGGTCTCAGGTTCAATTCCCAGTCAAGGGCACATATTTGTATGCAGGTTTGCTCCCTGTCCCTAGTAAGGCCTTGTGTAGGAGGCAACCAGTCGATGTATCTCTCAATTCAATATTCCTCTCTCTCTCTCCCTTTCTCTTCTTTCCTCCCTGTCACTCTCTCTGAAAAAACAATGGAAAAAATGTCCTCTGGTGAGGACTAACCAAAGGGGAAAAAAAAAAAGTAGGAGACAGATTCATCTGCTAAAAATTGGGTGGGGCAGGGTGCATGAAGAAAAAGGGAAAGGTAATATGGGGCATAACTACTCATATTCAAAATGTTGCACTCTCATCTTCTGAAGACTTAATCTGCTGAAGCCTTTAAATCAGAGTTGAAAAATTGAATAAAATATATCTGAATAGTCCTCCTTCTCTTTTGCAAAAAACCATGTGCCCAGATTCAGGATGGACCCCTGTCTTAGATTCTGGGAATGGGATTTTCTCTGTGGAGGGAAACTGACTAAGGTGGTATATTGAAGAGCAAAGGAAGAGAGAAAAATGTGAAGAGGGCACAAGAGCCAGTGTTATATATTTCATAACACATGGAAGGTAATTAAAATAGCCAAAACTTCTGTGTTTTCCTCAAATCCCAATTTGAACCTCACTGTGTGCAGTGGCAGTGAATCAGATGTAATCTAATATTGACATATTTCTTGGAAATGTAATTACCTCTGGAGAAATCTACAGTGAGCATATTCAGTCATTTTGGAAGGCAGTGGTGATTTCTCCAAGGGTGTTATTTTTAAAATCAAAATAAGCCTGGCCAGTGTAGCTCAGTGGTCGAGCATTGACCTATGAACCAGGAGTTCACAGTTCAATTCCCAATCAGGGCACTTGCCCATGTGGCAGGCTGGATCCCCAGTAGAGGGCGTGCAAGATTCCCCCTCAGCATTGATGTTTCTCTCTTCTCCCTCATTGGAATCAATGAAAACATTTTTTTTTTTAAGTTTAATAACAAGCAACTATCTATAATGAAGAAAATCTTTATTTCAAACTATCACTTGAAATGAAAATAGACAGTATTTCTCAGAATGTGGTCTGAAGAACAATTGCATATGGGAGTTAGGATGTTAGGGGTTAGGAGGAGGTGAAGATGGAGAAGTTTGTTAACATTGTAGTCCCATGTCTCTGGGGTGGGACCTGAAATCTGAATACTTTACAGATGTCCTGGCCTATACTTTACAGATGCGGCTGCACTGGTTAGGGCCACAGGTTTGATTCCCAGTCAAGGGCACATACCTGGGTTGCAAATTTGATCCCCTACCCTGGTTAGGGTGCATACAGGAAGCAACCAATCAATGTCTCTCTCACATTGATATTTCTCTGTCTCTCCCCCTCCTTTCCACTCTCCCTACAAAGTCAATGGGAAAAAATATCCTTGGGTGAGGATTAACAAGAACAAAAATCAATGAAAAAATACCTTCAGGTCCTAACTGGTTTGGCTCAGTGGATAGAGCGGCGTCGACCTGTGGACTCAAGGGTCCGAGGTTCAATTCCGGTACCTTGGTTGCAGGCATATCCCCAGTAGGGGATGTGCACGAGGCGGCTGATTGACATTTCTCTCTCATCAATGTTTCTAACTCTCCCTCTCCCTTCCTCTCTGTAAAAAAATCAATAAAATATATATATTTTAAAATACCCTCAGGTTAGGATTAACAACAAAAATAAATAAATACAGATGTTCCAGATGGTTTTATTAAAAGCTTTTATTATGAAAAATATCAATGCTATAAAAAATAGAGAAACGAGTATCATGAATCTCACTGTACCCATCACACAGCTTTAACAACTCAAGTTTTCTTCTGTATCTATTATAGCTCTGCCACTGGATTATCCTATATAATAAAGAGCTGATATGCAAATGGTTGTCACACCCTCATGCCATCACACCATAACAGCTCAAACACTTAACAATGGGGAGGAATAGGGACCAGCCAGGCACAACTGAGCTCACGAGAGAGGAATGGGAACCAGCCAGGCTGTGGCCCAGGAGAGGGACAAGTCGCACATCCCTCGGTCCCAAGCACCTGTGCCTGGGAGAGGAGAGGGACATGCTGCATGTTCTGTGGTCCCGAGTGCCAGCAGCTGGGGCTGCAGCCCAGGAGAGGGACAAGCCTCCCACCCCACAGTCCCGGGCAACTGCAGTTGCAGCCTGGGTGAAGTCACCTGCCCACAGTCCCAGGCGAAGCTGGCCTGGTTCCTTGGGTGCCTGGGGCCAGCTGGAGGAGGGAATCCTGGGTCCCAGATGTGGGATGAGGCAGAGGCAGTTGAGGGTGATCAGGCCAGCAGGGGAGCAGTTGGGGTGATAAGACTGGTAGGGGAGCAGTTAAGGGCAATCAAGTAGGCAGGCAGAGGTGGTTAGGGGTGATCAGGTAGGCAGGTAGAGGTGGTTAGGTGGCAGGCGAGTGGTTAGGAACCAGTGGTCCCAGATTGTGAGAGGCAATTGGACATCCCCCGAGGGGTCCCAGATTGAAGATGGTGCAAACCAGACTGAGGGACTGCCCCCACAGCATGCACAAATTTCATGCACCGCATCTCTAGTTATTAAATAAGTTATATTATTTATTATTATTTATCATTTTGTTTCATCTGTAAATATTTTAGGATTTATTGCTAAGTGATAAAAAAACATAATCACAAACCATTATCATGCTAAATAATTCTTGGTTACTAAAGATATATCTACTTCAATCATTGAAAAATTATGAGGTTATGTCTCATTTCCATTTAAGCTGCCAAGGTTATATGTATCTCACTGATATATAATTTTCCCAAAGGTTCAAATTGTGTTTACACAAAGGCAGATAGGTGATTTGAATCATAAGTGGGTATTGAATTTTGTTTAATTTTTTTAATGTTAACATGGTTATATGTACAGTTTTGAGTTACATTAATAAAGTTTCTAAGGTTGAATCATTCCTGTGATAAAATCCTAGATTATAAAATTGAATTTGATTTGTTAAATTTATTTGGGATTTTTGTGACTATATTTATAGATGAGCTTGACCTGTAAATTTTTTTCTTCTCTTACTGCCCTTGTTGGATTTTAGGTTCAGGAGTATGTCAGTCTTATAAAATGGCATTATTTATCAACATTTCAACAGTTTTTTTTCACCATTAGATTTTGAACTTCCCTATTTCTGTTTAAGTATATTCCTTAATAGTTCTTTCAGCAAGAGTGTTCTGGTGGTAAATGTTCTAAGTCTCCGTAGATGTTTAAATAAATTTATTCTGCTTTTACTCCTAAATTATAGTTTATCTACTAGTAGTTATAGATTTATGTCACCTTGTTCAGGAAACCCTCTAGATTTCACAAGTTCTAAATACAATTTTATATAAATTTCTCAGTTAAACATTCCTGAACGATATAGATAATATGAATTTGAGTGGCTAATTTAGTGCATGCTTGCAGTTTTGCTCCAATACCTATCTATATATTAGAGGCCTGGTATACAAAATTTGTGCATGGGTGCGGTCCCTAGGCCTGGCCAGCAATCAAAGTGTGAGCGTCTGGCATTAAAGTGCAGGTCCCAGCTGACCTCTGGTCCTGGGCAGCATCTAGTCTCCAGGGCCCCCGTGCGGCCCCACTCCGCCTGAGTCATGGCATCTGAGTCCCCACACAGGGATGCAGTGAGCACAGCCAGACACCCAGGCCCGGGCACAGTGTGGGCCTCTGGGTTGCCCAGTGGTGCCTCATGGTAGCCGGGCGGGTAGCATAGTCTCTTGAAGACTGGCTCCTGCGTGAATCCACAGGGAGCCAAATTGGCCCCTGTGGTCCTGGCAGCTGTGGCTCAGCTCGCCTAAAAGAAGCAGTGTGGGTGCAGGGCAGGCTCCTTGTGGGTGCCTGGCACCTGAGCACGGGGCTTCCCTGGTGCACGAACCCCAGCATCCCAGGGAAGGGTAATAGGGGGAGTGAGAGTGAGCTTGGCAGACACCCCGCATTCTCATTGCACCTCTGTCCCCATCACCCCTGCCACCAGGTAGCCAATGAGAGGTTGCAGCACATCACTGATGCCCGTCATGTTTCGTGCCGCCCCCTGGTGGTCAGTGCAAGTCATAGTGAGTGATTGAACTCAGGTCTCCCAGTCCAACCCCTGGTCAAATGACCGCCCCAGGGGACAATTTAATATTAGGCTTTTATATCCTATGTAATAAAAGCCTAAGCTACTGAAAGACCTGTTGACCGGTTGCTATGATGTGCCACCAGGGGGCAGCCACTCAATGCAGGCAATGAACATATGCTATGAAAAATATCAATGCTATATAAAAAATAGAGAAACTAGTATCTTTATTCCTCCTTCTCCTTCTCCTCGTCCTCCTGAAGGCAGGAATGAAGAGAGCATTTGGGAAATGGGGGACACTTGGATTGGTATTAGAGTTAATGTTGGGGAACAATAGATTAGGCAGAGACAAATGATAACATACCTGCTAAGATGCCAAAGTGAGGCTTTAAGAATTGATCAGATAGACCAGTAGCTGGCAAACTATAGTAAGCTGGTGAGCCAAATGTGAACCATCTTCTGTTTTTGTAAATAAAGTTTTCTTGGAACACAGCCATGTCCACTTCTTTACATATTTCTATAGCTGCTTTCTGGCAAAGACAGAGTTGCCACAGAGATCTTATGGCTTACAAAGCCTTTACAGAAAATTTGTTGGTTCCTGAGATAGTAAGGACTTGTTGAAAGGGGGATTTTAGAGAAAGGCTTTGATTCAATCAATTTAATTTTAGACTGTAAGCTAAAACTAAAAAAAGATTTTGGGTGTTTTCAGAAACTCACACCAAAATGATGAAATTTTAGGTCAAAGAATAGGGAAATATAAAACTCTCTGATAAGGACAAAAATTAAAATTTTATTTAAGACCATTAAAAGAATCTCATATATTTACAGCTTCTTTAATAAAGCTCCAAGACAGGTTTACAAAACTTTAATTGAAATTTTTTCCTAGTTTTCAGACAATGTGCCTTAAGGAATAATTTAGGTTGAAATGAATCTCATTGTCTTGCTTTAACACTTCTTGGACAATTATTTAGTTTTCCCATCTGCTGGTGTTCTTTTGTTTATGAATCTTTCACAAACCAGTTGGGGCCAATTATCTTCTATGCAATTAAAGCTGTTTAATGTAGCTTGCTAGATCCTCTCTTCCCCCAACTGGTGGGCGGGGTATGACGTAACCAGCATCTGCAGGACATTCCCGAGACATTGAACCATCAATCAGCCTGTGCCAAGTGCCCTGGGCCCCACCCCTTCCCATT
>JAAGEH010000480.1:4164403-4240992 GCA_011751065.1 Lasiurus cinereus
CTCTCTCTCTCTCTCTCTCTCTCTCTCTCTCTCTCTCTCTCTCTCTCCTGGACATCTCTAGGCCTTTCCAACTATTTACTGATAAAAGACAGGGAATAGCTATTGGGGTCCTCACCCAGCCTCTAGGGCCAACGTTTACCCCCGTCGCCTACCTGCCCAGACAGCTTGATCCCACGGTTCGGGGATGGCAGCCCCTGCTCTCACCAAGGAGGCCCAGAAGATCTGCCTCCAGCAACCCTTACAGGTCTCCACTCACAGGCTACAGGCTCTTCTGTCCCACCAATGCTTTTCTCTCCTTGCCCCCTCTCACATGCAGGAACTCCATCTCCTGTTCCTCGAGAGTCCTGACATCTCTTTAACTCATTCCCCAGCCCTGAACCCGGCCACTCTCCTTGCCACTGCCTCCACCCAACCTGTGCATTCCTGCCCCGAGGTCATTGAGGCCCTCACTCAACCTCGGACTGGACTCTCAGATTTTTCTCTCTCTAATCCTGATTTAACTAAACTGCACATATCCTACCACCCACAATCATCGGGTAAGATTGAGAGGATCAACAGCATCCTTAAAGACCATCTAACTAAACTCTCTCTAGAAATTCACAGCTCCTGGCCGAACCTCCTGCCCATGGCCCTGACCAGAATCCGAATTACACCAAGGAGCCCCACCTTTTTAAACCCTTTTGAACTCCAATATGGGAGACCCTTTTTCTTTTTCTTTTTTTAAAAAATATATTTTTATTGATTTTTTTTTACAGAAAGGAAGGGAGAAGGATAGAAGATTAGAAATATCGATGAGAGAGACATCGATCTGCCACCCCATGCACGCCCCCTACTGGGGATGTGCCCGCAACCAAGATACATGCCCTTGACAGGAATCGAACCTGGGATCTTTCAGTCCCCAGGCCCATGCTCTATCCACTGAGCCAAACCGGTTTTGGCTGGAAGACCCTTCTTGCTCAACCACCGTCTCCCTACTGACCCTCCTCTCCTGGCTGTTTATTTTCCATGCCTGCCCTCACTCAGGCAACTGCTCCAGGAACACGCTGACAGCCTTCTGTCCAGGCCAGAACCAGCCGACCAAGATTCCTGAGGACCAGCCCTCCAGCTGGGAGACTTGGTCCTCCTCAAGAACCTTATCCCCAGGTTGTATTTCAGCTCCAAGCCCAGAAAAGCAGCAAAACTAGACAAGTGATGTTGTGGCAGACTCAGGCCAGATTTTACCTCCCAAGTGACTCAACAGGATCGCTCTGGAGACTTCACCAACCAGTCCCTTGGGGAAACCATGCTGCTGCACTCCTCGCCCAGCACAGAAAACACCCCATGGCTCCTCCCATCATTAGGCCCACTAGTATCTATTCCTTTAATTTTGCTCTTTGGCCCCGTCTCATGCGCTGTTTCACTAGTTTTTTGCAGAACAGAATGCAGGCGTTCACCAACCAGAAAGGTGGGAGAGATTTACCTGGCCTTGAATTCAGAACCTAGAAACACCTATGTCACCAGAATCCTTGAGATCCTAGGTAGATGCCCCTGACGATGCCCCCTCTCAGCAGGAAGTAGCTTCAGAAAACGGACCTTCACCCCCTGACCTTGCCCAGACTCTCAATTTTTTTAATATCACCAAAAGCCTGGAATGATAGATCCTCTCTTTTCCAACTGGTGGGTGGAGTATGAAGTAACTGGTGTCTGTGGGACATTCCTAAGACATTGAATCACCAATCAGCGTGTGTCGAGTGCCCCGGGGCCCATCCCTTCCCGTTCCTCCACTCAAAAGGCGTGTTCACCACTGCACATGTTGCTGTCTCCCCAGAATGTGGGTCCTTCTCCTCCTCCTCCTCCTTCTTCTCCCCTTCTAATTCTGGTTTTTCTACCCTCCTCCATAAAGAATCTCACTCGTTAGTGTGGAATAAACTTCCTCTTTAACATGCCTTGGTCCCCAGCTCCCGTTTCCTGCGTGTCAGAGCTTACACAGCTATTTCTTACTAATAGTGGGCATTTTTTTATGATACTTTTCCCCCTTCTAACTAAAGCTCTCTCATTCGGTATGAGGGTTTCTGCAAATTAACATTCCCAGTAAACTTTTTGTAGGGTTCAACCTTTTCTGAATCATATCTTCTCCCCTATGTTGACAGCTGAAGCACTCCCTGAAGTTTAATAAACTGTTATTTTTATATTCATTTTTTACTTCACCCATGAACATTCAGCAGAAGAAACAGGCAAGGTATAGCTAGGAAGTTGTATCTAGAAGATAAAAATGTAATGTTTAAGATGATAACAAAATGTTCCCTTTAAAAAATTACTTTCACTTATTGTCATCTATGCTCTAAATTCCCACATTTTCATAATGAATTAACATTTATTGAAATCTTACAAGGTGCATGGCAATGGAGATCAAAGAAGTATAAGAGGGGAGGAGAGGGTAGTCTAAAAGAAGTCAGTGGGGGAAAAGGGAATATATGTAATGCTTTCAACAATAAAGTATTACAATTTTTTTTTAAGATTTAATTTTAACAAAGCAAAAAACAAAAATGAAAAAAGTACACAACATATTTCAAGTGGCAAAAGACATTTCAGAGCAGGGAGCTGTAATAACACTAGGAAAGGGATAAATGAGGAGGAAAAGGCTTTGGGAAGTAAGTAGGAATGATAGGGTTAAGGTGGAAATCTTAGAGAAGGCCTTCCAAAGGAGTAATTGAATAAAGTGCAAGCAGAAATAGCTGCCACATGCAAGAAGCAGTAAGAAAACTAATCAGAGACAGAACCAAGATGATGGGATAGGTAAACACCTACACTGCTGCCTCACACAACAATTTCAAAACTACAACTAAAAGACAGAACGGACATCATCCAGAACCACAGGAAAGCTGGCTGAGTGGAAGTTCTACAACTAGAAGGAAAGAGAGGGGCTCACAGAGACCCAGAGGAGCTGCAAAAAACTGAGATACGGAGACGCGTGCGTGGAAAGAGCAGGTGCTGGAATACCTGGCTGGCTTTCTCTGGCGGGAGGGAAATGGAGACTCCCAACGGCATTGAACCCCTTATCCTATGACACTAAACCCCAAGTCCAGCCAAAACTCATACATGGGAGTTTGGACTATGGAAAGGGAGAAGTGCACGGAAATTTGGGGGAGTCGCAGGAGGGCAGAAGTCCGGCAGCACGCACAGCACTGCGTGCAGAAGACCGACTGCTGATTGTGCCACTGGCTTTCACAAGAGGGTGGGAGACAAAGCATCCCAACTGCGCCACTTCTAACTCCATTAAACCCCAGATTCGGGCGAAGTCCTGGGGACTCAGATTGATATGGCCCTGGATTGCAGGGGAGCTGGAAAGCCAGCAGTCTAGAGGCACTGCGAGAGCGCATGCTCAGGGACTGCTCCAGCCATTACCCAGTTACGTGACACTTGGGGCTGTGGAGGGCGGGGCCAACTGGGAGGCAAGGCGGTCCCTTAAGCCCTGAGACTCCACCCATTCCAAGCTCAGCAGAGAGGCTTCTGCAGTTTTGCTAGTCTGGTATCATAAGGCTGAATCCAACACAAAAATTCTCCCGGCGTAGTTAAAATGCTGAGACAAGGGAAGAGATCCCAAACAAAAGAAATGGAGGAAAACAAACAACTGGATATAGAGTTCAAAACCACGCTTATAAGGTTCTTCAAGAATATCCTAGAAAAGATGGATAAAGTTAGCAAGACCCAAGAGGAGATGAAAAGGAACCAACTAGAGATGGAAAAGGTCCAACTAGAAATTAAACATACACTGACTGAAATAAAAAATATTATACAGAGACCTAACAGCAGACTAGAGGAAGGCAAGAATCAAGTCAAAAATTTGAAATATAAAGAATCAGAAAACACTCCACTGGAAAAGCAAGAAGAGAAAATAATCCAAAAATGTGAAGATAATGTAAGGAGCCTCTGGGACAGTTTCAAGTGTACCAACATCAGAATTGTGGGGGTGCCAGAAGAAGAAAGAGAGAGCAAGTTACTGAAAACCTATTTAAAGAAATAATTACTGAAAACTTCCCACATCTGGTAAAAGAAATAGACTTACAAATCCAGGAAGCACACAGAACCCCATATAAAAGAAAACCAAAGAGGACTACACCAAGACACATCATAATTAAAATACCAAGAGCAAAAGACAAAGAGAGAATATGAAGCAGCAAGAGAAAAACAGTTCATTACCTACAAGGGAGCACCCATACAACTGTCAGCTTATTTCTCAACAGAAGCAATGCAGGCCAGACGGGAGTAGCAAGAAATATTAAACATGATGAATAGCAAGAACCTACAACCAAGAATAATCTATCCAGCAAAGCTATCATTCAGAATTGAAGGGCAGATAAAGAGCTTCACAGATAAGAAAAAGCTAAAGGAGTTCATCAACTCCAAACCAGTATTATATGAAATGCTGAAAGGTATTCTTTTAGAAGAGGAAGAAGAAAAAGGTAAAAGACAAAAAATTATGAACAACAAATACATATCTATCAACAAGTGAATCTAAAAATTAAGTGAATTAAAAATTTGATCAACAGAATAAACTGGTGAATATAATAGAATCAGGAGCATAGGGAGGGAGTGGACTGATAATTCTCAGAGGGGAAGGGGTGAGGAAGGTACAGGGAGAGACTGGACAAAAATCATACACCTATGGATGAGTTCAATGGGAGGGAGGTAAGGGTAGAAGGAGGGCTTGGAGCTGGGTGAAGGGGAGCTATGGTGGGGAAAAAAGAGAAACACATGTAATAATCTGAATAATAAAGATTTAATTTTAAAAAATCGGAGAATGGACAATGGACTAAAGTATATATCAATGCTAAATTTGCTGATGTTGGTTAACATTATGTGGTAAGGTAAATAGGATGTCCTTATGCTTAGGAAATGAACACTGAATTATTTGGAGGTAAAGAACCATGAAGTTTGCAACTTATTCTCAAATTGTTTGGAAAAAAAAAGTGTTTGTACATGCATGTATATGTGTATAGACAGACAGGACATGAAAATGATAAAGCAAATGTGTAAAAATGTTATCAAGTAATTATAGGTAAAGAGAATACAGACAATTTTTGTAGTACATGTATTTTTTCAATTTTCCATAAATTTGAAATTATTTCCTTCCTCAAATTTCTAAAATTATACTCTTCAAAAGATACTGATGAAAAAACAAATAGGCAAACCTTAGCCTAGAAAATATTCACTATACACATATAGAACAAAGGACTTGTACACAAATAACTCCTATTCAGATATTAAAAAACACTCCAGTTTTAAAAAGGACAAAAACTTGGACACATACTTCATAAAGAAAGAAATATAGATGGACAATAAACATGAAAAAATTATTTTAATTAGTGATAATCGCGCCTTGGATATACCTCATTGGCTATGATGCTGCCACTGTACAAAGTTACACTGGGAAAAATTATTTAAAAAAAAACAAAATGTTTTTAAATTGTTAATGTTTAATTAATTATTTTTTAATTAAATCTTTATTATTCAGATTATTACATTTGTTTTTCTTTTTTCCCCTCCATAGCACCCCTCCACCCAGCTCCCACCCTTCCCTCCCTCCCGTTGACCTCATCCATAGGTGTATGATTTTTGTCCAGTCTCTCCCTGTACACCCCTCACCCCTTCCCCCCTGAGAATTATCAGTCACGGGTGGGTCTGGAGCAGCAAGTCCTCCGCGGGCTCCGCCGTGAGTGACTCTTCAGTCCGCAGGCCGATGCTCTATCCACTGAGCACACCTCCTCCTGCTGCCACAGCGGCAGCTAATGTTTAATTAATTTTATAATAGAAATTAAATTCAGAAAAAGCTAATAGAAATTTAGAATTAAGAGTATAGATCTCCTTCCTGGACTCCTTGGTAGCCTGTCATGGGAGGTCCTTGTCACCATCCTCTTGCCTCCTCTAGCCCTGTAGAGCCCCACAAATCTCAATTATGCATAAGTGTATCTCGGTCCACATTGGCCAGGCTGGTGTCCAGATCAGCAATGCCTGCTGGGAATTCTGTTGTCTGGAATACAACATCCAGCCTGATGGCCAGATGCCAAATGACAAGACCATTGTGGGGAGAGATGACTCCTTCAACACATTCTTCAGTGAGACAAGCACTGGAAAGCATGTGCCTAGAGCAGTGTTTGTAGACCTGGAACCAACAGTCATTGATGAAGTTCATACTGGTATCTATCGTCAACTCTTCCATTCTGAGCAGATCATCACAGGCAAAGAAGATTCTGCCAATAACTATGTCCATGGGAACTCCATTATTGGCAAGGAGATCATTGACCAAATGATCTCCTCATCTTGGACCAAATTTGAAACTGGCTGACCAATGCACAGGTCTTCAGGGCTTCTTGGTTTCCCACAGCTTTGGTGGGGGAACTGGTTCTGGGCTCACCTCTCTACTGATGGAATGTCTCTCCGTCGATTATAGCCAGAAGTCCAAGCTGTAGTTCTCCATTTACCCAGCCTCCCCACTTTCCCCCCGCAACCCCCGCCCAGGTTTCCACAGCTATAATTGAGCCCTACCACTCCATCCATCCTCACCACTTACATCATCACCCTGGAGCACTCTCATTATGCCTTCATGGTTGACAGTGAGGCCATCTACAATATCTATCATAGAAATCTCAATATTGAGCACTCAACCTACACTAACCTTAACTGCCTTATTAGCCAGACTGTATCCTCCATCACTGCTCTCCTCAGGTTTAATGGAGCCCTGGATGTTGATCTGATCGAATTCCAAACCAATTGGTGCCTTATCTCTGCATCTACTTCCCTCTGGGCACATATGCCCCTGTCATCTCTGCTGAGAAAGCCTATGAACAGCTTGCTGTAGCAGAGATCACTAATGTATGTTTTGAGCCATCCAACCAGATGCTGAAGGATGACCCTCGCCACAGTAAATACATGGCTTGTCAATTGTGCTGTGGTGATGTGGTTCTTAAAGATGTCAATGCTGCCATTGCCACCATCTACACTGAGGGTGCCATGCTGTGTAGACTGGTGCCCCACTAGCTAAAAAGTTGTTATTAATTACCAGCCTCCCACTGTGGTACCTGGTGGAGACCTGGCCAAAGTACAACCAGCTGTGTGCATGCTGAGCAACATTGCACTGTTGATGAGGCCTGAGCTTACCTGGACCACAGGTTTAACATGTTGTGTGCCTTTGTTCACTGGTTTGTGGGTGAGGGCATGAAGGAAGAAGAATTTTCTGAGGCCTATGAGGACATGACTGCCCTTGAGAAGAATTATGAGGAAGTTGGAGAAGATAGTGCTGAGGGAGAGGATGAGGGTGAAGACTATTGACCTGTCTACTGCAATATTACAATCTGATGTCTTACAACTGACTGTCTTATTTCTGTTGTTCTGTAAAGTCCATTTGTGTACCAAACTTGTCAATAAAAGTGATGTTTTTATTTAGAAATAAATAAATAAAATTCTAATAAATTAGATGTTAACAATGTATTCAAACTTGAAAATTGATATCTTGGGCAATAACAAAATATCATCTTGCTGCAGATACAATCATTTCTGGACAAGAAGTCACCTAGAATTACCATTATTGCAGAAGTTAGGAATCATGAATTAACAGGAATATCTTATTTTTATATCAATTTTTATATGGATCCTCTTAATCATTTGATAAACCAGATGTCACAATAGGATATCTCTGAATCCCATAAAAAAAGCTGGGTTGCCAATATTCATGGAAATGTAAAATAGCCTGATATGTGAGAAAGAGCACTGGATAAGAAGTCAAAAGACTTCAAGTATAGTTCATAGTTCTGCCACTAAATAGCTAATCAAATCGTTTAACTGCTCTGGGCTAAACTTTTTAAAAATATATAAAATGAAAATTATATATTAAATCATCTTCAAGAACTCTTCCAATAAAATGTTTGTGAGGTGGGAAAGTAAGGAAAATTGCAGAAGCATTGCCTAGTAAAGGTCTCCCATGTCCAATATGGTTATATGTGCTCAAGGATAGAATACAGAAAGTATTTACTATGCCTACTTATCTCATTTATTCTTAGAGACAGATCAAAGCATCTTAATTGGTGAAGGAAATGATACCATGAACTCCAGAATATTGTCATGACAGTTTTCAAATCCAATGAGATAACTATTCAGGTCAGTAAAAGAAAAATAACTCGCAGAAAAAAAGAAAAATCTTTTGTGTGTGTCATGCTCTGTGCTAATTATATAGCTATGTCATCTCTTTTCATATGATACAGGTTTACTCTCCCCATTTTTTAAATTTAAATTTTTGGACCACAGAGTTTAAATGATTGGAAGCCCATATTCATTGCATATTCCATCCCATCTCTGTCTAGAGAGTTAAATGTTTCCATGGAACCTTCCTATTCCTTATATGGAAACTTCCTTAATCACCTTAGCCTACATGATTTCTTTTCTGAGTTTCTCTAGTGTGTATTATCTATACAACCACTTTCATATCTATAACCTTTTGCAATGTTGTTTATATGTAATTCATTTATTAATCAGTAAGTATTGATTGAACAGCCACCAAAGAACCCCATAAGGCAGTGGGGATACACAGATGAATAAGACAGTCCCTGCCTTCAGGAATTAAAATCTAGTGGAGAACACAATCCTATTAGCACTTTATTTAAACATCTCAATCCATTCTCAGATTTAATCACTTTCTCTGCTTTTTTCTCCTCTAGTTTGGTACCTTCTAATTTCAGCTCTCAGGCCAACAATGAGCCTGAAGTAGCAAAACTAAGCCTTAAGGGAAAGGAGAATTTTAATTAATGAATTATAGTAGCAAATAATCTGTAAGCATCAAGGACAAAACAAAGAGGAGGTAACAATTGACAGAGAAACTTAAGTTATACTAAACAATAGCACTCAGATGGGATGTGAGCAAAGTTCCTAGTCCTATGGCAGTGCAGGGCACACTGCTGTCTTTTTTTAAAATATATTTTTATTGATTTCAGAGAGGAAGGGAGAGGGAGAGAGAGAGAAACATCATTGATGAGAGATTATCATTGATTGATGGCCTCCTGTATGCCCTACACTGGGGATTGAGCCTGCAACTGGGCATGTACCCTGACTAGGAATTAACCTGTGACCTCCTGGTTCATAGGTCGATGCTCAACCACTGAGCCATGCCAGCCAGGCTGGGTGAGGTTATATTAATGAGGAGTCTGGTCATGCCTACTAATAGGCTTGTCTCAGAAATGAACATTGCAAGCATTCTCTTTTTAAAAAAATCTTTAGCAAGCCTTTTTTTAAGTGGAGCTGCATTCAGAGGATTTCTTGGTCTTACCATTGTAACCTAGAATCTGAAAAAGAGAGAGAGAGAATAATACCTGTGATTTCCTAGAGTATTTATTCCACATCCTTCCTAGAGGTGCACCTGAGGGATATTCCTGAACAAGCTTCATCATGTCTACTAAGCAAGAGGTAAAGCAGATGAATAGATTCCATCTAGAATGTAGAGGGTTAGGGAACTGAAATTCATTGAGCATCTACCATGTATTACACATATCATATCTCATCTAAAGTTCTCATTAATACCAAAACCGGTTTGGCTCAGTGGATAGAGCGTCAGCCTGCAGACCGAAGGGTCCTAGGTTGGATTCTGGTCAAGGGCATGTACTTTGGTTGCAGGCACATCCCCAGTAGGGGGCGTGCAGGAGGCGGCTGATCAATGTCTCTCATCGATATTTCTAACTCTCTATCCCTCTCCCTCTCTGTAAAAAATCAATAAAATATATTTTAAAAAATAAATAAATAAAGTTTCTCATTAACACTGGAATATTGTTGCCCTCATTTTACATCTGAATAAATAGAGACCCAAAGAGGTTAAATAACTTGTCCAAGGTCACATAGCTAGGAAGTGGTATTGATCCAGCGTGGAGAATGGCATTGAATGGAGTCTTAGTTCAGCAATCTGTTGGATCCTGGCTCCACCAGGCATCTTCCATGGCTAAATGGGCAGGAGTCCCCCACACAGCAGGCTCGATCCCAGGAAGATCTAGACAACACTTAAAATTTTATTGCACCAAATTTCTTTGGTTTCCAAAATTTAATTTTTTGCACCTTAATTTCAGGCTGCTTCCAGATTAGAAATGTAATAACTCAATTGCCATAAAGCAAATGAACTCACACCAAAGGGAATCTCCTGCTGAGTTGGCAACGCCTTGGGAGATGGAGATCCATGAGGCAGAGGCCACCATGGAGCAGGAGAATATAGAGGCCCCTTTGCTGGAAAGCACAGATCTTGGAGGCCAGGCAAAATGGTCAGAGAAGTGGCCCCCACAGCTGGAGTTCATTAATAGCCCCGAGGTGCATAAAAAGCAGTGGGAGGATTCAGGGAGGTGGGTGGGGAGGGGGAGTTAGACTGCCAAAGTCACTAAAGGAAAGCCTGAATCCTGAGTTCAATGATGCTTCTCACTCAGCACTATTTCTACAAGTCCAAGGGAATTGCTTCAGGAATCTGACAATTTAATTCTACTCTGCTGATATAAGTATATCATCCAAACTGACAGGAAAGTAGGCTGATGGTGATATGATTTACTAATGTCATTTTTCTGTAAGGAGCTTCGTAGGAATTCTCTAAACAATAGGCTCTCCCAAATCATTTCTATTTACCTTTGGGATTTGGGGGTGACACTTTTTTATTATGGTGCTCTGGGCTTTTAGAAAAAATATTGTTGAAAGTATTACATATGTCCTCTTTTTCTCCCCATTGACCCCTTCTAGCCCGCTCCTGCCCCCTGGTGTTGTGTTTTTTAAATGTAACAGTTCTGCTCTAAGAGCACCAGTCTTTTTTAATTGACTGTTTTTAGAGAAAAAGAAGGGAGGAAGGGAGAGAGGGAGAGAGAGAGAAAGAGAGGGGGATGGGGGGACTGATTTATTGTTCTGTTGTTTGACTTATTCATTGATTGATTCCTGACCAGGGATCAAACCCACAACCTTGGTTTGTTAGGATGATGCTCTAACCAACTGAGCTACTCAGCCAGGGCCTGAATATGTTTAAGTTGGGTTGAAAATCAAAATCAGTAGTCTTTGGGAATGTGCTGGTTAATGAAGAAGCACAGAAGGGAACCAATTGGTCATTAAAAGTTGCTATCAATGATCATCAAATGGGGTGGAAAGTCATAAATAGATAATTCTAGTTACCATTAAAAGCTGTTTCTTTGTTAGCAGTTAGGTACAGAGCCTCAGCACTAAACTAGGCTTGGGAGAAAGATTCATTGGCCAAAAGACTTCGGAAATCTTTTCCATAGCTGGTTTATACTCTTTCAGAGTGGAGTTCATTTTTAGCCTCTAAAGTCCCTTCTTGGAGAAAAAGTCATTTTCCTGCCCTGGACAAGAGCAAAGTACCCTGAAGTACATAAGGTTTGTCAGTTTCATCCCTGTCCACAGGCCTAGTAACTTTAAGATAGACTTGCTCAGTACTGAATGTCTCCTAATGGTATTTTTATCTTTCCTTTAGGAAGGCCCTGAATTTCCCAAACTGCTATTGAGAGACTCAGATACTTTGTTTTATAAATACTAGTAGTAGTTACAGACTTATGTATCCATCGGTCATGTTGTCTGTGCAAAAAGACTATATACTCTAATGAATATAAACTTAGAGTACCAGTCTCTTAGGTCTACCAGAGTATTCCTTAATGATTTGTTTTCAGTGCTAGACATACCTGGGGCACATCACTTCCTGTAAACAACCTTTTTGAGTGAAAGCAACTTTGGAGTTGTTTCACCACTCGAAGATATGACAGGACCATTGCCAGAGTAAAGTTATTTATCAATAACTTGGAAGCCATATCTCCAAGTCCAAAGAAGAGAAAGGACTATTATTTGCAAGGTTCAGTCCTTAGAACCTCTTCTACTCTGCTGGTGCATGGCATGTCCACAACTTGCTTAGATTTTAGGCTGAACCTGGTATCAGTTGTAGGTGGAGATGAGGAAATACCTTTCAGAAAAGCCGTGTTCCTCTTGGGCTCCCAGAGTCCAGTTTGGATGACTTGTTCTAATAATTCAAATTTATTCAGTCAGTCAGCTCCAAATATCTATTGAGCATCTATTATCTATGTCACCCTATCTAGGTGCAAGAGAAGATTCAAAAAGAGAAATCTTACACAAGGTTGTAAAAGCATTTACACAAACTTGTAAAGGAAGAGTAGCTTGCCTTGGAAGATTCTCCAGTTTATTTTCTTTTATTACTTGCTAGAGGCCCGGTGCATGAAATTCGTGCATAGGAGTGATGTGCCCCAGGTGTGTCTAGCACTGAAAACAAACCATTAAGGAACACTCAGCCCAACCTGCACCCTCTCCAATCTGGGACCCCTCTCACAATCCAGAACTTCTGGCTCCCAACTGTTCACCTGCCTGCCTCCCTGATTGCCCCTAACTGCTTCTGTCTGCCAGCCTAATCACCCCCTAACCACTCCCTTGCCAGCCTGGTCGAAGCCTAACTGCTCCCCTGCCAGCCTGATTGCCCCCAACTGCCCACCCTTGCAGGCCTGGTCACCCCTAACTGTCCTCCCCTGCAGGCCTGGTTTTCCCTAACTGCTCTCCCTTGCTGGCCTGGTTCCCCCTGCAACTGCCCTCCCCACAGGTTTGGGTCTCCCCCAACTGTCCTCCCCTGTAGACCTGGTCACCCCCAACTGTTCTCCCCTATTGGCTATCTTGTGTTTACATGGGGGCAGCCATCTTTGACCACATGGGAACAGCCATCTTGTGTGTTGGAGTGATGGTCAATTTGCATATTACATCTTTATTATATAGAACTAGAGGTCCATTGCAGGAAGATTCCTGTAAGAATAGGGCTTCCTGCCCTAGCTGGTTTGGCTCAGTGGATAGAGCGTCGACCTGTGAACTGAAGGGTCCCAGGTTCGATTCTGGCTGGGGCCACATGTGGGCTGGATCCCCCAGTGGGAGGCGTGCAGGATGCGCCTGACCAATGTCTCTCTCTCATTGATGTTTCTAACTCTCTGTCCCTCTCCCTTCCTCTCTATAAAAAATGAATAAAATATATTTTAAAAAGAGAGAGAGAGTATGGCTTCCTCAAGCCTATTTCTGCAAGAATAGGGCTTTCTCAGGCCTATTCCTGCAAGAATAGGGCTTCCTATGGTCAAAGCAAAGCAGAGAAGAGAGCAAGGCCCACCGAGGGAGGCTTCGCTCCCATCTCCACTGCCTCACTCCCTCCCATCTCTGCTGACTCACTCCCTCCTTTCTCCACGGCCTTGCTTTTTCCTTTCTCTGCTGCCTCATTCTCTTCTCTGCTGCTTTACTCTCTTCTGCAGTGCTTGGCTTCCTTCTACGCAGACTTCAGTCTTCACTCCGCACCTGCATATGCAAATTAACCTCCATCTTTGTTGGGTTAATTTACATACTCACTCCTGGTTGGGTAGTGGGCATAGCAGAGGGACAGTCAATTTGCATGTTTCTCTTTTATTAGTGTAGATAGTACTCAATAGTCCTAGTTTTAGCCCCCATGTCCCTGATTTACCCTCATGTACCAGACTTTTTGTTTCCAAAAGTTTAGGACATGTACCAGTTATTGTACATGAGATAATTAAGTTACATGAGACATGATTTTAGGTGATAAGAAGACAAACATAAAATAACAAAGAATTATATCATAAGAAAGTATTTTCCTTTGTAGTTCTCTTTCAAGCCTGGATTACATGTAGAAGAGTCTCATTTGAGCCCAATATGTTATTAACATACCTGACCACTTCTTAATCTCCATTTTAACCAACAAATAAACCATAGACCTAAAGTTTTCTTCAGGCAGTAGCTATTTAGAATTTAATGCCACTGTTTTATTAATTTTCTTTTCTAGGCTATATTATGTTTATGATCAATGACACTGATACAGATTTTCCTTTTTACATGAATGTATTTTTATTTTTATTTTTTTAAATATATTTTTATTGGTTTCAGAGAGGAAGGGAGAGGGAGATAAAGATAGAAATAGCAAAGATGAGAGAGAATCAATGATCTGCTGCCTCCTGCAAGCCCTCTAATGGGGATCAAGCCTGCAACCCAGGCATGTGCCCTTGAACCGGAATTGAACCCGTGACCTTACAGTCTGCAGGCTAATGCTCTATCCACTGAACCAAACTGACTAAGGCTATATTTGCATTTTAGAAAAGTTGATTGATTTAAAGAAAAATATTAAGTAAATAATACTTTAGAAGAATGTGGATATGGTTGAGATCCTGACACTGCTATTCAAATGACTAAAGTTTGGGAAACATTTATTTTCCTCAACTCCAGTCCAACTGTTTGTGATCTATTCCTGTCCTTTGCTGGGGACCTAAACCAATTCAAGATCAGATTATGATAATGACTAATAATGTGTTAGTCTCCCATTATAATTGGGCTTTCAGGTCTTGAACCTAAATAATTCATTTTAATGGTAGACATTTTTATAAAAAGACCAACAAGGTAAAATATTTGTAGTAATAGAAATGTTCACAGTGCTAATATTTTTGAAAATATATTTTATTGATTTTTTTTTACAGAGAGGAAGGGAGAGGAATAGAGAGTTAGAAACATCAATGAGAAAAAAAAAACATCAATCAGCAGCCTCCTGCACACCCCCTACTGAGGATGTGCCCACAACCAAGGTACATGCCCTTGACCGGAATCGAACCTGGAACCCCTGACTCCACAGTTCAATGCTCTATCCACTGAGCCAAACCAGCTAGGACCACTGTGCTAATATTGAGTGCTGCCATTTATTTGGGCTTTTTTATATTCTCTAATTCTCCCAATAACCCTGTGAAGCATTTATCAGATGATGAAATTGAGGCACAGGGAGATTAAACAAAACTGTTTCTTGGTCACTGAACTAATAAGGATCAAGACCAAGATTCCAGCCAAGGTTCTTCTACTATATCATTGGTCTTTGGTGTCTGGAATCTCTGGCCACATGCGTTCCTATATGTTCCCCCTGAGCATAAGGCAAACCCTAAAAAAGATACACAAATGAAAATCTGAGGAATTCGAGGGAGCACATGAACAGTGTACAATAATATTACACAGTGAAATGGAGAGAAACTGTGGAAATATGTTCAGAGTGGATGAGACTACTTGGAGGAAGTAAGACTCTACCAGAGGAGTATGGAGTCACCTGATTGCATTCATCTCTGCCCTGCCTTCAGCCACATAGTTCACAGACCTCCTTGTAGGGCCAGGCCAGCCTTAATGCCTCCTGATGACTTCAGGCATGCAGGAAGGAACAAGTGCTCTTGCTGCCTTACTTCTGTCTCTGGAAAGGATTCCTTTCCTCTCAGCCTGTAGCCCTGCCTCAGCTGAGGCTGGTACTGCCTTCGGGACAAGGCAGAGGCAGGCAGGGTGCACTTGCTTTGGAAATAGAACTCCTGTCAGCTCTGCCACTGTCCTGCTGTGCTCTGAACCAGGAGTCTGGGCGAGAATTTCAAGTTCTTTTAGGAATCTACTATCATGTTAACCTGGGGCTTTGAGTCAACAGCTGGGAATATCCTCTGTGACATGATGTAGGGAGAGAATCCTGAATCTCACCTCCTGCCTATGCCATGGAGCAAGGCATTCTTGTCACACCTGACTTAACCAGTTAGTTTACAGAACACCTCAGGTGAGAATTAAGGTAATAGGTTTGAAAGCAGTTGATAAACTCCTAGGCCCCAGAAAAATGTGCAAGATGATGATACTACCAGAGCTTTCCTAACCTATCCCAGAGTTTAGTCCTTGGATCTCTGTCCTTTTCTCTATTTCCATTTCCCCTGGATGATCTTTTCTGTTCCCCTAGTTTTAATTATTATCTATATGCCAATAACATGAAACCTGAATAGATCTCTCTCCCGAACTGTAGTTTTTATTTCTAACAGGTTCCTAGATATATCCATTTCCATGTATCCCACAGATACATTCAAGTAAACAAAATTTACTCTTTTCCTCACTAAGTCCATCTCTTCCTTTGGAATTCAGAATCTAATGGGTGATGCCATCAGCTACACAGTCACCTGAGCTTGATCCTGGGAATCTTCCTTAATGTTTCCTTTGCCCTCATCCCCTTTCATCCAAGGCCCTTAGATGTGTTGCTTTCCCCTCACATTCACTAATTCAGGTGCTCATTTTCCATGTATTATTCTGCCTTAACCTAGATTCTTTTCTTTGGTCTCCTTGTCTCCAGATGTATCAATCACGTGGATCAACCCTCCCATATCTACTCTCATGATGTTTATAAAATTAAATCTGACCACATGTCTCCCCTGCTAAAAACTCTTCAGTGACCAACTATATAATCCAGCTCCTTAATCTGATATATGTAAGGACCTCCCTGTCTGCTTCTGACATTTCAGGTCCCTCCTAACCCCATCCTTGTTTCCCTCTGTCTTTGCTATTGCTGGCCTTTCTGTCTGAAATGTGGTCTCCTTCTGTTGTCAATGCCCTGCCTCCACATAGGTAATCCTATTTATCATTTAAGATTCAACTCAGATATCACTTTTTTAAGAAGCCTTCCCAGAGTAGCCTCATCCCCTGGTGCCTTAGGTTCATTAAGTGCTTGCATATCTTGTGTATATCTCCATCAAGCACTGACCTAATATTATCATTTCTTTCTTTTTAAAAAAATATATTTCTTTATTGATTTCAGAGAGGAAGGGAGAAGGAGAGAGAGATAGAAACATCAATGATGAGAGAGAATCATTGATTGGCTGCCTCCTGCACAACCCCCACTGGGGATGGAGCCCACAACCCAGGCATGTGCCCTTGGCTGGAATCGAACCTGGGACCCTTCAGTCCTCAGGCTGATGCTCTATCCACTGAGCCAAGCTGGCTAAGGCTATCATTTATTTCTTATAATTAAATTATATTTATGCATCTTTTCTTTTGGACTATTATATTAACCCTTAGCAGGCTGAGACAGTATCTTTGTAGCCTCTGTTTCTAGTATAGTGCACGGCATAAACTAAGCCCCCAATAATTGAATGTTAGAAAAGTAATCTTAGCTTTTAAAATATGTCTTTATTGGTAAAAACAAAAGAATCATTTTAGCTAAACCTCATCTACTTAGCATTCTCTTGCCCTAAATCCCTGAACATTTTAGCTAGTAAACTGAATAGATTTTTCTGAATATACTAGAGGCCCGGTACACAAAATTCATGCATGGGAAGGGAGTCCCCTCAGCTCAGCCTGCACTCTCTCCAATCTGGAACCCCTCAGGACCTCTGACTCCTAACGGCTCACCTGCCTGCCGGCCTGATCCCCCTAACTGCTCTCCCCTGCCTGCCTGATCACCTCTAACCTCCTCTGCCTTTGCCTCACCAAGGCTTTGTCTGGAAGGACGTCCAGAAGATGTTCAGTCTAATTAGCATATTACCCTTTTATTAGTATAAATGCCACTTTATCCTAAAAATGCAAGTTGTTCCCATGTTTTCCTATCGTGGAAGGGGAGCCTGCAGTAGCATCCTGGGTTCTGACCAGGGCTTATGCACTTGTGCTTTATCTCAGCAGATGCGATTCCTAGAAGAAGACTCTTGGATGCACCTTGAACATTTCTATCAAATTTGCCAAATCATGTTGAACCCCTTTTAACTCCCACCAGCAACCATGCATGTATGCATGTACCCTCTGTCTCACTTTGATGCTAATATCATTGATTTCTCCCTAGAAGCTTCCCTCCCATCAGCTGGGACTGCTTGGTACTTGAGCCAACCTCATTGTTTAGCTGGAGACTTGATTTCCCAAGATAGAATTATGGAGGAGGAAAATAGTTTTCCTCTACCTTTCTGAGTTTTTAAAAATATATTTTATTGATTTTTCACAGACAGGAAGGGAAAGGGATAGGAAGCCAAAAACATCGATGAGAGAGAGACATCGATCAGCTGCCTCCTGCACACTCCTTACTGGGGATGTGCCCACAACCAACGTACATGCCCTTGCCGGAATCGAACCTGGGACCTTTCAGTCCCTAGGCCGACGCTCTATTCCCTGAGCCAAATGGGTTTTGGTCCTTTCTGAGTTCTTAGTGGAGACCCTTGTAATGAAAGACAGATCACTAGAGAAAAACAAAAGTTCATTAACATGTGTACCTCGTGTATATGTGGGAGATCCCAGGGAAAAATGAATAACTCCCCAAGGTGGCTTAGAATGCATATTTAAATACCTTCTTCCTAGGGAAAGGGGACAGGAAATGTAGGCCTCTTAGAGGAGAGTAAATTAATTTTAGGAAAGATGAATGGGGCTGGGGGAGAATAGTTTGAAACAAAGTTTGGGTGTGATGTCAACTTTTATTCTCTTGCCCTGTGACAGGCATTGGTCTTCTTTGCCTGATGACACTTGTCCCGTCAAGGGTACCTAAGACATTTAAGCTCCTTTTGGGGGGTCCAATTTTAGGCAGATCAGGAAACTTCAGTGAAAGCCTCTACATGCATTTGCTGTTTTTCAAGCATCTGCAGCTCAAGATCATCAATATAACAACACAGCATATGTTGGGATGGCATGTTCTCTGACTTTCAGAATAAATCCAACGAAAGCTTGTTTCCTCTCTTAGATGATTTGTAACAGTAGCATTATTCCCTGGAGACAGTATTCCTTCCAGACCTTCCTGGGAATGGTCATAACACATCCTGTGCTTGTAGAAAGATGTGGGCCACATCACTAAATAAACCAGGGTCAGTTTTTTCATCTTGTGGAAAGGGAGATAAAGTTATGATAGTTTATCTCCCTTTCCACAGGTTTCTTGTGGGTTTGTGTCTCCGCTGCCCACCCCACCCGCAAGCAGCCTCAGCACCTGAGCCATGGGCCTTGGGGCTGCTGAGTACTGGGCCCCTCTGCTGGTTTGTGTCTCCGATCTGGCCCCAGCAGCCCCAGTGCCACCTTGGCGAGGCTTGGGGCTGCTCAGTGCTGGCCTCCCTGTGTGTTTGTGTTTCTGATCCAGCCCCCAGCAGCTCCAGCGTTGCCTGGCCCCTATGGCGTCCTATCTTTGTTGGGTTAATTTGCATACTCACTCCTAATTGGCTGGTAGCATAGCGGGAGTATAGTCATTTGCATGTTTCTCTTTTATTAGTGTAGATTTTAAGTTTATGCCAAGACTACATAGTGATATTTCAAAAAGATATTCCCTTAAACATTCCAGTGCCCAATTTAGCCATTATAGGTCATAGGTTCTTTCCTAGTTCCTGCTACTGAGTTTTCTTCAAAGAGCTCCAGCTGCCCAGCTGGTGTAGTTCAATGGTTGAGCATCAACCTATAAACCAGGAAGTGATAGTTTGATTCTGGGTCAGGACATATGCAGGAATTTTGACGCTCAATCTCTGATAGGGGGCATGCAGAAGGTAGCCGATAATAGTTCTCTCTCATCATTGATGTTTCTCTCTCTCTCTCTCTTTCTCTCTCTCCCCCCTCTTCCTTTCTCTCTGAAATCAATAAAAATATATTAAAATTTAAGATCACCTGTTTTTTTTTTTTTTTAAAGGAGCTCCAGTTGGAAGAAACACAATCATTTCAGATAGCCTTCTCCCCAAGGTGTAGGGCAGAGCTCTAATGTGGCAACCTGAGGGCAGATTAGTTTCACAAGGTTTGAGGAGTTTCAGTACTCAGCAATCTCAGTCCAGTGTGTCACTGTGCCCAGGTCCCTTTCCTCCTACTTCTGGGGCATATAACTTGGCCAAGTCTACCTTTGAATCAGGATCCCTGACTTGACAAAGGAGGGACTGGATGGTGCTCAGATGTGAAGCATGCTCAGAGCAGCTTGCATGCCCACATACATATATCCTGGAACATTTCCAGCCTCTCATTTCTGAGAAGCAGGTTTAAATTAAATAAATCAAGTTGGAGGTTTCTTTGTGCCAAAAAACCTACGGATTTTAAAGGAAAGTGTGAGGGCTCGTATTGAACACTGTTAACAGGTATAGCTTTGTATCATTAAAAACATATCCTCTAAAAGTCACGTTTCTTAAGTTTTCTAAATAACCGTGGCTCTCACCCACCTTGGTCCAACTTTGGTCCTTTTGGGGAGATGTCTTACAGTCAGTGCTTGCCCCCCTTGGTACTCTTTGCCAGTGACAATGGTTTATTCTAGGTCCCCTTCTGTAGGCTTAGTGATGTCATGGACACCTCTGCTGATGCTTTCAAATAGCAGTGCCTTTGCTCACCTCCCTGAGCACACAGTCATCTGCATTCAAGGTCCCACTGTTCTAGGGATCTGTGGGGGAATAGGAGACTCTTTAGCACCTCCTGTATGCTCCCTACTGGGGATCAAGCCTGCAACCCCAGCATGTGCCCTGACTAGGAATCAAGCCCTGACCTCCTGGTTCATACTCAGAGCCAGGCTCAGGAAATTCTCTTTCTGCCCTCATCTAATCCTAAGAGCCCTTTATTTCTCTCAGCACAATTTTATCACCTCTGAGAACTTGGGCTGCTTTAAAAAACAAAAGCCTATTGATTTATTTTTTATTTTTCTGAAATGAAAGAATGTGATCTCCAGAACAAAAGGCCCTGGTTACTCTTTTGGGAGAGGCGGTGTGAAGAATGAATGCTTCATTCTTTCACAAAGAACAGAAGTGTCTGATATCACAGAAAATAAGAGTTAATTCCTCAAACAGGTTAGCCCATCAAACACAGAAGCAAAGCTTATTTCATACTTTGTTCCCAGGGTGTGAAGCCTCTCCAGAAAGAGGCAATAGGCCAAATTATGGCAGAGATCCACATTATGATTTCCAAGATCCAAATTATAATTTCCAGCCTCAGACTGGGGAGTGCTTTAAGTAAACAGCAAATGTAGGCTCTCCCATCTTCGTGTAGATCCTAGATTAACTGGCATAGGTGGATCTGATACTTCCATATTTCAATTCCCTAGCGCTGGCTTATTTAGGCTTCCCATTTTCTGATTTCCTAAAGAAGTCTGAAGAACCCAATAAGAGAATTACCCCAAGACCTCATATGACCTTTGAATAATGATGGAATGCCAGAAACCAATAATTATCTCATTAATAGAAAGTGGAGGAGGAACCTGGAAAGCTGATCAAACCTTGAAGATCTGAAAGGTCAAAGCCAGCCACTCCCTATCTAATTGAAACAATAAACTTCCCCATCAAATAATTATGTAAAACCTTACTGATAAAGATAATCTACTTGTTACTGGAATTGCCTGCTTCAGGGCAAAGGGTGTATCCCAAAAACCTGAATAAAAGGGATGGCAAGGCCAAAGGAAGGTGGCTGTCTTTCCACTAGAGGAAAGCTCCTGCCTGGCTCCCCAGTATCACCAAATTAATCCTTTTCTAGTCTCTCTTTTCGTTTGCTGTCGGAAACCAAACATTGTTCTTACTAAATGGATGTAAACAGGAGGCCAGAAGGCTGGTCAACCTTAACTGCTCTGAAAGGTCAGAGCTAATCACTCACTGTTTAGTTGAAACATTTGTTGGCTGAAGCAACCTCTACCTGTTTGTTTCATGTTAATTTCTGTTTTGTTATTTCCTGCCTAAAGGCTAGGGGTGTGTCCCAAAGCCTTAATAAAAGGGAGAAAAAGGCCAGAGCAAGTGGCAGTCCTTTCCACTAGAGGAAGGCTCCCGCCTGGCCCCCCAATATCGCCAAGTTAATGTTTTCTAGTCTCTCTTTTCATTTGCGTGCGGCCTCCTTCAGAACCCGAACCCTGAACCGGGAACCCTGAACCACGCGGGATGTGGAAAGGGGCTCCCACATCTGGCGCCCAATAGGGAGTATGGAAAGAGGTGCTCACATCTGGCGCCTGACCGCGGGACGTCTGGAGGAGAAGGTATTATTCGCCTAAGAGCGAAGGAAGGAAAATTCACCAAGGAAAATGGTGAGGGAAGATTCACCTAGGAAAAGGTGAGGGGAATTCAAGTTACACAAAGCCCACGGATTAACTACAGAGTTGAGATCTGTAAGTAGGGTGGGAACGTCTTTTCCAGCCAGGCTAATGGGGAAGAATTAGGTTATAAATATAAAGTAAACTTTATTATAGACTTTTGGTTTGCATGCTTAAATAATGTGGTTTCTTGTTCAAATTAAAATCTTAGTTTGCATTTGGAATCTGAAATCTGTAATAAGTGAAACTCCACTGCTGAAACCGCCTCTGGTGCGGAGAAATTCAAAGGTGGCAGGAGAGGGCAAGGCTATCTGTTCTCCTGCAATGAGATTACTGAAGGTTTCATTTAAAAATTATAAGAGAAATTGCAGGGAAATGCTAATCTTGGCCAAATTAGGTGCTAGTTATTACTTCGGAAAGCGAAAAAAAAGAAAAAATTTAAGATCGGTCTTTATCTTTTAAGCATGAAAAGAAATTCGGCCACATCTGTTATTGATGCTTTCCCCTGAAGTAAGCAGGATGTGGGGGAAGGAAGAGAGACACTGTGGCAATCCAGTATGAAAGTCCACTCTCCCAGTATACTAATCTAAAGTCTCCTTTCTCGCCATGAAAAAGTTTTAAAAATTTAGAGATGTGTCTGGAATTTCTGTACTCGTGAAGAGAGAAGCCCAGCTTAAAAAGAAATGCGCACAATTGTCCACCTTTTTGGACATATTAGACAGGGTTTTAAGCTGGAATCTCTCCGCAAAAGCTGCAGAGAAAGAAAAACCCAGAACTGGTCTTTATTTTTTAAGAAAAATGGCGTAAAGGAACCAAAAGGAGAAGATTTTGTGTTATTAATCAAGGTTTTCAGCTAAATGCAAATTAAATTAGGAACATTTCTCTAATTAGGAATTCAGAATACATTGTTGATTGGTCTAATAAAAAAGGATTAATTCTGTGATTCCCAACTGACAGTTTAAAAATATAATTGATATCTTAAGATAATTATAAAAAATATTATAATCTTTAAATCATATATGAATATATATATTTGATGGTTTTTTCCATGTTAAAATTTCAAGGCTTTAACAGAAATGATTCTTGTAAAGCTCCATGGGCCCAGAGTAATACAAGAAATTTGTTTTCTCTTTTTAAAGGACATCTTAAATTTAACCGATCTAATATACTTGAAATTTCATGGAAAGCTTTGTCAAATGAGAATTAATAAGTATATTTTAAATGCTGTAAAGGTTTTGGCCTCTAAGAAGGACACAAGGTAGCACTCTAGGGAGAGGCATAAACAGCCTCTGAGAGATCCAGTCTCTCGGTGTCCTAGATGTCAGAGAGGTAACCATTGGGCCAGACAGTGTAAATCAAAATTTCATAGAAATGGGCAGCCTCTAAATCAAGATACAGGCTATGGTCAACCACCGGGAAACGGCCAGAGGGGTGCCCCCCAGCCCTGTTATTAATAGGGGAAACCTGCCCTGCAAGGCCCACAGTGGATTCCCGCATCCGAGCAACTCCTGGATCTTAACAGCACCATAGTGGTCTCTTTGACTCCCGATAGTGCTGAGCAAGCTATTCCTACAGGAATTTGGGGTCCTATGTCACCGGGAACTTTAGGATTAATCTTAGGGAGGAGTGGAAACACTCTAAAAGACTAACTGTTCTGCCTGCAGTCATTGATTCAGGATTATGAAGGAGAAATTAAAGTTATACTAGAATGTAATAATATTATGCAAATTACTCCAGGACAAAGAATTGCTCAGATACTACTTCTACCTTATTTTCAGCAAGGTGAGGCTATAAATAGGAAAAGAGGAATGCAAGGATTTGGAAGCTCAGATATTTATTGGATACACGAAATTAGCAAAACCCGTCTTATGATTAATTTAAAAATAGAGGGAAAACAATTCAGGGGTCTAGTGGACACTGGAGCAGATGTTAGTGTTATCAGCAAAGAATTCTGGCCTCCAAACTGGTCCACGGCAGAAGCTATGGGCTCACTTAAGGGGGTAGGAATTCCTGATGATACACAACGTAGTGCTGCAGTGTTAAGATGGCAAGATGAGGAAGGACAGACAGGATGGTTTCAACCCTACATCATCCCTAAAATTGCAGTCAATTTATGGGGCCAGGATATTTTAGAAGGTTTACAGGCATGTATTGTTACTGGCAAAGGACAGCAGTTAATGACTCAGATGGCATATCAACCTTTTTAGGAGTGATCACTGCTCAGTCTCCTCACCCTCATGCTGATCCAATACAATGGAAAGATGATAGACCTGTATGGTTGGATCAGTGGCCATTAACCAAGGAGAAATTAGGTCGTATTCATGAATTAATACAAGAACAAATAGAAGCTGGTCACATAGAACCTTCCACTAGTCCTTGGAATACGCCTATATTTACAATCCCTAAAAAGGCAACAGGAAAATGGCAATTATTACATAATCTTAGAGCAATTAATGCTACTATGCATACCATGGGAGCTTTACAACCTGGACCCCCAGCACCTTCACAAATCCCTTTAAATTGGTTTCTTATAGTGGTAGATCTTAAAGATTGTTTTTTCACCATTCCCTTGGCACCTCAAGATAAACAGAGATTTGCATTTTCAGTGCCATCTATTAATAATATAGAACCCATGAAAAGATATCAATGGAAGGTTTTATCTCAAGGAATGGCCAACAGCCCTACTTTGTGTCAAAAATATGTAGCTCAAGCTGTTCAGCCTTTAAGAGACAAATACTCCAATGTTATATTATCCATTACATGGATGATTTGCTCTTAGCAAGCCCAAGGAAAGAACAGACCTTGACCATGTTTTCCCAATTAGAAGAGGAGCTTCCTAAAATGGGGCTTAAGAATTGCTCCAGAAAAGGTTCAGAAAGAAACGCCTTTCCAGTATTTGGGAACCATAATTGAAAACCAATGCATTAGGCCTCAGAAGGTAGAGATAAGAAAAGACTGTCTTAAAACTTTAAATGACTTCCAGAAATTATTAGGGGACATTAACTGGTTAAGACCTTATCTGAAGATCTCTACGGGAGAAATGACAAATTTATTTAGTATGCTTAGAGGTGACCCTAATCTTTCCTCTCCCCGAACATTAACAGATGAAGCTAGGAATGAATTGCTAAGAGTTGAGCAGGCAATTTCCTTAGTCCAAGTAGCGCGGGTACAGCCCGAATTACCTTTATTGGGACAAATTAACCCCACTGCAAATAGTCCCATTGGAGTCATCTTTCAAAATAAAAATTCTCCTGCTATTATTGAATGGGTCCATCTAGGGCATCAATCCTCTAGAACTGCAGTTACATATGTAGAACTAATGGTCCAATTAATATTTCAAATTAGAAAACGTTGTAAACAGCTTAGAGGGGAAGAGCCTCAGTGTATCTACCTCCCCCTCACTGGGAAGCAATTAGAAATATTATTTCAGACTGATATAAATTGGCAAATTGGGTTAAGTGGATATTCAGGGGAACTTAGCTGTCACCTATTAAAACATAAATTACTACAATTTTTATATAATACCCCCATTATTATACCAAAAAATACTAGGCAGGAACCTATTCCTGGAGCTTTAACTGTTTTCACTGATGGATCATCTAATGGGAAAGCTGCCTATCATACAGTAAATTCAGACCGAGTTATACTAACCAGTCATACTTCTGTACAAAGAATTGAACTAGAAGCAATTAAGGCTGCATTGCAGGATTTCCAAGAACCTCTTAATGTCATCTCTGATTCCTTTTACTCTGTGAACTTAGTGAATAGAATTGAAGTTTATTTTTATTATTTAAACAAGTTCAGCAAATTGTACAACAAAGACAATATCCTTTTTATATCACTCACATCAGGGCTCATAGTGTTTTACCTGGTCCTTTAACAAAAGGAAATGCACATGCTGATCAATTGGTCGCTTTATTAAAAGAAGCCTTAGAATCTCAGCTTTTATATCAGCCTGCCAAAATGCTGTCTAGACAATTCTCAATCACTCGACAGCAGGCAAAACAGATTATTAAGGAATGTCCCACTTGTATGTCACATCTACCTCAAGGGCCTAGCACAGGAGTCAACCCTAGAGGTTTACTAAGAGACCATATCTGGCAAATGGATGTAACCCATTATACTTCCTTTGGATGCCTTGGGGCATTACATATCTCCGTAGACACCTTTTCAAAAGTAATATGGGCTACTGCATCTATAGGAGAAACGGCAAAACAGGTTATTAATCATTGCCTAGCTGCTTTTGCCGTCATGGGAGTTCCAAAAATTATTAAAACTGATAATGAGCCTGCTTACATAAGCTTTAAATTCCAGGAATTTTGTAAAAGGTGGAAAATCAGCACATTACAGGAATACCATATAATTCTCAAGGACAGGCCATTATTGAACGACAGCATCAGCGACTAAAATCCCAACTTGAAAAACAAAAAGAGAGGGGATGGTGGAGAAATCACCTGTGAGTAGGCTGCACCAAGCCTTCATTACTTTAAACTTTTTCACTTGTGATGCTAATAGACACCTATGGAACTACATTGGTGTCAGGATAAAACAAAAGGAAATGGTTTAGTTAAATGGAAAGATCCCGAATCTGGTTTATGGAAGGGACCTGATCCATTATTAACTTTTGGGAGAGGGTATGCTTGTATATTTCCAGAAAATTTTTCCAAACCCGTGTGGATTCCTGCTAGAAATATTAAACTGCAACAGGGATCCAAGAGAGAAACTAGTCAGACTGATAAAGATTTTGCACCTGGAGCCACACCATGCAGCTGCAGACAATCAGCTACCTCAGCCACAGAGAGCAATGACTCCAAGCTATCCACTGAAGAAGAGGAGCAGGAGGAGGACAAGCAGAACGACAAACAGCCTGAAGACCCCCAGGAGCATGGTAAAGAGGACGGTACAGACACCTAAGAACGTACTCCTTGCAATACCAACAGTTACCAGCTGTACGGTAATATTACCTGGGGCACATAGGGAAGTATTTTTGACTTATATTCCTGACCCTTCATGAGTAAGAACCCTTAGGTGTACTGATTCCCTTGTTTCTTGTAGTCTTTAAGAAGGGCAACATTTGTGGCTTGTGAATCAGACATAAACATTTACTAAATTTCTTTTGCTTTTTAAATTAAGATACCTATTTTAATAAATTAGCTTTTTAAATAAAAATCAAGGTTTTCAGCTAAATAAAGAGCCAATGTTTTTGTAAGCAATTTGATTAAGTATTCTAATAAAGTAACTAAGACCTTGTCTATACAAAAAGAAATTGTTAGCCAGTTTGAAATTGAATTGCCATGGCCTAGAACAAAAGAATATCCTTACATAATATTATTCTACAATGTCATTATAATTTTTTTTGACAAATATCCCAAACAAACTTACAATCTAATTCTCTGAATACTTGGTAGCAATTTAAAAAAAATAACATAAAAGGGATTAAGGCAGTGAGAAGGCACTTGAGCATTCTATATTGGCTTTTCTTGCTCTTTTTGCCAAGAGGGACCCTCCCACAGCTGTCGCCTGAGCTTTCTGTTCATGCTGAGGTTGAAGCCTTATGTTGGCTGGTACCATGAATTTTTCTCTCACCCAGTGGTGTGAGCTGGGCCCTTCCTGGAGAAAAAACCTGGGTTCCCCAAGATATGTGATCAGTGCTGGGACCCTGCCAGCAGGCGAGGGGATCCCAAGGCAGGTACTGGGCGTGGAGGCCACAAGAGCATCGGCTACCAAGGAGACGGAACTGAACCTCACATCAACCTGCTTGGCCCCGGAGGATGGCTGGTTAGCCAGAGACGGGTAAGATTCCTCAGAGGAGGAACAACCTAAGACAGGCACAGTCGCAGAGGGGCCATCAGGAGAAAACTTGGGGATCAACAGAGGTGAGGCACAGATCCCCATCCCCCAACATTGCAGGGGCTTGAACCTTCGCCCCTTCTGAGGGAGGTCTCCTGCCCCATGGCTGCTTCACTTCCCACGCCCAGCTCCGATCGGGACCCAGGTGACAAGACAGAGAGACCTGGCCCAGCTCCATTTGGGACACAGATGACAAAGATTTGGTACAGCTCAGATTGGGACCCAGCAACAGACAGACTTGGCTGATAGCTGCCCTGTATTCTAAATCCAACTTAACACCAGGAATGCTCAGTGCCTACTCAAGAATGCAAATAATCCTTTCCACTAATATTTACAGGATAAAACTAAGATTGTTGTTAGAATATTAAATTTAACAATAAAATAGTAGTTAAATTTTCAAATTAATTTAATTGGTTAATTGAAATTGGTGAATATTCAAGAAAATTTAATTGTACTGGAAAAAAGTTGTTCCTAAAGTATTAACTTAAATTTCTATTGGTAGTTCGTTGCATGGTAAAATTACTTAACATGCAATAAACATAAAGCAGTCATATTTGCATTATAAAAATTTTCCAAAAGCCTCATAATTCAATAAAAAAAGGGGGGATAGTACAGTAATATTATGTAAGGAAAAGTATCCTGTAAGCAAATTACATCTAGAAAATTTTTTTTACTTAACAGCAAGTCACTCATGAAAAACATACATAGTATTAAAATAAGCCAAAGGAAAATCATTTGGGCAAAAATAAAAAGGATCCAAAGTCAAATTTATAGAAAAAATTCCTTTACTAACTTTTGGTCGAGAATATGTTTGTATATTTTCAGAAAAACAGCTCCAAGACCATGTGAATTCCTACAACAGAGAATGCTCCAGCTATGAAGACAAGAGGAGAAACAGTCCAAAGATGGAAGATGCTGACGACACCTTGCCATCCTAACAGTCAGCAGCTGTGCATCGATGCAGGTTGCCCAGGACCAAACCAGAGAGGGTCAGACCTGCATTGCCACCATTTGTCCACCATCCAGAACTGAAATATCATTGCTAATACGTACACTCAAAAAACTGTTGGACATTGAAACTGGGACTCAAAGGACTCTTGGTCCAGAAAGAAAGATACTATAGACTTATTAATTTACCTCTTAGAATAGCCATTGTTGCTTGTCTTATTTTTTGTTGTTAATATTATTTCTAGTCTGCAGATGCAAGATTTTTTAGAGGAAAGAAAACGGGGGAGATGTCGGAAACCAAACATTGTTCTTACTAAATGGATGTAAACAGGAGGCCAGAAGGCTGGTCAACCTTAACTGCTCTGAAAGGTCAGAGCTAATCACTCACTGTTTAGTTGAAACATTTGTTGGCTGAAGCAACCTCTATCTGTTTGTTTCATGTTAATTTCTGTTTTGTTATTTCCTGCCTAAAGGCTAGGGGTGTGTCCCAAAGCCTTAATAAAAGGGAGAAAAAGGCCAGAGCAAGTGGCAGTCCTTTCCACTAGAGGAAGGCTCCCGCCTGGCCCCCCAATATCGCCAAGTTAATGTTTTCTAGTCTCTCTTTTCGTTTGCAAGCGGCCTCCTTCAGAACCCGAACCCTGAACCGGGAACCCTGAACCACGTGGGAGGTGGAAAGGGGCTCCCACAGTTTGCTTACGGCCTCCTCCAGAACCTGAACCGGGAACTGGGAACCCTGAACCACTCGGGATGTGGAAAGTGGTTCCCACAATGGAATACTAGAAGAGAGTTCCTTTGATCATTGATTTCATTTGCATAGATTTTTACTTTTTAGTATTTTGTGATGACCCATGTCCTGCATGGTTCAGGGTTTGGGCTCTGGAGAAGGGCTGCATGCAAATGACAGAGATGAGACAAGAAATAATTATTTGGAAATTGGGGGGCCAGGTGGGAGCCCAATGCAAGAGGAAGGACTCTGCTTGTGCTCAGGCCTTGCCATATTTTTATTCAGTTTGGGATATACCTATAGCCCTTAGGCAGGCAATTCCAATAACAGACAATCTTATCAGTAAGAATTTACTTGACCATCTGGTCAGGAAGTTGCTTCAGCTACCATTGTCTCCACTAAACAGTCAGTGCATACTTCTGACCTTGGCCAGGGCTCAAGGGTCACCAGCATTCTGGGCTCCTTGTCCAAACCTCTCTGCTAGTGAAGACAATAGGTGGCTTCCCACAATGTTTCGTTAAAATATAATTATTTTAGCATCCCCTTAAATTTTGTACTCAAGATTCATGCCTCCCTTTCTGGCTGGTGTGGGTCAATTGGTCAGGCATCATCCTGCCCACTAAAAGTTTGCTAGTTCAATTCCCAGTCAGGGCACATTTTCCAGAAACTCAATCCCCAATTGGTGGTGTGCAGGAGGTAGCCAATGGATGTTTCACTCTCACATTGATGTTTCTCTCCCTCTTCCTTTCTCTCTCTCTCTCTCTCTCTCTCTCTCTCTCTCTCTCTCTCTCTTTAAATAAAAAAAAATTTTTAGATATGTTTTTTATTTTTATATTTTTTATATTTTTTATTGATTTTTTACAGAGAGAAAGGGAGAGGAATAGAGAGTTAGAAACATCAATGAGAAACATCAATCAGCTGCCTCCTGCACACCCCCTACTGGGGATGTGCCCACAACCAAAGTACATTCCCTTGACTTGAATCGAACCTGGGAACTTTCAGTCTGCAGGCCAACACTCTGAGCCAAACCAGTTAGGGCAGATATATTTTTTATTGATTCCAGAGAGAAAAGGAGAGAGGGAGGGAGATGGAAACATCAATGATGAGAGAGAGAATAATTGATTGGCTACCTCCTGCATGCTCCCTACTGGGAGATCAAGTCTGCAACCCTGGCAAGTGCCCTGACTGGGAATCAAGCCCTGACCTCTGGTTCATCCTCAACCACTGAACCACACTGGATGGGCTTCTTTCTTCTCTCTCTGAAAAATCAATAAAAATAAATAAATAAATAAATAAAAGATGCATGCCTTCCTTGTCTCACTCTAGTCCCTGGGTGGCTTCTGGCTTCTCCTGCCTTAGCTACCTGGAAATCCTGTGGTTTGCAGGCAATGGGGAATGGCCTGGGACTCACTGTGTTAGACCATTGGTGGAATGAAAGCATCTCAGCCTGACTTTGGGTGAATGTTAGGGGCTTTCCATCCTGGTACGGCACTTCTCCCAAACCCTCAGCTGGACTATATTAAGTTCACACCTGCGAGGTACAGTGAAACTTCTGGGCATCAAGCCAAGAGTCCTTTCATTGATACTTGTGACAGCTGGGGAGAATTTGTTGACATACCACTCTTAATCAGGGATCATATGAGGATCCAAGAGTTTCACTAAAATCTAGGTGGTTCTGAGTCTCAGAGAAACCAAGAAGGCAGCATAGGTGAACACCTAAATTGTGCCTTGCACAATTTCAAAACTACAGCTAAAACACAGAACTGACATCATCCAGAAACACAGGAAAGCTGGCTGAGTGGAAATTCTACAACTGGAAGGAAAAAGAGGGGTTCACGGAGACTCAGAGGAGCTGCAAAAAGCTGAGGTACAGACACATGCACGTGAGGAGGACAGGCAGCTGACTTCCTCTAGTGGGAGAGAGATGGAAACTCCTGACTGCACTGAACCCCAATTCTGACTGCACTGAACCCCAGTTCCGGGTGAGACTCATACGGGGGGAGTGTGGACTGCCAGGAAAAGGAAGGAGTGCATGGAAACTCAGGGGAGTTACGAAATGCAGAGGTCTGGAGTGCAGGCATAGAGGACTGACTGCTGAGTATGCCGCTGGCTTTCTCTAGCAGGAGGAAGATGGAATCCTCCGACTGCGCTAAACTCCAGTTCCAACTGCACTGAACCCAAGTTTCAGGTGAGACCCTGGAGAACCAGACTCATATGGGTTCCCGGAGCTCATAGAAACTCAGGGGAGCTTCGAAAGGCAGAGGTCTGGAGGCATGCGAGTACGAGTGCACAAAGAGAGGACTGCAGCAATTACCGAGGGACACTGAGACCCAGGGGCCTCATAGGGCAGGGCTGATGAGAAGCCAAGGCTGTCTTCTTAGCCCTAAGACTCTGCCTCATCCAAGCCGAGCACAGAGGCTTTTGCAATTTTGCAAGTCTTGTCTCATAAGGATGTCTCCAGCACAGAAGTTCTCCCAGCATAGACACAGCTGATCCTCACAGCCAATGGGCCTGAAGGTCAATTCCCCCTAGTGATATCAACAACAACCAAGACTTAACTTCAACAAGGCTGTACACACAGTCCACAAAGGGGTGCACCAAGAGTGTCCACCTCAGATAACCGGGGAGTCAGAGCTCTGGGCCATAAAGGATACCTAGCACACAAAGCTACTCTACCAACTCAGGGAAGCAGCCAAAATGTGGAGACAAAGAAACAGATCACAAATGAAAGAAATGGAGAAAAACAAATGACTGGATATAGAGTTCAAAACTATGGTTAAAAGGTTTTTCAGGAGAGAATCCAAGATGGCAGCATAGGTAAACACCTACACTCACACAACAATTTCAAAACTACAACTAAAAGACAGAACAGATATCATCCAGAACCATAGGAAAGCTGGCTGAGTAGAAATTCTACAACTAGAGGGAAAGAGAGGGGCTCACGGAGACCCAGAGGAGCTGCAAAAAGCTGAGGTACAGAGACACGCACGTGGAGAGAGTGGTTGCTGGAGTACCTGGCTGGTTTTCTCTGGCAGGAGGGAAACGGAGACTCTCAAAGGCATTGAACCCCTTATCCTAAGACACTAAACCCCAGATCCAGCCGAAACTCATACAGAGGGAGTTTGGACTGTGAAAAGGGAGAGGTGCATGGAAATTTAGGGGAGTCAAAAAAGATCAGAAGGCTGGCGGCACGCATGGCACTGCATGCAGAGGACCGACTGCTGATTGTGCTGCTGGCTCTCACGAGTGGTCGGGAGCCAGAAAGGCAGGGGTCTAGAGGCATTGTGCACGTGCACAAGGACTGCTCCAGCGATTACCCAGTCACGTGAGACTCAGGGGCCGTGGAGGGCGGGGCCGACTGGAAGGCAAGGCGGTCCATTAAGCCCTAAGACTCCACCCATCCCAAGCTCCACAGAGAGGCTTCTGCAGTTTTGCAAGTCTGATATCATAAGGCTGAATCTAACACAGAAGTTCTCCCGGCATAGGGAAAATACTGAGACAAGGGAAGGGATCACAAACAAAAGAAATGGAGGAGAACAAACGACTGGATATAGAGTTCAAAACCACGCTTATAAAGTTTTTCAAGAATATCCTAAAAAAGTTGGATAAATTTAGTGAGAGCCAAGAGGAGATGAAAAAGGACCAACTAGAGATGCAAAAGATCCAACTAGAGATGGAAAGGACCAACTAGAGATGGAAAAGGGCCAAATAGAGATGAAAAAGGACCAACTAGAAATTAAACATACACTGACTGAAATAAAAAATAGTATACAGAGTCCTAACAGCAAACTAGAGAATGGCAACAATCAAGTCAAAAATTTGAAATATAAAGAAGCAGAAAACACTCAACTGGAAAAGCAAGAAGAGAAAATCCAAAAATGTGAAGATAATGTAAGGAGCCTCTGGGACAGCTTCAAGCGTACCAACATCAGAATTGTGGGGGTGCCAGCAGAAGAGAGAGAGCAAGAAATAATGACTGAAAACTTCCCACATCTGGTAAAAGAAATAGACTTACAAGTCGAGGAAGCACACAGAACCCCATATAATAGGAATCCAAAGAGGACCACACCAAGACACATCATAATTAAAATACCAAGAGCAAAAGACAAAGAGAGAATATTAAAAGCAGCAAGAAAAAAACAGTTCATTACCTACAAAGGAGCAACCATACGACTGTCAGCTGATTTCTCAACAGAAACGATGCAGGCCACACAGGAGTGGCAAGAAATATTCAACGTGATGAACAACAAGAACCTACAACCAAGAATACTCTATCCAGCAAAGCTATCATTCAGAATTGAAGGGCAGATAAAGAGCTTCACAGAGAAGAAAAAGCTAAAGGAGTTCATCAACTCCAAACCAGTATTATATGAAATGCTGAAAGGTACTCTTTTAGAAGAGGAAGAAGAAAAAGGTAAAAGATAAAAAATTATGAACAACAAATACATATCTATCAACAAGTGAATCTAAAAATTAAGTGAATTAAAAATTTGGCATCAAACAGACTGTGATATTATAGCAGGAAGATTAAGGAGAGGTGGGGTAGATAAGAGATCAATCAAAGGACTTGTATCTATGCATATAAGCATAACCAATGAACATAGATACTGGGAGTTGGGGTATGCATGGGAGGGAGGGGGGACAATGGGGAGATATGTATACATGTAACACAATAAAAAAAATTAAGCTTAAAAAATTTTTGATCAACAGAATAAACTGGTGAATATAATAGAATCAGGACCAAAGAATGGGAATAGGTTGGTAATCCTCAGGGGGAAAGGGGTGAGGGGTGTACAGGGAGAGACTGGACAAAAATCATACACGTATGGATGAGGTCAATGGGACGGAGGTAAGGACAGAAGGAAGGGTGGGAGTTGGGTGGAGGGGAGCTATGGACGCGAAAAGAAACAAATGTAATCTGAATAATAAAGATTTAATAAAAAAAAAAGATTTCAATCTAAAAAAAAAAAGTTTTTCAAGAATTCCCTAGAAAAGGTCGATACATTTAGCGAGACCCTCGAGAATATGAAAAAGGACCAACTAGAAATTAAAAATACACTGACTGAAATAAAAAAATATTATACAGAGACCTAACAGCTGACTAGAGGAAAGCAAGAATCAAGTCAACGATTTGAAATACAAAGAAGCAGAAAACACTCAATTGAAAAAGCAAAACGCAAAAAGAATCCAAAAATTGGAAGATAGTGTAAGGAGCCTCTAGGACAATTTCAAGCATACCAACATCAGAATTATGGGAGTGCCAGAAGAAGAGAGAGAGCAAGATACTGAAAACCTACTTGAAGAAATAATGACCAAAAACTTCCCCCAACTGGTGAAAGAAATATACCTAGAGTCCAGGAAGCGCAGACAATCCCAAACAAAAGGTATCCAAAGAAGACCACACCAAGACACATCATAATTAAAATGCCAAGAGCAAAAGACAAAGAATATTAAAAGCAGCAAGGGAGCACCCATAGAATTGTCAGCTGATTTCTCAAAAGAAACTAGGCAGGCAGGACAGGAGTGGCAAGAAATATTCAAAATGATGAAGAGCAAGAACCTACAACCAAGAGTACTCTACCCAGCAAAGCTATTATTCAGAATTGAAGGTCAGATAAAGAGCTTCACAGATAAGAAAAAGCTAAAGGAGTTCATCAACACCAAACCAGTATTATATGAAATGCTGAAAGGTACTCTTTAGGAAGAGGAAGAAGGAAAAGGTAAAGATAAAAATTATGAACAACAAATACATTATCTATGAACAAGTGAATCTAAAAATCAAGTGAATAAAAAAATCTGATGAACAGCATAAACTGGTGAATATAATAGAATCAGGGGCATAGAAAGGGAGTGGACTGACAATTTTCAGGGGGAAAAGCATTTGGGGGGTGTGGGAAGAGACCGGACAAAAATCGTACACCTATGGATGAGGACAGTGGAGGTGGGTAAGGGTAGAGGGTGGGGGAGGAACTAGGTGGAGGGGAGCTACAGGTGAAAAAAGAGGAACAATTGTAATATGAACAATAAATATGTATTAAATCTAAAAATAAAATAAAATCTAGGTGGTTCTGGTTTTGCTAAGTGCATATTCATTATCATGTCCCATTATAAGACCATCCCTTTACCACTTTATTACACCTGTGCTTCTAGCCTCAGGTGTAGTCATTTCCTCATGAACATTCTACTCTCATCATAACAATATGGTCTGCTTGCTGTTTTCCAAGTAGAGCAAGTACTTTCATGTCTCTATGCCAAACATGTCAAACTCAAAGGCTAACATGGGCCAAATAAATAAGGTTTAAGTTTATGTGGGCCACAAAAAAAAACCAAAAGCTTTAATTTTCATAGAACATGGGTTTATTTCAAAAGAGACATGCTGAACACAAAGGGCTGAAAAAGATGAGTAATTGTTAAAATAATAAAACATTTTCATAAAAATTAATATTTTTTATGAGCATTAACTTAACAGACACTGAATAACTGCACAAATTAATAAGCATAATGCAAATAAACCTATTTTTCTTGTTCTCCGAAAGTGAAATATTTCTTGTTGCACATAACAAACAAGTCAGTATAAGACTAATGATATAGCAGTCGGCTGCTAAAATATTCATTGCTAGTATTAGTGGAGAGAAATGGTATGCCTGCATGTAAGGTGGGTAAGGGAAATGAATGAAACATGAGTATAGTAATCAGTCATTAGTTGTAGTTCATTATTAACAACTAGAGGCCTGCTGCACAAAATTTGTGCATGGGAGGGGGGTTCCTCATCCCTGCCTGCACCCTCTCCAATCCAGGACCCCTTGGGGGTTTTCTGATTGCCTCTCCGAATCTGGGACTGCTGGCTCCTAACTGCTCACCTGCCTGATTGCCTCTATCCCCTCTGCCTGCCTGCCTGATCACCCCTAACAGCCTCTGCCTCACCCCACATCCGGGACCCAGGCTTCCCTCCCTCTGGCTGGCCGCAGGCACTCAGGACCTGGGCCAGCTTTGCCTAGGCTGGCTGCAACTGCAGGGGACCATGGGCGGGCGGCTTTGCCAGGGCCACAACCGCAGGTGCCTGGGACCACAGGGTGGGCAACTTGTCCCTCTCCCGGGCCACAGGTGTAGATGCAGCTGCTGGTGCCCAGGACTGTGGGGCAGGCAGCTTGTCCTCCTGGGCCCCAGCCCCAGCCACTGGCACCAGGACCACGGGGTGGGCAGCTTGTCCCTCTCCTTGGCCACAGCCTGTCTGGTCCCCATTTCTCTCTCCCCAGTGTTGAGTGTCTGAGCTGTTATGGTGTGATAGTGTGAAGGCATGATGACCATTTGCATATTAGCTCTTTATTATATAGGATTATGTATAACAGGATATTATAAAAATTAAGTTATGAAATTTTTATTAAAATGTTTCTTACATACTATTATATTGGCTGGGCTGCAAAAATATTCGTTGTGGACTGCATGCAGCCCGAGAGCCATGGGTTTGACATGCTTGCTCTATGCCTTAGCTCAGTGGTCAGCAAACTGTGGCTCGTGAGCCATATGTAGCACTTTGGCCCCTTGAGTGTGGCTCTTTCACAAAATACTACAGCCTGGCGAGTCTATTTTGAAGAAGTGGCATTAGAAGAAGTTTAAGTTTAAAAAATTTGGCTCTCAAAGGAAATTCAATCATTGTACTGTTGATATTTGACTCTGTTGACTAATGAGTTTGCTGACCACTGCCTTAGCTCATGCTGTTTCCTTGCCTGGAATACGCTCCCTCTCCCTCTTTATTTATCCTCAAGGCCAAAATTAAATGTCATCTCTGTAGTTTCTCCTCTGACCTGTTCCCCTTATTGAAATTCACCAATACTTCTCATAGCCCTTGCCCTCTTGTTACACACCTGTTTTTTATGTCTTCTTTTCAGATGGTGAACTCAGTGACTGGCTTGAGAACTCAGCAGAAAACCACTCGTAGTGTTACTTCCTCTCCCTATCCTCTTCAACCTCTGACTTTATTCATCTGTGACTTCACAGCTCTTAACATAATGCTGAGCACATGTAAGTACTTAACAAAGGTTTTTTGAATATGATGAATGCTGGAAGCTATCAAATAAAATGTGGGTGGTTTTTTGTTTTTTTTTTAACTTTCACTTATTTCCACTTCACAGAAGATTTTGGTTACTGGTTTCAATTTCCTCTCCTGATTATTTCTTTTCTTTCTGGCTTTATGCATTCCATTCCAATTTTACCTAGCTTTCTTTGGCTAGTTTTCCCAACCCTAACACTCCACTCATATATCCCCTCATTCAGCATTTATTTATTGAACACTCAATGTTCTGCTGGTTCTATTTTAGGCATTGAGGGTATAACAGTGAACAAGGTAGATGGGATATTTTCATGGAAATTACATTATGGTTGGATGACTAAATCAAAACAAATAAGCAAACAAAATAATTTCAAGTAGTAGTAAATTCTCAGAAGATAGTAAAGTGATATGATAGGGAGTGAAGTGCGAATCACATGAAAGAGTTTGTCAGGAAAGCCTTTCTAAGGAGGAGACATTTGAAATCTGGAAAACAAGAAAGAGATGGTCATATGGGGATCTGCTAAAAAAAAAAAAAATTTTTTTCAAGTGGAAAAGTCAGCATACGCACAGGCCCAGAGACAAAAACAAATGACTGAATAATATAATGCTTTATATAAGTAAATAAAATGATAAATATTTTTCTTAGTCTTCACCTTTCCTAGAAAAGTAGCATTATTCCTTCTGAGAAGTGACTGACTTCCTCTAGCCTTCACCTTGCCTACCACTCAAATCTCAGAATTTTCCTCCATTGACTCTCACTGAAGTTTACCTGGCTACAGTCATCTTGGTGACTGAAACACCAATCTCTGGGATTAGAAACTTTGTGTAGTCCCTTATGTCAGAAAGTATTCCCTTCCCCTATCTCTTTCAGAAGGATTAGATCCTGGTCTCCCATCTCTAGGTCATCTAACAGGGAGACACAGAAGGAAATCCAGGGATAGAATGGAGGGAAAGCCAATTCTTTGGACAAGTGTCAACCTGGAGTCCACCTCTATAAATTCCAGAAGTGTCTTCTCACCTTGCAGTCATTCTTATTATCCTTTTTCTACTGAGCATTGCTTTCCACGGGACTTCAATGTCCAGCTGGTGAGAGTCCAAAAAAGCTGGCTTCCTCTCTTAATGCCACAGCAGCTGCTTAAATAGACTGGAGGGAAGAAAGAAACATCCTAGGTGGTTTGGCTCAGTGGATAGAACTTCAGCCTGCGAACTGAAGGGTCCCAAGGTTCACTTTCGTTCAAGGGTATATGCCTGGGTTGCAGGCTCAATCCCCATTAGGCGGCATGAAAGAGACAGCTGATCAATGATTGTTTTTCATCATTGATGTTTCTATCTCTCCCTCTTCCTATCCTTTCCTTTCTGAAATCAATAAAAATACATTTAAAGAAAAAAAAAGAGGCTGGAAGATTTCCTGCCACTGGAAACATGAAAAGCTCTCAGTAAGCCAGGAACCAGAATCAAAATCATATGGTTTGCTTTGTAGTAAAGATCACAGGGCCTGAAAAATTAGAGGAAGCAAGGCAAACTAGGGGACAAGCTTTTTAGACCCTCCTGCCAAAGGGTCTTCTGTCCTTACACTGCTGGCCCACTTGGACTCTCCTATGGCTCAGGCTGGTGAGCTTCAAACCATAAAGCCTGGAAGAATGAGATTACCTACTCCCTGAGATACTAGGGTCCCTTTAAAGGCCTCCGGACCAGATGCCCCTTCCCCTCCCCGCCCCCTCGCAAATGAAAACTGTTCCTATTTATTAATACTCTTTTCTCTAATGAACTGACAAACTCCACATCTTAGAAATATTGAGCAAGCAGCCCTTTATATGCTTGTTTACTCTGGATCTAAATAGATGTGAGTTCTCTAAGAAGGGGTTTTTATTTTTTTCCAAGTTGCTTCTGAGGTAGAATCTCCACAAGTATTAAAAAGAAATGCATACTGATGACCCCTTTTATGTGTGTCCAGTGTGGCAAGCCTAGACTTGGATCTGCTTGGGGACTTTGAATGCCGGGGCTTGTGTTAGTTCCAGCGGGTTCCTATCCTTACTAATACAATGAGTAGGTATTGTTTATGGACAAGTTGAGGAGGATATGCTGCTTTCTCGAAACTGGGATAGCCACCTGAGAAAAGGTGGATTCCTAAATCTCACTGTCTCTGCCTCCCTGCCCTCCAATTCCAATCCACCACTTCAGTGGCTCCATGTAAAAGGCAGCATTTTGAGGAAAAGATCTATGTCCAAATGTCCCCATTTTTATGTAGAAGCGTTTGAAGCAAATGCCTTTGCTTTACAGCCCAGACAAACACATAAGTGTGTTTGGGCTGTAAAGAGACATTCCAGGCAACCCTTTGCTATGAGAAGTGGGGAGAGCCTCCATGCCTCAGAGTTGAGAACCTACTCCATAAACCACTTCCTTGAACTGTACATCCAGGGCAGGTCTGCAATATTCTGAGTCATTAAAGAAAAAAGGTAAAAGCAAAAAAATAAGACAAATATAGGTTTTCCTAACTTTCTTCTATACTTATTTTCTTGCATGGGAAGGAAAATAAACAGATCTGATAAAGAGGATGACTATCCTTCTAGGCTGTTGTTGCAAGTGAATGTTTAAAAGGTTGTGGATGATCAGTGATTTGAGGATGGAACTTTATGTTAAGCCTCCCAAAGTTATATGACCACACTCCCTGCTTCCCAGACCCGCTAACTTGCTCTACTATTTGCTAAGGTTAGAGCATGGAGCAAGCTCCTGAAGCCCTTTGGCTTCAAACAGATTCCCCAGTTCTAGCCATAAAGATGTAGTTCTGGTTCTAGAAGCATCAACCATGGCCTCACAGGAGATTTAGAAAAGCTGGAGTCAAACCTTTGCTCATCTCCTGATGTTATTTCTCATTGTCCTTTAAGAACTACCCACGGAATCCAAGGGGGACTTGCCACTTATACTTCAGTCTTGTCAGCCACAGAAACAGGGTTAAATCACATTTCAGATAAGCTTGTCAGAGTGTATTAGACTCTGCTAGATTAGCCAGATTGTTTTGAAGTTTTTGAACAAAGTGATATTTTTTATGTCTCATATATTTTTGTATAAGCCCCATCTGATTTAAGCCTTATAATAATACTATGCTTTGAAAGGGAAAGTATGAGAATCATTATTATATAGGTGAGAAAAGCAATTAAATGACTTTCCCAAACTTATCTAGTTTTGTTGTTACCAGAATCAAGACTAGAATATTGATAATCTAACTTCCAATTAATTACTTTTTCCACCATTCCACTTTAAGAACAAATATCCTACAAAAAGTTGTAGTAAGACAGGGATACTTGACAATAATAGAACCCCTTCCTTGGGCTCTCATTATAAATGTGAAGTCTTCCTCTCAAAGCACCCTCCTTTGCCACAATGTGCTCCCCCAGATTCATACACACTTCAGGTGCATGGAGCCCCACCAAGCACTTTATATATCACTAGAGGCCCAATGAACAAAAATTCATGCAAGAGTAGGCTTTCCTTCCCCTGACTGCTGGCACTGGCTTCCCTCCAGCACCTGGGATCCGGTCTGCCTTCCTCTCACCACCCCCACCCCCAGGCACCTGGGACCCAGCTGGCTTCCCTCTGGTCCCGGCTTCCTCAGGAAGGAAGTCCAGTCTACTTAACATATTACCCTTTTATTATAATAGATTATCTTAATTCATTCCCCAGTATATCCATTGAGATATTACTTACCCACATTACTGATAAAGAAACTGAAGCTCAGCTTGGCTGGTGTGGCTCAGTGTTTGAGCATTGACCTATAACCAGTAGGACACAGTTCAATTTCTGGTCAGGGCACATGTCCCAGTGTGGGTCATGCAGGAGGCGGCCAATCAATGATTCTCTCTCATCTTGATGTTTCTATCTCTCCCTCTCTCTTCCTCTCTGAAATCAATATTATCTATCTATCTATCTATCTATCTATCTATCTATCTATCTATCTATCTATCTAACTAAAGCTCAGTGAAGGCAGATAAATTAGCTTAAAATCCCAGATCTTATCCTAGCTGGTTTGGCTCAGTGGATAGAGCACCAGCCTATGGACTGCTGAAAAGTTGTGGGTTCAATTTCAGTCAAGGGCATATGCATAGGGTACAAGCTTGATCCCCAGAAGGGACCATATAAGAGGTAGCCGATCAATGATTCTCTCTCATTATTTTCTATCTCTCTCTCCTTCTCTCTTCCTCTCTGAATTCAATAAAAATATATTGGGGGGAAAAAAAGAAAAAGAAGAATAAATCCCAGAGTGTGTTGTTAGAGCTGAAACCAGGTCTTCTAATACTCTGGTCCTTTTTCTGCTATACTCTAGGGATCCAGAAACATTAGCCATAACAAGAATCAAACAAACATAGATCATCTTCTAATGACAAAAGTGTATCCATGGAGGTAGATTCTAAGATTAGGACACTATGCAATACAATAGAGAGGCCCAGTTTCTCCAGAAGGACCATGCCCTTCCCACTGGGTATCTACACAGAAACATGTGAGCATACTTACATGGCATGTACTGCCTCACCTGCCTCTGCCAGGGATTTAGTCAGTTATAGCATCTTGACAACCTATTTAAATCAACTTGCAGTAACTGGTAGCAAAGTATCATTCCCTGACAGGTTGAATCATTGAGCCTCCACAGACTTTAGTCAAAACATTCAAGAACCAGAGTGTCCCAGAGAGGTATGTATTAATTCCATCCAGACATTGGGATTGTTTTATTTTTGTTGTTGTTGTTCATTTTTTTTTTCAATCACATTCAAAGAGTGAACAAGTTATTTTCATCTTATTAAGCAAGCAAGATGGAAAAAACTTTGCTTCCTTTATTCTTGGTCTGGTCTTCATCAAAGGATCAAGGAGGCTAACAGAATCTGGGTCATCCAAGAAGGTAGCTGAATTATCACAGGATACTTCACACATATGACTGAATTATCTGAGTTGGTATATGGTGTTGTAAGTATATCAGCAAAATCCAATGAGAGGCTTCCAAGTTCATTTTAATTTGCAGCTTCCACACTGTTTACCTGCAGTGTAGGCAACCCATCTGTTTTGAAATCCAAGAAACTATGGCTGTGCAAATTGGTCCAACAAACAGCTGAATGTGCACGTTGCTCTGGTAGAAAGGGAAAGGCCAATCTAGCCGTAAGTACATTTTATCTCATAGCATCTGAGCAGCCTAGATGGCCTGGAAGCTTTGCTGTGTTATATGGCTATCAGATAGGTCATTTGATAACTCATAAAACTCCTCTCCAGTAGCACAGGCTTTCCTGAGATTAACTCTTGCTGTGGAGCTAGGATGAGGAAAAGCAGATCTTCTTAAATGCAGCTACAATTGGCAATCCCCTTCCTTACTCCACGCCTGAGCTCCTGACTTTCCTCCCTTCAAAAAGATGTGCTTTGCAAAGTTCACTTTTTCATCTGGCCTGATGATTCTTAAGATTTTGCTCCTTAAATTGCTTGAGCAGAACAAAAGGTTCTGCTCTATTTAACCACTTACTAGATCAAATAAACAAGCCAGCAAACAACAAAAAGCCCACTTTTTAATTTTTTATTTTTTCCCATCACCATTTATCTCCTCTATGCCCTTTTCCACCTCCACTCATCCTCTCCACCTTGCAAGCACCACACTGTTGTCCATGTCCATGAGTTCTCTCTCTCTCTTTTTTCTTTTTTGCTTAATCCCTCTCCCCATCCCTTCCCTCCCTTCCCTCAGCCCCTACCCCCGGTGCTGTCTGCCTGCTCTCTCTGAGTCTGTCTCTATTTTGCTTGGTGGTTCAGTTCGTTAAATTCCAAATATGAGTGAAATCATATGGCACTTGTCTTTATTTTTCAATTATAGTTGACAAAAAAAAAAAAAAACCAAAAACACTTCTGAGGTGTTTTTTGCTGAAACCCTGTAACTTCTCTTAAACATGTTTCTTTGATACTTTTATGTTCTGATTGAAATCCACAGTGGAAAATATGCTTCAAGGGAAGGCGGGGTAGAATCACCCAACACACTTCTGTGTCTTGCATTTTGACTCAGCCCACAGAACAATTGGGAGAATCTTTGCAGACCCACTAGAGATTTCCGGATTCCATGGAAGAACCATTGATCTAAGAACATCTTGATTTCAGAATCCTTCTTCTGATTTGGAATTATGTTATCGGCCACAGAGAGCAGCTACTTACAATTTGTGGGAGAAGGCCCTGTATAGTGAGAGGTGAGCCCCAGTGTGGGGAGAAGAAATCGCTTTCTCTTTCTCGGCGGATGTTTTGCTACAGTATATTTATGCTTAGTATGCTATCTGTGGGCTCAATTTCTTCTCCTTCACCTTCTCTTCTTTATCCTTCTTCTTCCTCTCTCCTCCTCATCTTCTATTTTTTATTTGCTTCTTCTATTGTAACCGTCTCCCCAAGTCCTCAGTGCTTAGATGATTTTTGCCTGGTACATTCTGCTAATACATTCCTAATAATAGGAATTCTGCTAATAGGAATTTCGGAATCACAGTTTCTTATTTGAATGCATAATTTTCCTAAATATTTAACCACCTAAATTATTGTAAAAGCAGCTGGTCCTTACCATGCTTTGTAGAGAAGGCTGCAGCTCTGTATCCTTCACTGTATCAGAATGCAGAGCTCTGTTGAGTTACGTGGAGTAAAGAAGAACCTTAATGGAGGGAGCAGCCATGTTACAATGAGCAGACAACAGGGACGATATGAAGAGCAAGTTTAGGGATTAATGCAACCATATCCTGGAAGCATGAAGTTACAGATCTCCCAGCTGAGCCCCTGAGAATGAGATAGTTCATCTGGTCAGACTGCTGTGAAAATTTTTTAAAAACTGACTCGCATTGCAGGTAGGGAGTGGATCTGTCTCCTCTGCTACTAGTGAAACAACATGGATCTCATTAAGGATCAGAAACTAACACTGGTAACTTCCCTTTGGGCACAGCCCTCAGCAGGAAGGCCCTATGCAATTGTAATCTCCAGGAATGGGGGTGGGAGCCCTTATAGACTTTTGATTTGGTCACTTAAACATCCTGTCAGACAGATGTAGAAAGGAGACTGACCCTTCCCTCAAAAGAAGTAAATTGTAGATTGAAGTATTTAGTTTCAGTCCCTGTCAGGCTGACACTTTGAAAAACAGATGTGTGGGTCTCAGAAACCAAATGCCAAATTGCCTTGCTTTGGAGCTCTGCAAATTCAAGAATATAAGGAAATGCATAACCCAAATTGAAACTGTTACTTTTTTTTAAGGTGTTTTTAAGACTCAGCTTGAAACAAAAGTACTAGATTCGAAACATTGTATACCGCAATTTGAATCTTGTTGAAAGATGAAAGGGCTCTGGCCGGTTTGGCTCAGTGGATACAGTGTTGGCCCAAGGACTGAAGGGTTCGGGATTCGATTCCCAGACAAAAGCATATACGATGGTTGCAGGCTTAACCCGGAGGGAACCAATCGATGTGTTTCTCTCACATCGATGCTTTTCTCTTCCCCTCCACTCTCTCTAAAAATTAGTGGAAAAATATCCTTGGGTGAGGATTACCAAAACAAAACAAAAAGATGAAAGGATGAAAAGTGTGACTCTTCTCACTTGTTTAGAAAAAGTCATTACAGACAGGATTCTAGGCATTATGTATTTCCCTCTTTCTTAGTTAGGTCTGCACTCAAGGACCAGCAGGCCTCTTTCAATACACAGTCAGCGATGAGGCTTTTAGAAGGTGGAGATGTTCGTTTAAAATGGCTCTTTATGTCCTGTAGTTGCACCCTTTGATATTTGCTTCCAAGAAAGTGTACACAGTGATGACTGACTAGAAATCTGCTTTCTCAGTTCAACTGTAAAATAAGTTAGGAGGCCATCTCCATCTTTGGCATCACTATACTGATAAATTAGGGAGACAGAGGCAAAGCATTCACTGCTTGGAGCCTAGCCTCCCTGTGGTTAGGTGGCCTGACTCAGGAGCAGCAGGCCTTGGTACACTCAACTCAGAAGCAGGAATTAGAAGGCTAGTTTTCAATCTCGCATCCACCTCTAACTGCCTGTGAGGCTTTAATTTAGTCGCTGACCTCCTCAGGGCTGCCACCTTCCTGTGTATCAAATAAAAAGACAAAGACTAGCCTCCCCTAGTCTTTGTGAATAAAATGACAACTAAAAGTATCTGGCATAGCTGGGGAAGAAGGAGTGGGCCAGAGAGAGAGAGAAAGTGCATTATGATACCGGACTTCGTCACTTGATCACTTAAGTTTTTCAATCTTCATCTCTCACTTCCCTGGGCTCCTGACTGGTCTGAACTCACTTTGTTTTCTCTTAAGTAAAATTTTTATTGAAAGATTTTCTGTTTTTATTGGGGAAAAAGTCTTCAGCTCGATGATTTTTTCCTACGTGAACACATCCTGGAAAACAACCTAGTTCTAAAAATAAGGCATTATTACCCCTATCCGGTTTCGCTCAGTGGATAGAGTGTTGGCCTGTAGACTGAAGGGTCCCAGGTTAGAATCTGATTAAGGGCACCTACCTGGGTTGGGGGCTCAATCCCCAGGACGTACAGGAGGAAGCTGATCAATGACTTTTTCTCATCATTGATGCTGACTCAGGGGTCTCAGGTTTGATTCTGGTCAAGGGCATGTACCTTGGTTTCGGGCACATCCCCAGTAGGGGGTGTGCAGGAGGCAGCTGACTGATGTTTCTCTCTCACTGATGTTTCTAACTCTCTCTCCCTCTCCCTTCCTCTCTGTAAAAAATCAATAAAATACATTTAAAAAATAAAAGTAAAAAGTAATGAAAATAGGGCATTAGCAGCACTCGGAACTCCCATCACACCCTCTTTAAGTCCTTTCCTTCCAAGGGTAACCACTATCCTAACTTCTAACACCATAATTAAGTTTTGCCTGTTTTGCTTTTATGTGCAACTTATGCTTTCATGTGTATATGCTTTTATGTGTAACTTCTTTTGCTTAATGTTAGGTTTGAAAGATTCATTTATGTTATTTTGTGTAATGACACTTTCTTTATTCTCATTGTTATATAGTATTTCATTAATTAATATACCACAATTTATTTATTCATTCCCTTAATGGGCATTTAGATTGTTTCCAATTGAGGGCTATTATGAACAGTGCTACTAGTGATTTCAGAGAGGAAGGGCAAGGGAGAGAGAGATAGAAACATCAATGATGAGAGAGAATCACTAATCAGCTGCCTCCTGCGTGCCCCTACAAGGGATCTTGCCAACAACCCAGGCATGTGCCCATGACCTCCTGGTTCATAAGTTGATGCTCAACCACTGAGCCACACCAGTTGGGCTTGAATAGTTTTTGTTTTTTTTTAATAAAAAAATTGTACGTACTTAGAAGCATTCAGAATGTCAACATAATAGCTGCATTTTTTTTTTGCAATTAGAGTGGTATTCAGTTAACAGAACAACAATTATTTTGTATAAGCTGCATCAGAGACAACTGAAGATGAAAAAACTACCATCCCCATATATAACTAATTTGTGCTGTGCACCAATAAGAACCTGCTTTAAATTTCCATGCCAATTTACAACCCCCATACTGTACCAGGCAAGGTTAGTGGCTATTGAAAATACCACCAGGAAAGGGCTATCTAAAGACACATTTGGTAGTGTGTTAACTATACAAAAAAAGACACTGTACAGTTTAAAAACAAATCTTACACAGCCTTACATTTCAATATTTTTCTTTAAAAGGAGTGAGTTGTGTACAGGGGGGTTAAATGCTTTATAGACAAGAAAAAAAAAACTGCGCTAGAACCAACTTATTCATCATCATCATCTTCTTCTTCATCTTCCTCCTCCTCATGTTCCTCATCTTCCTTCTCTTCCTTCTTTTCCTTGTTTTTTTCAGCCTTAACAACTCCCTTTTTGGCAGCATCAGGCTTTCCTTTAGCTCAGTAGGCAGCAATATCCTTTTCATATTTCTCCTTCAGCTTAGCAGCCTTCTTTTCATAAGGCTGCTTGTCATCTGCAGCCTTATGAAAAGAAGCACATCTCTCCCAGCTTCTTTGCAACGTCACCAATGGATAGGCCAGGATGCTCTCCTTTGATTTTTGGGCGATACTCAGAACAAAACAAGAAAAAGGCCGAAGGATGCCTCTTGGGCGCATTGGGATCCTTTAATTTCTTTTTTGTTTCCCCTTTAGGAGGAATATAAGTTTTCATTTCTCTCTCATAACGAGCCTTGTCCCCCTTTGCCATGTCTTCAAATTTTCCTTTCTCCTTAGCAGACATGGTCTTCCACCTCTCTGAGCACTTCTTAGAAAACTCTGAGAAGTTGACTGAAGCCGAAACCGGTTTGGCTCAGTGGATAGAGCGTCGGCCTGGGGACTGAAAGGTCCTAGAAAGGTCCCAGGTTTGATTCCGGTCAAGGGCATGTACCTTGGTTGCGGGTACATCCCAAGTAGGGAGTGTGCAGGAGGCGGCTGATCGATGTCTCTCTCTCATTGATGTTTCTGGCTTTCTATTCCTTTCCCTTCCTCTCTGTGAAAAATCAATAAAATATATCTTTAGAAAAAAAGAAAGAAAAAAGAAGTTGACTGAAGCATCTGGGTACTTCTTGTGTTCCTCCCGGCAAGTTTGCACAAAGAAAACATACGATGACATTTTGCCTCTTGGTTTCTTAGGATCTCCTTTGCCCATGTTTAATTACTTTCCCTCAGCGAGCACACAGTCTCCCAGTGCCCGGCCGGCTCACACTTGCCCCAGCGCTGTCTCTATGGAGCTCAATGTACTGCAATAGCTGTGAGAGCGGGAGCCAGACACAGCCTCCTCTTGAATAGTTTTTTAATGAACATAAGAATGTTTTCCTATTGACCATTATCTAGAAATGGAATTGCTGAATCATAAGACAGGTGAGTTCTGCTTTAATAGATACTGCCAGTTTAAAAAAGTAATTGTATCATTTTACACTCCCACCAGTCATGTCTGAGACTTCTATTTTTTCTACATCCTGACCAATTCTTGGCATTGTCTGTCTTTTACATTTAACAATTTGGATGGATGTGTAGTGGAATGCTTTTAGAATTAAATTTTTATTTCCTTAATGACTGATGAAGTTGAACACCTTTTAATGTATTTATTGGCCGTTGGCTAACCTGTTTCATAAAATACTTTCAATCTTGAACCTGCTTTTCTATTGGATTGTCTGATATTTTCATGATCTATAGGAGTTCTATCTATAAGTATTATAGATACTTGTTGTATACATGTTACAAATATAATTTCCCAAAATCTGTTGAGTCATATTGGAGCCTGAGGCAAAAGGAAAAATCAGAAATACTGATACCGAAGAATCAAGATGGTGGCATAAGGTATATACCTTTAAGTGCTGTCTCTCGCAACTACACCAAAATTACAACTAAAAGACAAAACAACTATCCCCCAGAACCATGGGAAAGCTGGCAGAGTGGAAGTTCTGCAACTAGAAGGAAAGAAAAAAAGTGTATTGAGACCTGGTAGGACGTGCAGAGGCTCAGAAAGGCAGAGATACTGAGACGCCCTCGAATCGGGCTGGCGTGCGCTGTTTTTTTCAATTGGGAGGGAGTTACAAGTCCCGACTCTCTGAACTCCAGTTTCTGGTGAGATTCTGGGGACCCAGACTCATACAGGGAGAAACTGGATGTCTGCCATTGGATCAGAAAGGTAGGGTGGCTCTCTCACAGAGTTGTGCACAGGAATCATTGTTTACTGTGCTGGAGTGCGCAGGATGCAGCAGAGAGGGCTGACTGGCAGCCAATGCTGTTTGCCACACTCTAGCCTAGCGTTTCCCTGAGACCGCACCCCGCCCAATTTACAAACCCACCTAGCTGTGCTCAGTGGCCTTTGCATATGAATGGCCTACCCTCTGGCAGCTTAACCTCAGAAATTGCAACTGGGTCAGACAACTCCAAAAGTTCCAAATTCCAAGCAAAGAAGAGAAATCTGCAGATCTCCCTGTAGCTCCTGCTGGGTGGCCTCAGACACTAGCTGACTTGTACCTCCTTGAAGATCCATGAACCAGTGTACCTAGAGGTCAGTGTGAGATGACACCAGATTTCAAATCCTCACATACTTAAGTGACACACTCAAGAGGCAGACTTGGTGAGCACCAAAACCCCACTGAAGCAAGTACTGCCCCATAGGGGTGTCTCCAGCACAGCAGTTCCTCCATTAATAGACAGAGCTAATCCTCACAGTCAATTGTCCTGGAGGTCAATTCCTCCCAGTGTACCAATAGCAATCAAGGCTTAACTACAACAAGACTGTGTACCAAAGCCCACAAAGGGGTGCACCAAGATTGCCCACCTCAGGTGATTGGGGAGGCAGAGCTACTGAGCCCTAAAGGACAACTAGCACACAAAACCACTCCATCAACACAGGGAAGCAGCCAAAATGGGGAGACCAAGAAACATGTCACGAATGAAAGAAATGGAGGAAAGCAAACTACTGGACATTAAGTCCTAAACCACATTTATAAGGTTACTCAAGAATCTTCTAGCCCTAACCGGTCTGGCTCAGTGGATAGAGCGTCAGCCTGCAGACAGAAAGGTCCCAGGTTTGATTCCAGTCAAGAGCATGTACCTTGGTTGTGGGCACAGCCCCAGTAGGGGGTGTGCAGTAGGCAGCTGATTGATGTTTCTAACTTTCTATCCCTCTCCCTTCGTCTCTGTAAAAAAATCAATAAAATATATAAAAGAAAGAAAGAAAAAAAGAAAAAAAGAAAGAATCTATAAACCACAGAGAAACTTAATGAGACCTTCAAGGATCTTAATGAGAATGCCAAAAAATAGAAAAGGACCAGTCAGAAATTAAGCATACACTGTCTGAAACAAAGAATGATATACAGAAATCCAACAGCAGACTAGAGGACCCCAAGAATCAAATCAAAGATTTGAAATATAAGGAACAAAAAACATCCAACCAGAAAAACAAAAGAAAAAAAAGTCCGAAAATGTGAAGATAGTGTAAGGAGCCTCTGGGACAACTTCAAGTGTACCAACATCAGAATTATGGGAGTGCCAGAAGAAGAGAGAAAGCAAGATACTGAAAACTTATTGGAAGAAATAATGACTGAAAACTTTCCTTACCTGATGAAAGAAATGGACTTACAAGTCCAGGAAGCACACAGAATCCCAAACAAAAGGAATCCAAAGAGAACCACACCATCACACATCATAATTAAAATGCCAAGGGTGAAAGACAAAGAAAAGAATCTTGAAAGCAGCAAGAGAAAAGCAGTTGGTTACCTACAAGGGAGTACCCATATGACTGTCAGCTGATTTCTCAACAGAAACTATGCAGGCCAGAAGGGAGTGGCAGGAAATATTTAGAGTGATGAATAGCAAGAACCTACAACCAAGAGTGCTCTACCCAGCAAAGCTATCATTCAGAATTGAAGGGCAGATAATGAGCTTCACAGAGAAGAAAAAACTAAACGAGTTCATCACCACCAAACCAGGATTATATGAAATGCTGAAGGGTATTCTTTAAGAAGAGGAAGAAGAAGAGAAAGGTATAGATAAAAATTATGAACAACAAAGTGATAACAAATACCTATCAACAAGTGAATCTAAAAATAAAGTGAATAAAAAATCTGATGAACAGAATAAACAGAATATAATAGAATTAGGGGCATAGAATTCTCACGGGAAAAGGGGTGTGAGGGGTGCAGGAAGAGATTGGACAAAAATCTTACACCTATGGATAAGGACAGTGGTGGGGGGTAAGGGCATGGGGTGGTGGGTGGGGAATCAGGTGGAGGGGAACCATGGGGGGGGGGGGGAAGAGGAACATCTGTAATAAACTGAAGAATAGAGATTTATTTTTTAAAAAGAATATGAAGGGGAAAAGAAATACTGATACCTATCCTATCTTTATATATTTTTAAGATATTTAAAAAATTGATTTTTAGAAAGGAAGGGAGAGGAAGAGAGAAAGAAATATCAATGTAACAGCAAAACATTGATCAGATGCCTCCTGCAGGGCCCCAACTGGAGATAGAGCTTGCATCTGGGACATGTGCCCTGATAAGGGATTGAACCAGTAATCTTTTGGGTGCACAGGATGATGCCAGCCAACTGAGCCACACCAACCAGGGTTAAAATTTTGATATTTTGTTCATGGATTTTTTTTCATGGTTATGTAAAAAAAATATTGCATTGACATCTTAGTTATCTTGATTACTTTTTTGTTTTGTTTTTTGGTGCCCCCTTAAAAACTTGTGTCTAGCCCAGTCAGCCTGGCTTAGGGACCTGTGAACCTGGAGGTCATAGTATTGGCATTTTAACCCATAAACATGGAATGTTTCCTTTCATTTATCTTTTTAAATTTCTTTTACCAATGTTCTGTTGTTTTCATTACACAAGTCTTATAATTCCTTGGGTAAGTTAACTCCTAAATATTTTATTGTTTTTATGCTATTGTAAATGGAATTGTTTTTATAATTTCCTTTTCAGATTGTTCATTTTTATTGTATAGAAATGCAACTGATTTTGTATGTTAATTTTTTCTTGCTACTTTGCTGACCTCATGTAATAGTCCTAACCTTTCTTTTATGTAGAATTTGTAAGGTGTTCTACATATAAGATTATATCTTTTACATACAGAAATAATTTTATTTCTTCCTTTCTAAATTTGATGCCTCTTATTTCTTTTTCTTGCCTAATTGCTCTGGCTGTAATTTTCAGGACTATGTTAAGTAGATGAGGTGAGATTTGGTATCCTTACCTTGTTCCTGATCTTAGAGGTGTAGCTTCCAGTATTTCAACATTGAGGATGATGTTTGCTATGGGTTTTTTGTATGCGGTTTTTATTGTGCTGAGGTATTCTCTCTCTAGTTCTACTTTTTTTAAGTGTCTTTTATCATAAAAGAGTGTTGAATTTTATCAAATTCTATTTTCTATATCAATTGAGATGATCATGTGTGTTTTTATCCCTTATTCAGTTAATATAATGTATAACATTGATTGATTTTTCTTATGTTGAACCATTCCTACATTCTAGGAATAAATTCTACCTGGTCATGGTATATAATTATGTAAGTATGGTACTGAATTTGGTCTGCTAGTATTTTATTGAGGATTTTTGCATCAGAGTTCATAAGGGATATTGGTTTATAGTTTTCTTTTCTTGTAATGCCTTTTTCTGGCTTTGGTATCACAGTAATGCTAGCCTCATAGAATGAGTTAAGAAGTGTTCCCTCCTCTTCAATTTTTTGGAAAAGTCTGAGGAAGATTGTCAATATTTTTATTTTTAATATATATTTAATGATTTTAGAGAGGAAGAGAGAGGAAGAAAGAGATAGAAACATCAATGATGAAAGAGAACAACCTCGGTATGTGCCCTTGACAGGAATCAAACCTGAAACCCCTCAGTCGACAGGCCAACACTCTATTCACTGAGACAAACAGACTAGGGAAAGATTGGAAATCTTAAATATTTAGTAGGTTCCACTAGGAAAGCTATTAGGGCTTTTTTTTTTTAACCAGGGCTTTTATTTTTTTATTTGAACAAAATATGTTTTTATTTAATTTTTTAAAATTTATATTTATTGTTGAAAATATTACATAAGAACAGAAAAGAAAGTAGTACAGATGTCCCCTCCATAGACTCCCTCTACCCCTCAACATCTTATTTAACTTGATTACTGCGTCCCTCCCCAGGCCTTCCCTATTGTCTATTACTTATTGGGTTCCCTTACTAATAATAGGTCTATTCAAATTTACTTTTTCATTGTGGTTTAGTCTTGGTAAGTTTTTTGTTTCTAGGATTTTGTCTATTTTATTGAGGTTATTCAATTTGTTGGTGTATAATTGTTTATAGAACTATCTTCAATTCTTTTTATTTATTTACTAGAGGCCTGGTGCACGACATTTGTGCACTGTGGGGGGGGGCCCTCAACTGGGCCTGTGCCCTCTTGCAGTCTGGGACCCCTTGGGGGATGTCCGACTGCCAGCTTAGGACCACTCCCCAGACATCCCTTAAGGGGTCCTTAGCACTATCACAGAGGCAGGAGAGGCTCCTGCTACTACCACTGTGCTAACCAGCTGTGATCCTGGCTTCTGGCTGAGAGGCACCTCCCTCTCCCCCGTGAAAGCACACTGGCCACCAGGGGGCAGCTCCTGCATTGAGTGTCTGCCCTCTGGTGGTCAGTGCATGTCATAGTGACTGGTCATTCTGCTGGTCAGTCAATTTGCATATTAAGTTTTTATTATAGGATTTGTTTTTATAATGCAAAAACAGATTTATTTTTTCACACACCAATGAAGGAAAGCAGTCTTCTGACAATGGAGAAGGTTAAGATTCTTAAGGAGCTGATTTTGGGACCTACTACATGGGAAGACTTGCTTTATCACCTTCAGATGTTAGGTCTGTTTACCAAACACTTCAGCAGGATTTTTAAATGAGTCTTCCTCCTCCTGGGTTTGCTTTTCTAATTCCTTATGATATATAAGGTGCATTTCAAGTAGTTTGTGTTCTTCTATTTATTCAGGTACTTTTCCAAGAAGCATAAGAGATCCTATTCATAATGCAGGAGCCATGGTCTTTGGGTCTAACAAGAGCATGGTTAACTTGTTCTCCAGCTCCAGATCAGACTCGAGATCTTATATCCCAGTTCCCCAGTTATCTATCTCAGGCCTCTTGCTGACCCAACAGCAGATTTTACTCTGATATCCTCTTAGATATCTTATGAATTGCTTTACATGTCCCTTCTTTATCTCAGCTTGGTCTTCAAAGAATGTGGCAAAAAGAGGTTCTTCTGGGCCTTCAATGTAAAAAATGCCAGTAAATAAGCATCACTGATGTGGAGCTTATAAGATGCCATGTTATCAATAGCAACCATATACTTTCCAGACAGGAAGTTGTGGGCTGCCATCTCAGCTTCAGAGAAAACTAGACATAAACAGTGCTCAAATTATTTTATTCCTATAGAATTCACAGTAATGTCTCCACTTTTATTTCTTTTTTAAAATAATATATTTTTAAGAAATCAAGATGGTGGCATAGGTAAATACCTAAACTGCTACCTCACACAACAATTTCATAACTACAACTAAAAGACAAAACAGACACCATCCAGAACCACAGGAAGGCTGGCTGAGTGGAAATTCTACAACTAGAAGGAAAGAGAAAAGCACACTGAGACTCAGAGGAGTTGCAGAAGGCAGAGGTACAGAGAGTGCGGAGAGGACTGGCAACTGAGTACGAGGGAGGGAGACAAAAGCTCCCGACTGCACTGAACTCCAGTCTGAGCAATACCCTGGGGACCCAGACTCATTCAGTACCCTCAAACTTCTTCTCAGCCAACTTGCGGGAGAAATGGCTATGCCCTTGAGAGGGACATCATCATGGTCAAAATAGAAGCCCAGAGAGAGGTAGGTAGAGGAAGTCTGCAGGTACAGGTTGACCATGTGGTTGACAGTAGCCTCCACCTCAGTGAAATAATTCTGATGAATTTGGGAGCTCTTGTTTTTTCAGCAAAAAGGAGTTAAGAAAGAAAAAAAAAACTAGTGTATTGGTTGGTGTCTGAGGTGGTTCTGAAGATGGTGACTGAATAAGACACTGAGGAATGGTCAGAGGCTAGAAGAAAGGGTGTCACTGGGTCTGTTCCATCCAAACACTGTTGAATCAGGAGAAAGATCTAGAACCACCGAGGGCACTATCTAGATCTTATTTATTTATTATTTTTAAAATACATTTTATTGATTTCAGAGAGAAAGGGAGAGAGAAGGAGAGAGTTAGAAACACCAATGATGAGAAAGAATCATTGATTAGCTGCCTCCTGCACACCCACTACTGGGGATTGAGCCTGCAACCCCGGCATGTGCCCTTGACTGGAATCAAACCTTCAGTCTGCATGCCAGTGCTCTATCCACTGAGCCAAAACAGCTAGGACTAGATCTTTTTTATTTTTTAATGTAAGCATTTATAGCCATAAATTTTCCTATTAACACTGCTTTTGTTGCTTCCCATAAGTGTTTGCATGTGGTGTTTTTGTTTTCATTTGTTTCTAAGTATTTTGAAACAATTTCCCTTGTGGTTTCTTCTTTGATCCATTGGTTGTTTAATTTCCAGTTTTTTTTTATTTTCTAGTTTTACTTATATTATTGATTCTTAAAAATATACCTTTATTGTTGAAAGCATTACAGATGTCCCCTTATTTGTTTTTAACTTCATCCCTTGTGATTGGAGAAGAGAGTTTGATATCTATCTTTCTACATTTCTTGAGACTTAATTTGTGTCCTAACATATGATCTATCCTGAAAAGTGTCCCATGAGCACTTGAGAAGAATGTCTATACTCCTTTTGTGAAGAATGTTCTCTGTATGTCTGTAAGATCTGATTGGTTTACAGTAGTTTTGCTTTCCATAGTTTCAGTTACCCAGAGCAAACTACAGTTCAAAAATATTAAATGGAAGATTCCAGAAAATAAACAATTTATAAGTTTTAAATTACACACTGTTCTGAGTATCATGATGGAATCTCATGCCATCCTGTTCATGAATCATCTCTTTGTTCAGTATATCCACAAAGGAGGATAGGGTCCTTTTTGCTCACCCTGGTTCCTGCAAGCTATGTGAAAGCTCCTCCAGGAACAGGTGAATAGCTGTTTGCCACAGGTCTCTGCTACTGTATAAAAGCCAAAATTAACAGCAATTTACTGTCCAAGACTTTCCTTGGACGTTGTAACCTTCAGTAGACTCCAGAGTTCCTACATAGTTGCATTAGACAGATTCTTTCAGTGCAGTTGTTAAGTAGGTGGGGCGGTATATTCCTTGTGCTTATTACTCCACCATCTTCCTGGAGTTATTTATCCTGTAGGAGTTTTATTGTATGTTGTAAATACAAATCTGTTGCCACATGAATGTATTGGAGTATTTTCCCCTCAGTCTGTTGCTTGATTATTCATTTTCAAAATGATAATTCTTTTCAAGAGCAAAATTTTCTTGAAATTCAATATTTCACTTATTTTTATGATTAGTACATTTTATGTTATGCCTAAAAAGCTTTGACTACTCTATGGGTGCAAATATATTTTTTTAGAAGCTTTATGGTTCTAACTTTTACTTTTAGGTCTGGGATCCATCTTGAATTAATTTTTGTATATGGAGTGCAGTAAGGGTCAGAATTCTCTTCCCATAGACATATCCAATTGTTTCAGCAGAAGTTGTTAAATAGACTTTCCTTTCCCTATTGAACTGATTTGGTGCCTTGGTTGATAATCAATTGACTATATATGTCTGGGTTTACTTCTGGACTCAATTCTGTTTATTAATCTATTTATATCTACTTCTATTTTTAGCCTGATATAATTATAAACTAAATCTTGAACTCAGAAATATAAGTACTCTGACTTTGGTTTCCTTTTTTCAATATCACTTTTATTATTCTAGGTCCTAGGTCCTTTGCATTTCCTTATAAATTTTAGAACCACATTATGAATTTCTTTAAAAAAATAAAACCTGCTGAACTTTAGATGATTTGAGGTTCTATATGACGTTATTTTCCTTCAGAGAGGAATTACTTTTGTTTCTATCAACCAGAAAAATTAGGGGCTGAATACCTTTATCTCATAAATGTCCCAGGAATTCAATGCTTGGCCCTGGCTAGTGTGGCTCAATTGGTTGAGCATCATCCCATACACTGAGAGGGCGCTTGGATTTCTGGTCAAAGCACTGATGCCCAGGTTACGGGCTTGATCACCAGAAAGGGGCATACAGGAGGCAGCCAATTAATGTTTCTCTTTCTCATTGATGTTTCTCTCTCTCCCTCTTCCTTTCTCTCTAAAAAATCAATAAAACATATCAAAAAAATTTCAAAGCTGGGCCTTAGTCTTTATCAGGGCTGGTCAATTACCCTTATCCTAGGGTGAAATCCATCACGGTCCCAACAGAAAACCTGGGATGTTTGCCAGGACTCTTTCTCCTTTTCAGGCTCTTTACTATAATTTTTGTGTTGCCATTCAAAGCTGGGAAATTACTGAAAGCTCTTTCAGCTTCTCAATGCTGCCTTTGTTTTTGAAATCAATAACTATCTTTAGGATAAAGTTTTCCCAAACACCAGGTTCACCTTCCTTGGCTTCTCTTTTCTTCCAGATCTTGGGCCAGCAAATTCTCATTGCTTTGGGTAGCTTTTCTTATGCCTTCAAAATGATGTTTAAGAAAATAATAATTATCTACATTTTTCAATTGTTCTCAGCAAAAAGTTTATTTGTAATAGCCCAATTATTTAGCCTTTGCTATAGATGGAACTCTCTGACATACACTTTTTAAATATGTTAATTAAAATGAACTTTGTTTTGTAAAATATTTTCAGACTTTCCTAATTGGAAATAATTGGAAATTACTTAGAGGAATTGAAATTGCTAGCCTAGAGGTTTGCCTTTAGCATGCATGATTAGTGGGGAAAATTACCACAGACCTTCAGACCAATGAGATAGGCCACAAACATAATGTGATGTTTGGCGCTGCTCACCAAAACTATTTCGTGTGCCTTACAAAAGGGGAGAAAATATTCCTTTGCTCATTATATTTACCCAGCTCCACTGAGGCAAAGTGGCATTACCCATTCATCATTTGTCCATTATTGTGCTATAGCAGCATGTGGGTTTTATAGCTGGACAATACTGGAGAGCACTCCTTCTGTTTGCTTTTAGATGTTCATAGTGGAATCTGCTCACCCTAGGTTAATCCCAGGAATTTATTGCTATGCTGCCATTTAACAGATGAAATCAGGTTGGTGGAGGTGAAAGCAGCAAGAGGAGAATGTTCCCTAATTGGCAATGTTAACTTAAATTTCTGAAATTTCCCAAATAAAATGTAAGGATAGCTCGAATCCTATGGCTCTTGTACACAGATGTGTACACATAAGCAACCATATAGACATCCATACACATTCCTAAGCACATCCATATTACATACTCAAATAGTATAAAGCCTAAAACCTTAAGCTAAACTAGATAATATCACGTAATCCACTGGATACCGTGTGGAAAGGTGTGACTTCTTGAGGAAGGACAGGATCAAAAAGCAAGAGCTAACTGGGTGATGCCTATTATGTGCCAAGTATATACAAGGGTGGTCAAAAGTAGGTTTATAGTTGTGAGTATGCAAAACACAGAATTTATTCTTGTGTTATTTATTTATTAATCACTGTATTATGTATTTGTATTATTTGTCATCTTTTGTAAACCAAGTTTTCTCCACTCTGTACATATATTTATATTTAATCCAGAAATATATTTATATTTTCCAGAAAGTCACAGAGAAGGGAGAGGGAGAGAGAGATAGAAACTTCAGTGATGAAAGAGAATCATTGATTGGCTGCCTCCTGCACACCCCCCACTGGGGATTGAGCCCGTAACCCACATGTGCCCTGACCAGGAATAAAAACTGTGACCTCCTGGTTCATAGGTCGACGCTCAACCACCAAGCCACATCAGCTAGGCTATTATCTTCATTTTTAATTTAAAAGCCCTACCCAGGCTCATATAGCTAGTGCATTTGCAGAGCCAAGATTTAAATCTTATTCTGCCTGGTTCCAAATTCTATTCTCTCAAAGTCTGAAAGAGAAGCAGTTCTTATTTAAACAGATAGACTCTATAACAGAGTTTCTAAACAGAAGTATAACTAATAAATTTGTTTATTGTTTCTCTCAGTGGTCAACCGCATTAATCTCAGTGAATAAGAGGGTGCTGAGCACTTACTAAATGCTCTGTTATCAGGGTTTGATGAGTAAGGGTAAGGTGATGTTGAGAATAACAGAGCACAGAAATATTCACGTTAATAAACTTTTTCTGAACACGTAAACATTGAGCTGATTATTAAGAATACAAAGACAATCCATAGGTGTATGATTTTTGTCCAGTATCTCCCTCCCCTCACCCCTTTCCCCCTGAGAATTATCAGTCCACTCCCTTTCTGTGCTCCTGATTCTATTATATTCACCAGTTTATTCTGTTCATCAAATTTTTAATTCATTTAATTTTTAGATTCACTTGTTGATAGATATGTATTTGTTGTTCATAATTTTTTGTCTTTTACCTTTTTTCTTCTTCCTCTTCTTAAAGACTACCTTTCAGCATTTCATATAATACTGGTTTGGAGTAGAGGGAGGGTTGGGAGCCGGGTGGAGGGGAGCTATGGAGGGAGAAAAAGAGAAACAAATGTAATAATCTGAATAATAAAGATTTAATTTTTAAAAAAAAGAATATAAAGACAAGAAGGATAAAATATGGTCTTTACCTTCCAAAGCTTACAGTCTAGTTACTGTAAAGATCATTTATGTGGCATCTACAGAATCTACATACCTATAAAAGGTACAGAGATGCTCAAGCTGGTTTGGCTCAGTGAATAGAGTACCAGTCTGTGGACCAAAGGGTCCTGGGTTCAATTATGATCAAGGGCATGTACCTCAGTTGCAGGCTTCTCCCTGGCCTAGGCCCGGGTTGGGGCTTGTGGAGGAGACAATCAATCAATATGTTTCTCTCACATCAATATTTCTCTCTATCTTTCCCTTTCTCTTTCAAGCTTTCTAGTCTGCTGTTAGGTCTCTGTATAATATTTCCATTAAAAAAAAAAACAAATGGAAAAATATCCTTGGGTAAGGATTAAAAAATAAAAGGTTCAGATTATAGCAAAAAAAAAAAAAAGCCTGAATCTTCTTTCATGAAAATCACAGTCTAAAGGTGAGTCAAACTTACAAACAGGCATTTTCATTATAAGGTAGTGAGTTAAAAGTAAGCAAAGGAAGATGGTGGCATAGGTGAACACCTAAACTGCTTCCTTGCACAACAATTTCAAAACTACAATTAAAAGACAGAACGAACACCATCCAGAACCACAGCAAAGCTGGCTACATAGAAATTCTACAACTAGAAGGAAAAAGAGGGGCTCATGGAGACTCAGAGGAACTGCAAAAAGCTGAGGTACAGAGACATGTGCGTGGAAAGGACAGGCGGCTGAGTGCCTGGCTGGCTTCCTCTAGCGGGAGGGAGACGGAAACTCCTGACTGCACTGAACCCCAGTTCTGACTGCACTGAACCCCATTTCTGGGCAAGACTCATACAGGCGTAGTCTGGACTGCTGGGAAAAGGGAGGAGTGCACGGAAACTTAGGAGAGCTGGGAAAGACAGAGGTCTGGAAGTGCGCGCACAAGTGCACACAGAGAGGACTAACTGCTGATTGTGCTGCTGGATTTCTCTAGCAGGAGGAAGAAAGAACCTCCCAACTGTGCTGAACTCCAGTTCCGACTGCACTGAACCCCAGTTTTGGGCAAGACCCTGGGAATCCAGACTCATACGGGTCCCCAGAGTACACGGAAACTCATATGGGTCCCGTGAAAGACAGAGGTCTGGAAGCCCGAACACAAATGAGTACAGAGAGGACTGTGAGACTCAGGGGCCTCATAGGGCAGGGCTGATGGGAAGCCAAGGCTGTCTCCTCAGTCCTGAGACTCCGCTTCATCCAAGCCTAGCACAGAGGCTTATGCAATTTTACAAGTCTTGTCTCATAAGGCTGACTTCAGCACAGAAGTTCTCCTGGCGTAGACACAGCTGATCCTTACAGCCAGTTGGCCTGGAGGTCAATTCCCCCTAGTGATACCAACAACAACAAGACTTAACTACAACAAGGCTGTACACACAGTCCACCAAGGAGTGTACCAAGAGTGTCCACCTCAAGTAACGGGGGAGGCAAAGTTACTGGGCCATATAGGACAACTAGCACACAAAGCTACTCTACCAACTCAGGGAAGTAGCCGAAATGCGGAGACAAAAGAACAAATAAAAGAAGTGGAGGAAAACAAACAATTAAATATAGAGTTCAAAACCACAATTATATGGTTTTTCAAGAATTTCCTAGAAAAGGTCAATAATTTAGTGAGACCCTTGAGGATATAAAAAAGGACCAAAAATACTCCACTGGAAAAGCAAAAAGAATCCAAAAAATTTGAAGATAGTGTGAGGAGCCTCTGGGACAACTTCAAGCATACCAACATCAGGATTATGGGGGTGCCAGAAGAAGAGAGAGAGCAAGATCCTGAAAACCTATTTGAAGAAATAATGACTGAAAACTTCCCACATCTGGTAAAAGAAATAGATTTACAAGTCCAGGAAGAGCACAGAACCCCAAACAAAAGGAATCCAAAGAGGACCACACCAAGACACATCATCATTAAAATGCCAAGAGCAAAAGACAAAGAATATTAAAAGCAGCAAGGGAGCACCCATACAATTGTCAGCTGATTTCTCAACAGAAACTAGGCAGGCAGGACAGGAGTGACAAGAAATATTTGAAATGATGAATAGCAAGAACCTACAACCAAGAGTACTCTACCCAGCAAAGCTATTATTCAGAATTGAAGGTCAGATAAAGAGCTTCACAGATAAGAAAAAGCTAAAGGAATTCATCAACACCAAACTGGTATTATATGAAATGCTGAAAGGTACTCTTTAAGAAGAGGAATAAGAAGAAAAAGGTAAAGATAAAAATCATGAGCAACCAATATATATCTAGCAACAAGTGAATCTAAAAATCAAGTGAATAAAAAAATCTGATGAACAGAATAAACTGGTGAATAAAATAGAATCAGGGGCATGGAAAGGGACTGGACTGCCAATTCTCAGGGGGAAAGGGATGTCAGGGGTGCGGGAAGAGACTGGATAAAAATCGTACACCAATGCATGAGGACAATAGGGTGGGGATGGTAAGGGCAGAGGATGGGATAGAAACCAGGTGGAGGGGAACTATGGGGGGAGGGGAGGAACAATTGTAATAATTTGAACAATAAATATTTATTAAATTTAAAAAAATTAAAATTAAATTAAAGCAAGCATAAGGTGTCATGGAGAAGGGGCATGTAGCTCAATATGTGGGGTGGGGGTCAAAGAAGCAGGAAGAAATGACTCCTGAACTACCATGAGAATGGCACAATGAATTCATCTGAAACACTTAGCAAGGGACACTGACAGTATATGTGTTTGGAACAGAATGTTATAGGTTATGTGGCACTATAGAAAGCCAATGAATATTCCATGACTGTGCTGTTCTCTGAACACCTTCAGAGTGGGTACTATCAGACCACAACCCTTTCCTTCTTTTTCCTTTACTTTTTCAACTTCTAAAGCCCATTCACTTGTGAAGAATTCCAACTATTTCTTTTATCCATACTGCCTTCCTTCTTTATTCCTCCCCTTACTCCCTCCCCGCTACCCTCCCCTCTCTTCCTTCCTTCTTTTCTTTGGCTCCCCCCAACTCCAGCCCCACCCCACAACTAATAGTCCACAAGAGTTAGAGAAACTGGGAAAGTCTTCAAGCAGAATGTGAGACTTGAAGAATTTGGGGGATTTAAATGTAAAAGGAGAGTTCACTGAAAAAGAAACAAATGCCAACTATTGAGTCAATTGGCTCATATTTGTTGGAACCCTACCTACCCTGATTCCTTATACCTCTCTAGAACACTGAGATGAATGTGGCCCATGGGTTGAAATGAACAGGACATATTTGTGGGCAATGAATGGAATGCATATATGGGATAATGGGAAATAAAGTCTAATAATAAAAATGGGACATATTACAAAGGGCCCAGAAAGCAAACAGATGAGTTTAAACTTGATATGGTTGATACAAAGAGTCCTTTTAAGCTTTTGAGCAGGTGAGAGGAAAAAGTAGGGGGAAAGATTTGAGAGAGGGAAGATTGTTATACAGACTAACACCAGGCCGTATGTGAGCCTAATTATGGTGATAAGGATCTCTAGGGTATGGCAGAAGCAATAGAAAGAAAGGATAGGGCTTGTGGATATAGAGAATCTTTACTTCCAGGATATCAATTTTTGCCTTAGGAAATACTTAGTTACAGCTTACAAAGCATAAAAGAAGTTGGGTGGGAATGGTAGACCACAGAGAGGAAGGGAAATGAAAGGCAGCAGGCTGAGAATGAAGCTATTACTACTGTGATCTGCAGCTAATAAGTAGCCCAAACTTAGATGTCTTCCAATGAAGTTTAGGGCTCAACACCTGTGAAATACTTTATTTTTATTGACTTCAGGGAGGAAGAGAGGGAAAAAGAGACCGAAACATCAATGATGACAGAATCATTGATCAGCTGCCTCCTGCATGCCCCACACTAGGAACTGAGCCCACAACCCAGGCATGCACGCCAACCGGGAATAGAAAATAGGTTTATGCTCAACCACTGAGCACACTGGCGGAAATGAAATATCTTTTAAAACTGCTGAGAACTGAGAATCATTGCTGTTTTTTTTTCTATTACTTTTTAAATATAATATATCTTTATTGTTCAGATTATTACATTTGTTTCTCTTTTTCCCCCCATAGATCCCCTCCACCTGCTCCCACCCTTCCCACTACCTTACCTCCCCCCACATTGTCCTCATCCATAGATGTATGATTATTTGTCCAGTCTCACCCTGTACCCCACTCACTCCTTTCCCAATTCTATTATATTCACCAGTTTATTCTGTTCATCAGATTTTTAATTCACTTTTTAGATTCACTTGTTGATACATATGTATTTGTTGTTCATGATTTTTATCTTTACCTTTTACTTCTTCCTCTTCCTAAAGAGTACCTTTCAGCATTTCATATAATACTGGTTTGGTGGTGATGAACTCCTTTAGCTTTTTCTTATCTGTGAAGCTCTTTATCTGACCTTCAACTCTGAATGATAACTTTGCTGGGTAGAGTATTTTTGGTTTTAGGTTCTTGCTATTCATCACTTTGAATATTTCTTGCCACTCCCATCTAGCCTGCATTTTTTCTGTTGAGAAATCAGCTGACAGTTATATGGGTGCTCCCTTGTAGGTAATTAACTTTTCATCTTGCTGCTTTTAATATTCTGTCTTTGTCTCTTGCTCTTGGCATTTTAATTATAATGTGTCTTGGTGTGGTCCTCTTTGGATTTCTTTTATTTGGGGTTCTGTGTGCTTTGTGGACTTGTAAGCCTATTTCTTTCACCAGATGTGGGAAGTTTTCAGTAATTAATTTCTTCAAATAGGTTTTCAGTATCTTGCTTTCTCTCTTCTTCTGGCATCCCCACAATTCTCATGTTGGTAAGCTTGAAGTTGTCCCAGAGGCTCCTTACACTATCTTCACATTTTTGCATTCTTTTTTTCTTTTTTCTTTTCCAGTTGACTGTTTTCTGCTTCTTTGCATTTCAAATCATTGACTTGATTCTTGCCTTCCTCTAGTCTGCTGTTAGGTCTCTGTATAATATTTTTTATTTCAGTCAGTGTATGTTTAATTTCTAGTTGGTCCTTTTTCATTTTCTCTTGGGTCTCGTGAAATATATCCATCTTTTCTAGGAAATTCTTGAAAAACCTTATAATCGTAGTTTTGAACTCTATATCCAGTCCTTTGTTTTTCTCCATTTCTTTTGTTTGTGGTCTGTTCCTTTGTTTCTGCATTTTCACTATGCTGGAGAACTTCTGTGCTGGAATCAGCCTTATGATGCAAGACTTGCAAAACTGCAAAAGCCTCTCTGTTCATCTTGGATGGGTGGAGTCTCAGAGCACCTTGGCTTCCAGTCAGCCCTGCCCTACTTGGCCCCTGGGTCTCAAGTGTCTCTGGTAATCGGTAATCACTGCAGCCCTTTCTGTACACACATGCAGGTGCCTCCAGACCTCTGCCTTTCTGGTTCCCTTCTACTCTGGGACCCATATGAGTCTGAATCCCCAGGGTCTCACCCAAAACTGGGGTTCAATGCAGTTAGAAGTGGCTCAGTTGGGAGGCTCTGTCTTCCACCCACCAAAGAGAGCCAGCGGCACAATCAGTAGTCCATCCTCTCTGCACACATTGGTTTGCATGTCCCAGACTTCTGCCCTTTTGCGGCTCTCCTAAATTTCCATACACTCTTCCCTTTTCACAGTCCAGAGATGAGTCTTGCCTGGATCTGGGATTCAATGCCGTAGGATAAGGGGTTCTGTGCAGTTGGGAGTTTCCATCTCCCTCCTGCCAGAGGAAGCCAGCCAGGCACACCACCGCCCGCTCTCTCCACACACGCATCTTTGTACCTCTGCTTTTTTGCAGCTTCTCTGAGTCTCTGTGAGCCCCTCTCTTTCCTTCTAGTTGTAGAATTTCCACTCAGCCAATTTTCCTGTGGTTCTGGATGATATCCATTCTTTCAGTTGTAGTTTTGAAATTGTTGTGCGAGGCAGCAGTTTAGGTGATTACCTATGCTGCCATCTTGGTTTCTCCCCTCCGAGAATCATTGCTTAGAGCAATGATTTTCAATCTGTATGCTGCAAGAATTTTTAAAATATGCAATACCTGACTATTTAGTCAGGGACACTAACCTCTTTCCCTTAGATTGTCAAATAAAAATATGACAACAACTAACACAATAATAGCTGCCTAGTATTAATGAATCAAAATTATACCTGTTTTTTGTCAGTTCAGCAAAATATATATACATATTTATTTGCGTGCCACAAAATTTTAATAAATAGTTTATTTGTATGTGCCTTGAGATGAAAAGGGTTGAAAATTGCTGGTTTAGAGGACAGTATTTATCAGATTGAGCAATTCCAAAACTAGAGATAGAGCAGGGGGCATTTTAGGAGGTTGAACATGCAGAAAAGCTTGTTTGTCAAATCTCAGAGGGAAGCCAGGGTGGGTGAGTGAGTGGGAAGAGATTAACTGAAGAATTTATATGCATACTAGAGGCCTGGTGCACAAAATTCGTGCACGAGGGGGAGTGTCCTTCAACCCAGCCTACTCCCTCTCCAACCTGGGACCCCTTGAGGGATGTCCAACTGCCCGTTTAAGACCAATACAGGTAGGATCGGGCCTAAACAGGCAGTCGGACAACCCTCTCACAATACAGGACTACTGGCTCCCAACTGCTCACCTGCCTGCCTTCCTGATTGCCCCTAACCATTTCTGCTTGCCAGCCTGATCACCCCCTAACAACTCCCCTGCCAGCCTTATTGATACCTAACTGCTCCCCTGTCAGCCTTGTCACCCCTAACTGCCCTCCCCTACAGGCCTGGTCACCCCTAACTGCCCTCCCCTACAGGCTTGATCATCCCCAACTGCCCTCCCTTGCAGGCCTAGTTGCTCACAAATGCCCTCCCTTGATGGCCTGATCTCCCACAATTGCCCTATCTTGCAGGCCTGGTTCCTGCTAACTGCTCTTCCCTGCTGGCCATCTTGTGGTGGCCATCTGTGTCCACATGGGGGCAGGATCTTTTGACCACATAGGGGCAGTCATCTTGTATGTTGGAATGATGGTCAATCTGCATATTACTCTTGTATTAGATAGGATAGAGGCCTGGTGCACAGGTGGGGGCCATATGTTGACTGACCAGATTGGCTGAAACACTCTATTTATATATTATGTACATAATTCATATTAATTAGCTAGTGAATTTTCTTGGGCCATTATGAATGTAAATTTGGTATAACCAAGCAGTCTTATTAAAAAATTTCATCATAAATTGTCTGTAAGGTAGTGCTATCCAATAAAGTCACAAAATTTAATTTTAAAACAAGTGACAGCTTTGCAATTAAGGAGCAATGTCCTTACTTAGTTTATAGTTTAATAAATTTGAATACTTATGCAGAAACTGTTAGTACTAGTAAGACAAGTGTCTTTAACAAAAACAGGTATCATATAATGTGTTTTACTATGGATAGAGATTTTGTATTACTTACTTCAAAAATCACAACTTAGTAAACAAGTTTAAGGAGCTAAAGTTTCTTACCTATGGTTAGATAGCAAGCTAATAATAAAGAGAGAATTTAAACACAAATTGTCGGACTTTAACTCCAAAGGCAAACTTTTAATACTTGATTACTTCCCCTAAGAGGTATAATAGTATCCATTCATCAACTATGCTGGTGATGAGAGTTTAGTATAGTATAGATAGACGACTCTCATAGGAGTATAATATTGTTATTTCAAACAGAATGAATACAATCAACCAACATAAAATAATTGGGATTGGATTTAACCTTTTACATGAAACAACTAAAAACTGGAAAAAGAGATATGAAACAATGGTTTCATTGGACACCAGGTTATGAAAGCCAATGATCACTGATAAATAGGAAACAAGTGAGCCTTATAATTGGAAACATCAAGAAAACTATACCAAGAAACAACATAATCTAATTTCTTAAAACCCATGATAAAAAAAAATTTAAGAACAGTCACAGGGGAAAGGAACAATGTATACAAAAGAACAAAGATAAAAATAATAACATTTCTTGATATAATGAAAATCAGAAGACAGTGGAAGAACATTTATAAAGACAAAGGTGGGGGAGGAATCTTGACAACTTAGAATTCCATACCCAGAAAAAAGATCTTTCAAAAAATTAAAATGAAATAAAGACTTTTGAATTTAAAAAAAATTAAGTACTTAATCATCAACAGAGCTACACCATAAGTAATCGTTTTTCTCTTTTAAAAAAGTTATTGAATTTATTCAGATGATGGTAAATAAAATGATATAGGATTCAGGTGTATAATTCTATAATACATAATAAATATTAAAGGAAGTTCTTCAGGCAGAAGAAAAATAATACCAAATGGAAAGCTTACATATACACTAGGAAAAAAGAGTACCAAATATGGTGACTACAGTGGGTAAATAGAAAATATTTATTTTCTTATCATTTAAATATCTTTAAAAGATAGTTCAACTTTTTTTATTTTTATTGATTTCTTTACAGAGTGGAAGAGAAAGGGATAGAGAGTTAGAAACATCAATTAGAGAGAAACATTGATCAGCTGCCTCTTGCACATCCCCTAGTGGGGATGTGCCCACAACCAAGATACATGCCCTTGACCAGAATCGAACCTGTGACCCTTCAGTCCACAGGCTGACACTCTATCCACTGAGCTAAACCAGTTAGAGCAAAGATAGTTCAACTTTTACCCCCATTTTTTGTTGTAGTAAAATACAACAGTTCAACCTTTAAAAAGAAAAATAATTGTGCTTCTATAGAAGTAAAACATATGACTCAATACTAAGTTCACAAAGGAGAATGAGAAGTATACTATATTAAGGTTCTTATACTATGCTAGAGGCCCGGTGCATGAAATTCATGCACTGGTTGGGGGCGGGGAGGAGGAGGGTTTTCCTTCAGCCCAGTCTGCTCCCTCTCCAATCTGGGACCCTTTGAAGGATGTCTGACTGCCTGTTTAGGCCCGATCCAAGTAGGATTGGGCCTAAACGGGCAGTCATATATCGCTCTCACAATCCAGGACTGCTGGCTCCCAACTGCTCACCTGCCTCCCTTCCTGATTGCCCCTAACCTAACCACTTCTGCCTGCCAGCCTGATCACTCCCTAACCACTCCCCTGCCAGGCTGATTGTTGCCTAACTGCTCCTCTGCCAGTCTGTTTGCCCCTAACTGCCCTCCCCTGTGGGCCTGGTCACCCCTAACTGCTTTCCCTGCAGGCTTGATCATCCCCAACTGCCCTCCCTTGCAGGCCTAGTCCCTGCCAACTGCCCTCCCTTGCTGGACTTCTTGTGGTGTCCACATGGGGGTGACCCAAGTGGAGGCCCTAGTATCTGGGATTTATTTATCTTCTACAATTGACACTTTGTAGCCTGGAGTGGAGTCAAGCCTTCTGCTCACACAGCCATTGAAACTTTGTTGCCTTAAGCAGAGGCCTGGGCCAGTTAGGGTGCGTGGAAAGCTTGGCTTCCTCCATCACTAGGGGCAACCCAAGCTTCTCTCCTGCTCTCTCTGTGGCCATAGCCATCTTGGTTGGGTTAATTTGCATACTTGCTCTGATTGGCTGGTGGGCATGGCCGGTGGTCGTGGCTTGTGGGTGTAGCAGAGGCATGGTCAATTTGAATATTACTCTTTTATTAGATAGCATGTGAAGTGATATAATGTTACTTCAGGGTAGGTTGGGATAAGCTAAAGCTGTATACTTTAAACTCTAAAGCCACTAATAAAATAACATAATAAATAATTATAATAAACCAATGAAGGAGATAAAATAAGTTAATCCAAAAGAAAGCAGAAAAGGGAAACAAAGGACACATAGAATAAATAAACATGAACAAAATGGTAGATTTAAATTCAGTTATATAAATAATCACATTAAATGTAAATGGTCTAAAGAGGTAATATGCAAATTAACCCTCATGCCCTCACAAGATGGCTGCCTATGACCAGGCCAGCAGGGGGCTTATTGAGGGACTACAAAATGACTGAACAAGCAGCTGCATGGGGTGACCAGGCTGGCAGGGGGTTAGTGAGGGATGACCAAATGACTGAACAGAAGTCTGCATGGGATAGCCAGGCCAGCAGGCGGGGAGCAGTTGGAGGCGACTAGGTCAACAGGGGAGGCAGTAAGGGCTGACCAGGCCAGCAGGGAGGGCAGTTAGGAGTGATCAGGCCGGCAGGCAGATGAACGATTAGGAGTCAGCGGTCCAGGATTGTAAGAGGGATGTGTGACTGCTGGTTTAGATCCGAAGGTTCCCAGATTGGAGAGGGTGCAGGCTGGGCTGAGAGAATCCCTTCCCCTGTGCACAAATTTTGTGCACCAGGTCTCTAGTCAATAATAATTGGCAGAAATTGTCAGATTGGATAGAAAAGCAAGACTCAACTACAAACTTCCTCCAAGAAGCTGACTTTATATATAAAAATACAAGTAAGTTAAAGGTAAAATAATGAAAAAAGATATACTAGTGCTAACAAAATAAAGTTAAAATGGCTCTTTTAATATCAAATAAAGTATATTTTAAGGCAAAGAATATTACTAGAATTAATAAGAAAGAGATCTGTTCATCAAGAGGATATAACAATCTTTATAATTTTTAATATACATTTTTATTGATTTTAGAAAGGAAGGGAGAGGAAGAGAGAGAGAGAAACATTAATGATGACAGAGAATCATTGATCGGTTGCCTCCTGCATGCTCCACACTGGGGATTGAGCCCACAACCTGGGCATATGTCCTTGACTAGAATTGAACCCAGAACCCTTCAGTCCATAGGCCAATGTTTTATCCACTAAGCCAAACCAGCTAGGGCAGTGGTCAGCAAACTGCAGCTCGTGAGCCACATGTGGCTCTTTGACCCCTTGAGTGTGGCTCTTTCACGAAATACCATGGCCTGGGTGAGTCTATTTTGAAGAAGTGGCATTAGAAGAAATGTAAGTTTAAAAAATTTGGCTCTCAAAAGAAATTTCAATCGTTGTACTGTTGATATTTGGCTCTGTTGACTAATGAGTTGGCCGACCATTGAGCTAGGGCAACAATTTATATACCTAACAACAGAGATTGAAATACAGTACATGAAACAAAAACTGATAGACTTGCAAGGAGAAAGAACCAAATGCACAATTACATTGACTGGCCAGCTTATTATAATCTCTGAATGCATAATAATCTGACCACTCATTGTATATCTTACATAATAAAAGGCTAATATGCAAATTGTCCCCTCAACCAGGAGTTCCACCAGCAGGCAGGCCAGCCAACCACCCATGTCCCCTCCCCCTGGCCAGGCTGGCTGGACCCCACCCATGCATGAATTCATACACTGGGCCTCTAATATATTTTATCTAATAAAAGAGTAATATGCAAATTGACCATCACTCCAACACAGAAGATGGCTGGCCCCCTGTGGACACAAGATGGTTGCCACAAGATGGCTAGAAGGGGAGAGCAATTGGGAGGGACCAGGCCTGCAAGGGAGGACAGTTGGGGGCAATCAAGCCTTCAGGGGAGGGCAGTTAGGAGTAACCAGGCTGGTAGAGGAGGGAAGTTGGGAGCAACCAGGCCTGTAGGGTAGAGCAGTTGGGGATGACCAGGCCTGCAGGGGCGGGAAGTTAGGGGTGACTAGGCCTGCAGGGGAGAGCAGTTGGGACAAACAGGCTGGTAGGGGATCAATTAGACGTCAATCAGGCTGGCAGGGGAGTGGTTAGGGGGTAATCAGGCTGGCAGGCAGAAGTGATTAGGGACAATCAGGAAGGCAATCTGGGACCTCTCTAGGGATGTCCAACTGCCCTAAAGGGGTCTCATATTGGAGAGGGTGCAAGCTGGGTGAATGGCCAGATTATTATGTGTTCAGAGATCATACTAATCTGGCTACTAGTGTATAGTAAGAGCTTTTATCATCCCTATCTTAATAATCAATAGAACAAACAGGAAAATAGTCAGTAAGGATATGGAATACTTGAGCAACACTACCAACTGGTATTTGATCTAACTGGTATTTATAGACTTATCCACCCAGCAACAACAGAGTGCATTCTCTCTTTTTTAAGATTTTAAAAAATTTAATAGACTTTATTTTTTAGAGCACTATTCGGTTTATAAATATCTTGAACAGAAAATACAGAGATTTTTCATGAATGTGTGTGTGTTTTATCTGAGATTGAAGTTCAAGAATCATACACAAAGAAATGTCTTTTACATCTTTGGCTAATGCTTTCAGCAGTGAATATTACATAAGAAACTATTAAACTAGGTGACAAGAATGTGAAACTACATTGTGCTTCAGTTTTCATTATAATGATGCTAGAGGCCTGGTTCATGAAATTCATGCATGGGGGAGAAGGGGTGTCCTTCAGCCTGGCCTGCACCCTCTCCAATCCAGGAGAACTCAGTGGATGTGTGATGTGGGCAGTGGGCTAAGCCGGCAGTTGGCCTTCCTTAATGCTGCCATGGAAGCAGGAGAGCTCCTGCCACTGTGGCTGCACTTGCCAGCCACAAGCCGGGCTGAGGGCTTCTGGCTGAGCAGTGCTCCCACTGTGGAGCACACTCACCACCAGGGGCAGTTCCTGCACTGAGCATCTGCCCTCTGATGTTCAGGGCATGTCATCTCTGGTGGTCAGTGTGCGTCATAGTGACTGGTCGTTCTGCAGTTCGATCAATTTGCATATTAGCTTTTTATTCTATAGGATAAAGAATGGTTTTTATCTGGCATATTTTGGAGTTTACTCTTCATTACATGGACCTTGGAATATTTTTATTTTTAGCACAGTCAAAGGATAGATAGACATGCCCTGGCCAGTTTGATTCAGTGGATAGAGCATTGGTTGGCCTGTGGACTGAAGAGTCCTGGGTTTGATTCCAGTCAAGGGCACATGCTTTGGTTTCAGGCTTGATCCCACAAGTGTAGGAGGCAACTAATCAATGTGTCTTTCTCATATCGATGTTCCTCTTTCTGTCTCTTCTTCCTTCCACTCTCCTTAAAAAGCAACGGAAAAATATCCTTGAGTGAGGATTAACAAAAAATAAAATAAATAAATAAATAAATAAATAAATAAGTCTAGACTAATAAAAGAGTAATATGCTAATTAGATCAGATAGACCAGATGTCTTCTGGACATCATTCAGGATGTCCTTCCTGACAAAGCAAGGGGCGTGGCTGGCCTACAAACCACCTGTGGCCCCTTACCCAGGCTGGCCCTGCCCCCCAGTAGGGACCCCCAACCTGATTGGAGGCAGGGCTATCCTGCAAACCCCACGGCCTCTCGCCCCAACTGGTCCTGTCCCCCAGTGGGGACCCCCCACCTCGATCTGGGACCCCCTTCAGGTTATGCCAGCCAGCCACCACCCATGCACCAGGCCTCTCTCCTACAGTATATAATAAAAAGGTAATATGCAAATTGACTTAATGGCAGAACGACCAGAATGACCACTGAACCAATCACTATGAGGCACACTGACCACCTCTTGTATTCTTTCCCAGCTGGCAGCCTCCGATCGCCTGATGGCCCCCTGTAGCGGGGGTGGGGCCAGCGAGGGGGCATGAACAGCTGACCTCTCGGTCCCTTCCCACAGCCCTCAGGTACTGATCACCCGGAGCTGGGGCCAACTGCAGGCAGCTGGGGAAGATTGCTGGCCAGGCCTAGAGATCATACCCACACACGAATTTCATGCTCTGGGCCTCTAGTAAATAAATAAAAAGACAACTAAAATACAACTCCCACAACAAGGCCCACCAAACCAGCGTTCTTATCCTGAGACATCTTCCTTTTAGTAACAGCAAAGATGCTGAAAGACAAGTCTCTAGAATGTAAGACAGATAGAGTATTACTCAAAGGGGCAGCTTGTTGGAACAAGTAATTGACCTCAAGTAACTGAACACTCTTGTTTTTAAAACTGTAGAAATTCTTTACTTGAGGTTTGTAAAAAATTGAAAGCCCCATAAGTAGTTCTAATTCATGACATCTTTGTCATCTGAATTCTGCTTTTAGCAAACACTGACAGTCGTTAAAAATTAATTTTTATTAAATCTATTTTTCAACCTTGGCCATAAAGGGTCTTATTTTTCAGAACTCATTGTCCCATTCTTGCAGTCTCCTGTATTTATTTCACAAAAACAAAGAATACACATTTTTTTCTAGTTGCACAGAAAATAGTTACCATGATTAACAATATAATGGACAATAAAATAAGTCCCAATACATTTAAAAGTCACACAAGATATATTCTTTGACCACAATGTAATTAAATTAAAAATAACAGAAAGATCTATAAATATTACCCAAATATTTGGAAGCTAAATAACAAACTTCTAAATAAGCCACAAGTCAAAGAAGAAATCAAAAGATAAATTATAAAATATTTTGAATTGAATAAAATTTATGGATATCAAGAAAGCAGTACTTGAAAACTTCTAGTGCTAAATTCCTATGTTAGAAAAGGATAAAGTTCTCAAATCACCTTAAAGAACTAGGAAAAAAGAACAAATGAAACTCAGTGTAAGCAGATAAGAGAAAATAATGAAATTGAGGAAAAGAGGAAATAATAAAGTTCAAAACAAATAAAAAACAATAGAGAAAAATAAATGAAAACAAAAGCTGGTTCCTTAAAAAGATTTAAATTTGACAAACCTGTAGCCAGACTGATTAGAAAAAAAGAGGGAAGATATACATTACCAACCTAGTAATGAGAGAGAAAATCACTAGAGATTCTATAGATATTAAAAGAATAAAAAGGAAATATGAAAAACAGCTTTATGCCAATAAGTCAGTGATTTACATGAAATAGACAAATTCCTTGGAATAGAAAAACTACCAAAGTTTACTCAAAAAAGCTCATACACACACACACACACACACACACACACACACACACACACGAGGCCCAGTGCACAAAATTCATGCGAGGGGGGGGGTCCTTCCATGGAGGCCCGGTCACCCCCAACTTTCATCCTCTGCCAGCCTGGTCACCCTTAACTGCCCTCCCTTTCAGGCTTGATTGCCCCCAACTGCCGTCCCTTGCAGGCCTGGTCCCTCACAACTGCCCTCCCCTCCTGCTGGCCATCTTGTGTCCACCTGGGGGCAGGATTTTTGAACACATGGGAGCAGCCATCTTGTGTGTTGGAGTGATGATCAATCTGCATATTACTCTTGTATTAGATAGGATAGAGGCCTGGTGCACAGGTGGGGGCCAGCTGGTTTGTTGTGAAGGGTGTCCTGGATCAGAGTGGGGGTTCCCTTGGGGCATGGGACAGTCTAGGTGAGGGGCCTGTGGTGGTTTGCAGGCTGGCCATGCCCCCTGGTGATCCAAGTGGAGGCCTTGGTATATGGGATTTATTTTTCTTCTGTAGTTGGGGGGGGGCGGAACAGGCCTGCAGTACAGGGCAGTTGGGAGTGACCAGGCCAGCAGGGGATGGCAGTTGGGGGCGACCAAGCCTACAGGGGTGGGAAGTTAGGGGCAATCGGGCTGGCAAGGGAGCAGTTAGGCATCAATCAGGCTGGAAGGGGAGTAGTTAGGGGGTGATCAGGCTGGCAGGCAGAAGTGGGTAAGTGTAATCAGGAAGGTAGGCAGGTTAGCAGTTGGGAGCCAGCAGTCCTGGATTGTGAGAAGGATGTCCGACTGCCTGTTTAGGCCCAATCCTATTGGCCTAAATGGGTAGTTGGGCACCCCTCAAAGGGTCCCAGATTGGAGAGGGTGCAGGCTGGGCTGAGGGATACATCCCCTGTGACAAATTTTGTGCATCGGGCCTCTAATGTCATCTAATAAAAGAGTAATATGCAAATTAATCATCACTCCATTGCACCCACAAGCCACTCCCACCAGCCAATTAGGAATGAGTATGCAAATTAACCCAACCAGGATAGCTGTGACCACAGAGAGAGCAGGAGGAAGGCTTGGGTTTCCCCAGTGATGGAGGAAGCCAAACTTTCTGTACACCCTAGCTGGCCCAGGCCTCCACTCCAGACTACAAAGTTTCAATTATAGAAGATAAATAAATCCCAACAAAAATGGCAGCAACCGCTGAGACCGGTTTGGCTCAGTGGATAGAGCATTGGCCTGCGGACTGAAAGGTCCTGGGTTCATTTTCAGTTGGGAGCATGTACCTTGCTTGAGGACACATCTCCAGTGTGGGATGTGCAGGAGGTGGCTGATCAATGTCTCTCTCTCATCAATGTTTCTGACTTTCTATCCCTCTCCCTTCCTCTCTGTGAAAAATCAATAAAATATATTTTTTTTAAAAAATGGCAGCAACCACTGAGCTAAAGAGAACTGGAGGCTAGGGTTGCCCCCAGCAATAGAAGCATCTTGTGTGTTGGAGTGATGGTCAATCTGCATATTACTCTTGTATTAGATAGGATAGAGGCCTGGTGCACAGGTGGGGGCCAGCTAGTTTGTCTTGAAGGGTGTCCCGGATCAGAGTGGGGGTTCTCTTGGGGCATAGGGCAGTCTGGGTGAGGGGCCTGTGGTGATTTTCAAACCAGGCATACCTCCTAGTCACCCAAGCATAACCTTGAAGCAGGTATCTGGGATTTATTTATCTCCTATAATTGAAACTTTGTAGCCTTGGCAGGCCAGGGCAGCAGGAAACTTGTCTTCTGCCATCACCCGGGGGCAACCCCAGCCTCTGGCCGGCTGCCTCCAGCTACATGGCTGCTGCCATCTTGGTTGAGTTAATTTTCATACTTGCTCCTGATTGGTTGGTGGGCGTCAGCAGGGGTATGGTCATTTTACATGTTTCTCTTTTATTTATTTTTTATTATTTTTTAAATTAATTTTTATTAATTTTTTATACATATCTCCCCATTGCCCCCCCTCCCTCCCAGGCATACCCCGACCCCCCAGTGTCTGTGATCATTGGTTATGCTTATATGCATGCATACAAGCATATAAGCTTTGATTGAAAACTTATCTACCTCACCTAACTTTAATCTTTCTGCTATAATTTCACAGTCTGTTTGATGCTTTATGATTTTTGTCCTCCTGAGAATTATCAGTCTACTCCCTTTCTGTGCTCCTGATTCTATTATATTCACCAG
>JAAGEH010000480.1:4241002-4263151 GCA_011751065.1 Lasiurus cinereus
TTTCAAATTTTTGACTTGATCCTTGCCTTTCTCTAGTCTGCTGTTAGTACTCTGCATAATAGTTTTTATTTCAGTCAGTGTATCACTAAATTTATCCATCTTTTCTAGCATATTTTTGCAAAACCTTATAAGCGTGGTTTTGAACTCTATATCCAGTCGTTTTTTTTCCTCCATTTCTTTTGCTTGTAATGCCTTCCCTTGTCTCGGCATTTTCACTGTGCCGGGGAAACTTCTGTGCTGGATTCAGCCGAAGAAGCCTCTGCTGAGCTTGGGAGGGGTGGAGTCTCAGGGCTTAAGGGACCGCCTTGCCTTCCAGTCGGCCCCACTCTCCACGGCCCCTGAGTCTCACGTGACTGGGTAATGGCTGGAGCGGTCCTTGTGCGCTCGCGCACCCGCAGCGCCTCTAACCGCTGCCTTTCCGGCTCCCCTGCGAACAAGGACCACATGAGTCTAGGTCCCCAGGGTTTCGCCCAAAACAGGGGCCCAGTGGACTCAGAAGTGGCGCAGTTGGGAGGGTCTGTCTCCCGCCCACTCACGAAAGCCAGCGGCACAATCAGCAATCCGTCCTCCGTGTGGTGCCGTGCGTGACGGGACCTCCGATCCTTTGCAACTCCCCTAAATTTCCGTGCACTTCTCCCTTTTCACAGTCCAAACTCCCCCCGTATGAGTTTCGGCTGGATCTGGGGTTTAGTGTCGTAAGATAAGGGGATCAATGCCGTTGGGAGTCTCCCTTTCCCTCCCGCCAGAGAAAGCCAGCCAGGTACTCCGGCACCCGCTCTCTTAGCGCGCGTCTCCGTACCTCAGCTTTTTGCAGCTCCTCTGGGCCTCTGTGAGCCCCTCTCTTTCCCTCTAGTTGTAGAACTTCCACTCAGCCAGCTTTCCTGTGGTTCTGGATGATGTCCGTTCTGTCTTTTAGTTGTAGTTTTGAAATTGTTGTGCGAGGCAGCAGTGTAGGTGTTTACCTATGCCGCCATCTTGGATTTCCCCCGGATGTTTATCCAGACCTCTGATTCTTTGCGACTCCCTAAATTTCCGTGCACCTCTCCCTTTCCACAGTCCAAACTCCCCCTGTATGAATTTCGGCTGGATCTGGGGTTTAGTGTCGTAAGAGAAGGGGATCAATGCCGTTGGGAGTGTCCGTTTCCCTCCCGCCAGAGAAAGCCAGCCAGGTACTCGGGCACCCGCTCTCTCCGCGTGTGCGTCTCCGTACCTCAGCTTTTTGCAGCTCCTCTGGGTCTCCGTGAGCCCCTCTCTTTCCCTCTAGTTGTAGAACTTACACTCAGCCAGCTTTCCTGTGGTTCTGGATGATGTCCGTTCTTTTAGTTGTAGTTTTGAAATTGTTGTGCAAGGCAGCAGTGTAGGTGTTTACCTATGCCGCCATCTTGGATTCTCCCTGTTTCTCTTTTATTAGATAGGAAAAACCCAGTGACTAGAATAATGGAATAACCAAAACAACCATAATGATTGGTGGCTATGACGCACAGCCAACCAGCCTGATTCAGGCCCCAATCGCTTCCCCATCCTGGCCAATATATCATGAATATAGATGCAAAGTTCTTCACAACATTTTAGCCATTCATATCCAACAATGTCTCTTTTCTAAAGATTTTTAAATTGATTTTGGGAGAGAGAGAAGGGAGAGAGAGAAACATCGATTTGAGAATTGTTTGGGTCCTCGTACATTCCTCCTAGCAGGGATTAAGCCCCGAATCTAGTCATATGTCTTGATAGGGGATGGAACCCATAACCTTTTGATGTATGGGACAACACCCAACTAACTGAGCCATACCGGCCAAGACTCTAACAATGTTTTTAAATATATTTTATTGATTTTTTTTACAGAGAGGAAGGTAGAGAGAGAGAGTTAGAAACATCGATGAGAGGGAAACATCAATCAGCAGCCTCCTACACACCCCATACTGGGGATGTGCCCACAACCAAGGTACATGCCCTTGATCAGGGATCCTTGAGTCCACAAGCAAACACTCTATTCACTGAGCCAGACCAGTTAGGATTCCAACAATGTTTTAAAAGGATAGTATATTGTGACCTAGTAGGGTTTTTTTTAAATTCTCGCATTATTTTTAATTTATTGGTAATAATCATAACTTGTATGTCTTTTTCTTTTTTTCAAGAAAAATGATTTTAAATATAATGTTACAGACAACAAACGTTAATACTTCAAGAAAAAAATATTTCATATATAATATTACCAAAAGTATATTAACATAGTATAATATCACAAAAGTTGTAGGATATATTAAAAATCTGCAAATAACAGAATTTCTTCTATTATAGTCTAAAATATTTCCCCCGGCTCTATTTTTGTTCAGTTTGTGTTGTTCATTATATTCTACAAATGAATGAAATCATGGGATATTTATCTTTCTCTGACTGGTATATTTTGCATAGCATAATGCTCTCTAGTTCCATCCATGCTGTTGCAAATGGTAAGAGGTCCTTATTTCTTACAGCAGCGTAGGATTCCATTGTATAGATGTACCACTCATCTGCTGATGGACACTTAGGCTGTTTCCAAATCTTAGCTATTGTAGATTGTGCTACTATGAACATAGACGGGCATATATCCTTTCTGATTGGTGTTTCTAATTTCTTGACATCTATTCCTAACGGTAGGATTACTGGATCAAATAGGAGATCCATTTATAATTTTTAAAGTAAACTCCATACTGTTTTCTACAGTGGTTGCATCAGTCTGCATTCCCATCAACAGGGCATGAGGGTTCCTTTTTCTCTGCATCCTCACCAGCACTTGTTTGTTGTTTTGTTGATGATAGCCATTCTGACAGGTGTGAAATGGTAACTCATTGTCATTTTAATTTGAATCTCTTGAATGATTAGTGACTTTAAGCATATTTCCACATGTCTCTTGGCCTTCCGTATGTTCTCTTTCAAAAAGTGTCTACTTAGGTCCCTTGCCCATTTTTTTTATTAGATTGTTTATCTTCCTTTTATGGAGTTGTATGAGTTCCCTGTAAATTTTGGACATTAAATGCTTATTAGAGATAACATTGGCAAATATGTTCACCCATGCAGTGGGTTTTCTTGTTGTTTTGTTGATGGTTTTCTTTGCTATGCAGAAGCTTTTTATTTTGATGTAGTCCCATTTGTTTATTTTCTCCTTAGTTTCCATTGCCTTAGGAGCTGTATCAGTAAAGACATTGCTATGACATATGTCTGATATTTTGCTGCCTATGGATTCTTCTAAGATTTTTATTTTCCCATCTTACATTTAAGTCCTTTATCCATTTTGAGTTTATTTTTGTGTATGGTGTAAGTTGGTGGTCTAAGTTTTATTTTTTTGCATATATCTGTCTAATTTTCCCAGCACCATTATATTGAAGATACTATCTTGACTCCACTGTATGCTCTTGCCTCCTTTCTCAAATATTAATTGAGCATAATGGCTTGGGTTGATTTCTGGGTTCTCTGTTCCGTTCCATTGGTCTATATATCTGTTCTTGTGCCAGTACCAGGGAGTTTTGAGAACAGTGGCTTTGTAATATAGCTTGATATCTGGTATTGTGATCCCTCCTACTTTGCTCTTCTTTCTTAGGATTGCTGTGGCTATTCGGGATCTTTTTTTATTCCATGTGAATTTTTGGAGAGTTTGTTCTAGATCTGTGAAATATTCCATTGATATCTTAATAGGGATTGCATTGAATCTATAGATTGTTTTGGGTAATATGGACATTTTAATGATTTTGATTCTACCAGTCCATGAACATGGTCTATTCTTCCATTTGTTTATGTCTTCCTCTATTTCTTTGTTCAATGTCATGTAGTTTTTTGAATACAGGTCTTTTACCTCCTTAGTTAAGTTTATTCCTAGATATCTTTTTTTGTTGTTGTTGCAATGGCAAATGGGATTGTTTTTTTAATTTATCTTTCTATGAGTTCATTATGGGTGTTAATTTTGTATCCTGCTATATTGCCAAATTCATTTATTAAGTCTAGTAGTTTTTTGATAGAGTCTTTGGAATTTTCTATGTACAATATCATGTCATCTGCGAATAGTGACAGTTTTACTTCTTCTTTTTCCAATTTGGATGTCTTTTATTTCTTCTTCCTGTCTGATCGCTGTGGCTAGTACTTCCAGTACTATGTTGAACAGGAGTGGTGAAAGTGGGCATCCCTGTTCTTGTTCCTGTTCTTAGGGAAAATGGTTTTAATTTTTGCCCATTGAATATGATGTTGGCAATAGGTTTGTCATATATGGCCTTTATCATGTTGAGATATGCTCCCTCTATTCCCACTTTGCTGAGAGATTTTATAAAAAATGGGTGTTGGATTTTGTGGAATACTTTTTCTGTGTCTACTGATATGGTCACGTGATTTTTGCTTTTCAAGTTGTTTATGTGATGTATCACATTTATTGATTTGCAAATATTGTACTAGCCTTGCATCCCTGGGATACAATCTTAATCATGATATACAATGTTTAATATATTGCTAGATATGATTTGCTAATATTTTCTTGAGGATTTTAGCATATGTTCATCAGGGATATTGGCCTGTAATTCTATTTCTTTGTAGTGTGTTTATCTGGTTTTAGAATTAGGATAATGCTGGCCTCATAAAAAGTGTTTTTTCCTCTTGATTTTCTGAAATACTTGGAGGAGTATAGGTTTTAGTTCTTCTTTGAATTTTTGGTAAAACTCCCCTGTGAAGAAGTCTGGACCTGGGCTTTTGTTTAGTGGAAATTTTTGTTTATTACTGCTTCTATTTCATCAGTTGTTATTGGTCTATTCAGGTTTCTTGATTCTTCCTGATTCAGTTTTGGAAGATTGTATATTTCTAAGAATTTTTTCTATTTCAGTGGTCAGCAAACTCATTGGTCAACAGAGCCAAATATCAACAGTACAACGATTGACATTTCTTTTGAGAGCCAAATTTTTTTAACTTAAACTTCTTCTAATGCCACTTCTTTAAAATCAACTTGCCCAGGTGGTGGTTTTCTGAGGAAGAGCCACACTCAAGGGGCCAAAGAGCTGCATGTGACTCATGAGCCATGGTTTACCAACCACTGGTCTATTTATCTACATTGTTCAGTTGTTGGCATGTAGTTGTTCGTAGTATTTTCTTACAATTCTTTGTTTTTCTGTGGTGTCTTGGTTACTTCTCCACTTTCATTTCTCATTTTATTTCTTTGGTCCCACTCTCTTTGTTTCTTAATAGGTCTGGCTAAATGGTTGATCAATTTTGTTTATACTTTCAAAAAACCAGCTTTTGGTTTCATTGTTTGTTTGTTTGTTTTTTAGTCTTTATGTTATTTATTTCTGCTCCAATCTTTATTATTTCCTTCTTTCAACTTACCCTCGGCTTTTCTTATTGATCTCTTTCTAGTTCTTTAAGTTGTAGGGTTAACAGTTTATTTATTTATTTATTTATTTATTTATTTATTTATTTATTTTAGGAATGCCTGTAGTGCTATGAACTTTCCTCTCAGGACTGCTCTTGCTATGTCCCAGAGATTTTTGGTTGTTGTATGTTTATTTTCATTTGTTTCTAAGAAGTTTTTAATTTTTTTAAATCTTGTTGGTAACCTATTCCTTGTTTAATTGCATACTATTTAGCCTCCATGTGTTTGAATGATTTGGGGTATTTTTACTGTAGTTGATTTTTAATTTCATTCCACTGTGATCTGAGAAAATGCTTGATATGATTTCAATCTTCTTGAACTTGTAGAGACTTATTTTGTGTTCTAACATGTGGTCTAACTTTGTGAAGGATCCATGTGCACTTGAGAAGAATGTATATTCTGCTGCATTGGGATGAAATATTCTATAAATGTCAATTAAATATAACTGATCCAGTGTTTCCTTTAGATCTCTGTTTTCTGGTTAAGTTTTTATCTAGAAGATCTACCCAGTGAAGTCAGGGGTATTAAAATCCCATGACTGTATTGTTGTCAATCTTTTTGTTAAAGTCCTCTAGAAGTTTTTGTATATATTTAGGTGCTCCTATATTTGGTGCATATATGTTTACCAGGGTTATATCCTCTTGCTGTATCAATCCCTTTAGTATTACATAGTGTCTTTTGTTGTCTCTTATGATGGCCTTCATTTTAAAGTCTATTTTGTCAGATATGAATATGGCTACTCCAGCTTTTTGTATGTTTGTTTCCATTGGCATGGAAAATTTTTTTCCATCTCTTCACTCTCGTATTGTGTGTGTCTTTTGTTTTGAGGTGGGTCTCTTATAGAGTTAGGTAATGTTTTTGTATCCATTCAGCTACCCTATGCCTTTTAATTAGAACATTTAGTTCATTTACATTTAGGGTTATTATTAATAGGTACTTATTTATTGACATTTTAATTCTATATGGCTAGGCTTCTCTCTCTGTTTCTTCTTATTATAGCAATTCCTTTAGCATTTATTATAATGCTAGCTTGATGGTGATGTACTCCTTTAACCTTGTTTTGTCTGAGAAGCTCTTTATTTGACCATCTCTTTTGAATGATAGCCTTGCTGAATATAGTAAACTTGGTCTCAGATCCTTGCTTTCCATTACCTTCAGTACTTCATGCCATTCCCTTCTGGCCTATAGAGTTTCTGATGAGAAATCAGGTGTCAGCTGTTTGGAAGCTCCTTTGTAAGCAACAGTTTTCTTTTCTCTTGCTGCCTTTAAGATTCTCTCTTTGTCTTTGATTTTTGCCATTTTAATTATGATGTGTCTGGATGTGGGCCTATTTGGGTTCCTCTTGTTTGAGGTTCTCTGTATCTTCTGAATTTGTGTAACTTTTTCCTTTACCAGATTAGGGAAGTTTTCTGCCACTATTTCTTCAGACATTTTCTTTGTTCCTTTATTCCTTTCTGCTTCTTCTGGCATACCTTTGTTACATTTCACATTGCCCCATGGCTCTCTTAAGCTGTCGTCCTGTTTTTTTAATTGTTTTTTTTTTGGGGGGGGTTTTCTGATTGAGTGATATTTTCAACTCTGTCTTCTGATTCACTGATATAATCCTTAGCTTCCCCTAATATGCTGTGTATTCCTTCCAGTGTGTTCTTTATTTGTGTTATGTAATTCTTTTTTTAAAAATATATGTTTTATTGGTTTTTTACAGAGAGGAAGGGAGAGGGATAGAGAGTTAGAAACACCAATGAGAGAGAAACATTGATCAGCTGTCTCCTGCACATACTGGGGATGTGCCCACAACCAAGGTACATGCCCTTGACAGGAATCAAACCTGGGACCCTTCAGTCCATAGGCAGATGCTCTATCCACTGAGCCAAACCAGTTAGGGCTGTCATTCTTTATCTCAGGTCTTTTTTTGTAGTAACTATATCTTTTTTCATGCTGTTGAGCCTCTTTATCATCATTACTCTTAATTTTGTTTCAGATAAATTTCTTATCTCTGCTTCATTTAGCTCTTCTGGAGAATTCTCTAGTTCTTTCATTTGGGGGTTGTTTTTTTTGTCTCCTCCTTTTGGCTTTCTACTTGATTTTGTGATTATGTACTAGGTAGATCCTCTACACCTCTCAATCTCTAGTTCAGGACAGTGTAAAAGGCTGTTTCTGGCCAATAAGATCAAGAAAAGACTCAAAGCCTCCAGAGACTGCCTCTTCCTATAGATTGATAAGATTCTGACTTAAATTGCCCCTGGGCAATTGTCCTCAGGTGTGGACAATTTTCAACAAGGTGGGATTGTTGCTTCTGCCTGGAGGCTAATTGTCATTTTTAATCTCTTAAATGGCCTCAAGGCAAGGTGTTTCCCATTAGGATGTGTCAACTCTCTTTCCCACAGGCAAGGCAAAAGTCTATGTGGAAAAGATGTCCTCCACTGTGTGAGGGAATGACTCAGCCCAGGAAAGTTGGAGTGTCTGCCTTCTGAGCTCAATCTCCTGAGTCCCCAAGTCCTGGCTTCTGCTCTTGCAGTTCCAGTCCACTTCACCCTCCCTCTGCCAGAGCACATGATGGTAGCTCCACAGGGAATTTTGTGTGTTGGCCCTTTAAGAAGGTGCCTGAATTTTCAGCTGTTATTCTCTGGCAGACAGCACCCTGCTGCTTTTCACAGCCAGATGTTATATGGGTACCCTCCTCAGTTTTGGTGCTTTCTGCTGGGAGGCCCACCTTGGGGATTAGATCCCAGAGTTCTCATTGACAACCCCACAGGTGAGATATCTCTCTGGGATTTCTGTTGCTGTCTGTGGGCACCCAGCCGACCCTTTCACATCTCTGCCTCTCCTACCAGTCTCAAGTATCAGGGTTCTCTCCTGCATTTTTTCCTTTATTTCAGTTGTAATGCCCGTTTGTTCCTAGGAGCATGTCTGTGCAGCATCAACTTACTCTGCCGCCATTTTTAGTCCTATGACCACGTAGGGCTTAATCTCACAAATGTAAGGTTACTTAAACATTAAAATCTCTATCAATGAACCCACCAGTTTGGTTCAGTGGTTGAGCCTCAACCCATGCACCAGATTACCACTTTGTTTCAGGCTAGATCCCCCGCAAGGGGCGTGTAGGAGACAGCCAGTTGATGTTTCTCTCTCATTTCCACCTTTCTCCCTCTCCCTTGCTCTCTAAAATTCAATAAAAACATACTTAAAAAAAATTACTACTAAAAAAACTATCAAGATAATTTACCATTCTAACAGGCTAAAAAATAAATATATATATATGATTGTTTCAATAGATGCATAAAAGCATTTGACAAAACCTGACATCCATTTCTGATTTTTAAAAATTTTAGCAAACTAGAATAGAAAAGAACTTCCAACCCTGGCCATTGTCACTCACTGATTAGAGCATCAGCCAGGGCTCTCAGAAGATCATAGATTAAATTACTGGTCAAGAGCATGTACCAGGGTTCAAATTTGTTCCCGCACATAAGCCTGGCCATTCCCAGGAGGCAACCAATTGATGTCTCTCTCTTACATCTGGGTTTCTCTCTCTCTCTCTCTCTCTCTCTCTCTTCATTCTCCTCCCTCTCTCCCTTCCTTTCACTCTCTCTAAAATATCAATGGAAAAAATATTCTCAAGTGATGATTAATTTTAAAAAAAAGAAAAAAACTTCCTCAATCTGATAGAGCAACTACAATTAGCCTATAGCTAATATTTAATCATTTTTTCCTCTATGATAAGGAACAAGGCAAGGATATCTGTTCTCACACCTATTTAACATTGTCCTGGAGGTTTTAACCAATGCTGTAAGGCAAGAAAAAGAAATAAAATCCATCCAGTTTGGAAATGCAAAACAAACAAACAAACAAACAAAAAAACACAATTGTTTACACAGAAAATCCAATAAAATCCCCAAAAGGTCTACTAGTAAATTTAGCAAGGTTGAAGCATTTGAGATCAATATACAAAATTCAATTGTATTTTTATTTAGCAGCAAAGACAGTAGAAATTGAAAGGTAAAAAGATACCATTTATAATACCATCGGATATATTAAATATTTTGTGATAGGGCTGTATAAGACATATATTTTGAAACTATAAGACATTGCTAAGAGAAATTAAAGAAGTCCTAAATAAGTAAAAATATACCATGTTTGTGGATCAGGAGATTCAATATTGTTAAGATGTCAATTCTTGTCATATCAATCCATACTTCAGCACAACCTCAATCAAATTCCCAACAGGCTTTTCAGTAAGTTTATGAGCTTATTCTAAAATTCATATGGAAATATAAGGGACCCAGAATAGCCAACACAACTTTGAAAAAGAGGAACAAAGTTCGTAGACTTACTTTCCCTGACTTTAAGACTTGAAATGTAATCAACAAAGTATAGTATCAGAATAAAGAAACACAAATAACTCAGCAGTTCAAAATAGAGAGTTTAGGAATACATTTATACATATATGGTCAATTGATTTCCAACAAAGTTACAAAGGATAGTCTTTTCAACAAATAGTGCTGGTGCTGGAATTATTAGTCATATATAATGAAATGAACTTCAACCTCTAACCTCACATCATATTCAAAAGTTAATTCTTAAAAAAAAGAAAGAAAAGAAAAGAAAGGAAAAGAAAAGCCTGGCTAGTTTGGATCAGTGGATAGAGTGTCAGCCTGTGAACCAAAGGTCAAAGGCACATGCCCAGGTTGTGGGCTCCACCCCTAGTAGGATGTGAGCAGAAGGCAGCCAATTAGTGATTCTCTCTCATCATTGATGTTTCTATCCCTCTTCCTATTTCTGAGATCAGTACTGCTAAAAACATATTTTTAAAAATTAATTCTATATGAATTAATTCTCCTGTGTTTTCTTTTAAACATTTTGTTCATCTCACCATACAGAAATATTTTATATTTATGTCCACAGTTGTACTGTATACCGAGAGGTCATTGGTTTGAGTCCCAGTCAGGGCATGTGCCTGGTGGGGGCGGATCAACTCTCTCCTTCTCCCTTCATCTCTCTCTAAAAATCAATAAAAAATATATTTTTTAAAAATGTCTAGAGATAAAGTCATCCCCTTCCTACAGTAAGGGGAAACACCCTTACACATGTAATGTCTTTTACAAAGAGTAACTACTACTTGGATTTCAGAGCTTCTCCCATGTCTGTTTCTTAAAATTAAATAGCCTGAAATAATCCTTATGTCAAAGATACATATTTTGGGGTGACTTGTTCTGTTCCCCTTTAGCTCCTAGGCTACAAACTGTTAAAGCATGTTACTTGTACTGAATTCTGTAGGCAATTATAACTCAGTGTTAAGTATTTGTGTAATGTGTTGCCCTGTCATGTTATAATGACTATAATGTCACTTAGTGACAGGAATTTTCAGCTGTTATAATCTTACTAAAAGTCTAGTGCATGAAATTCGTGCACGGGGCAGGTGGGGGTGGGAGCGGGAGGAGGGGTCCTTCAGCCCACCATGCCCCCACCTCTCACAGTCCAGGAGCTCTCAGGGGATGTCCTACTGACAGCTTAGGCCTGCTCCCCGCAGGTGGGCCTGAGCCATCAGTAGGCCTCCCTCTGCAGGAAGCAACCTGATCAGGGGAAGGCACCGCCCCCATCATCCCACTGCTACTGCCACTGCCCACCGCCAGGGCAGCCAAGGTGTTTTGATCAACACAGACTCCAGTTCCTTCACCACAAATAAATGACAACTTTCTTTAGGCATTTTTAAAATGTCTCTTTCACAGGATATGATCTTTCTTTCTCTTTCCCTTTCTTTCTTTCCTTCCTTCCTTCCTTCTTTCTTTCCTTCCTTCCTTCCTTCCTTCCTTCCTTCCTTCCTTCTCTTTCTTTCTTTCTTTCTTTCTTTCTTTCTTTCTTTCTTTCTTTCTTTCAAACCTCACCTGAGGATATTTTTCCATTGATATTTAGAGAGTGTGGAAGAGAAAGGGAAAGACAGGGAGAAACATCAATGTGAGAGGGACACTGTGATCAGCTGCCTCCTGCATGAGCCCTGACCTGGGCCCTAGCCAGGAAGGAGCCTGCCCTTGATCAGAATCAACCTGGACCCTGCAGTCTGCAGTCCGAGTCTCTATCCACTGAGCCAAACTGACTAGGGCAAGATATGACATTTCTTAGCCTATCCATCAGTGAACCTTCGTTTTTTCCTTCAGAAGTGAGGTGGAAAAACCCTAGATCACCTTCTTGGGTTCTTATTAGGTAAGTTACCAAGAATACTGCAAGTAGCACATAGCGAGCTTAGACAATGAGCAGTCAGAAAAGGTGTTTCCTCTGTAGCTTACACGCAGCGGGACTGCTGGTGAGGGCCTGCCCTTAGCTGCAAGTGGGCCCTCTCCCTCTCTCTCTTCCTTTCCCTCTTCTTTTCCCATTTTTCTCCCTCTCCCTCTCCCTCCAGTCCACTCTATCTAAAAAGCAGTGAAAAAATATCCTCTGGTGAATATTAAAAAAATAAGACAAAACACAGAATAACAGGCCTCCTCAGAGATGCTGAATATGTAGGCCTGAAAGAGAGAATTTATGGCTCTGTGAAGATCCCTACATGAGTTTAATTAACAATATTTGGAAAATTAGCCTAAGCCACATCAATTCAAGTTTGTGTTTTTCTCTGTCCCAGGGAAGAATCAAATGATCTTTTTGTTTTATTGTGTCAAAACAAAATTTTGCATGTGTTAAATACATAATTCTTATTCAAATACATAATAACAGATGCAAAAATTCTGTTTAACTCAGTGAAGAGACTGGCAGGAGGATAATGCTGTTCAAAGGAGATTGCCAAACAGGAAAGCCTGAAATAAAACTGCTAAGTTAGATACAATCTGGCTAATGTCCTATAGCACAATAAAACCATCACTTTTTGAATTGGTTTGCCTTCTAGACAGAAATTAGTTACATCTTTAAAAGCCTAAACATTCTTTCCACCTTCTCACTTTGCTGATCATTTTATGTAACTTTCCAGGACTGTAAAATGTCAAAATATATGGAACTTATTTAATTATAAATAGTGTATCAGAGTTATGTGTTTCATAAAAAAGGAAATGATCGTTCTGTGGGTCTCTAATGCCCCAATTATACTGAAAGAACTTGCTGTCAACATTTTACTCTGGGCCTGTGCTCAGCCATGGAGGCTACAGGTGGGCTGCCCTTTCCTCTCTGAGCCTGCAATCAGCCACAGAGGCTGCGGGCAGACTCACCCTCTCCTCTCCCAGCCTGTGCTTGGCCAAGGAGGCTGGGGACCGGCCCCCTGTCCCTATCCATATCCACTCCAGCTCTGGGGACCTGCCTAAGCCATGGTGGGGTGGCTCCAGCTGGCCCCTGTGTCCCTGTCCATATCTGCTCCGGACACCCTGTCTCTTTCTCTGTCTCTGCTCAGGGACTCACCTGTGCATGCAACCTCCTCCTGTTTAGTCATGATGCGTTACAATGTCTCAGCCTAATATGCATATTACCTCTATATATATCCTATCTAATAAAAGAGTAATATGCAAATTGACTATACTGCTGCTACACCCACCAGCCAAGCCCACCAGCCATGCCCACCAGCCAATCAGAGTTAGTATACAAATTAACCCAACCAAGATGACTACAGACACAGAGAAACCAGGAGGGAGGCTTGGGTTGCCCCTAGCAATGGAGGAAGCCAAGCACCCGGGCCTCCACTTAAGGCAGCGGTTCTCAACCTGTGGGTCGCGACCCCTTTGGGGGTTGAACAACCCTTTCACAGGGGTCGCCTAAGACCATGGGAAAATGCAGATATTTACATCACAATGCCTAACAGTAGCAAAATTTTATGGTTGGGGGTCACCACCACATGAGGAACTGTATGCAAAAGTCACAGCCTTAGGAAGGTTGAGAACCACTGACTTAAGGCAACAAAGTTTCAATGGCTGTGCCAGCTGAAGGCTTGGCTCTGCTCCAGGCTATAAAGTTTCAATTGTAGAAGATAAATAAATCCCAGATACCAGGGCCTCCACTTGGGTCACCGGGGTTGGGGCTGGCCTGCAAACCACCACAGGCCCCTTGTCCAGGCCACCCTATACCCCAAGGGAACACCCACCCTGATCCAGGACACCCTTCAGGACAAACCAGCTGGCCCCCACCCATGCCCCAGGCCTCTATCCTATCTAATAAAAGAGTAATATGCAGATTGACCATCACTCCAACACACAAGATGACTGCCCCCATGTGGTCAAAAGATCCTGCCCCCATGTGGACATAAGATGGCCACCACAAGATGATCAGCAGGGGAGGGCAGTTAGGGATGGCCAGGCTGGCAAAGGAAGAAAGTTGGGGGTGACCAGGCCTACAGGGAAGGGTAGTTGGGGGGACCCAGGCCTCCAAGGGAGGGCAATTAGGTGTAACCAGGCCCACAGGGGAGGGCAGTTAAGGGCAAACAGGCTGGCAGGGGAGCAGTTAGGCATCCATCAGGCTGACAGGGGAGTGATTAGGGGGTGATCAGGCTGGCAGGCAAAAGCAGTTAGGGGAAATCAGGAAGGCAGGCAGGTGAGTAGTTGGGAGTCACCAGTCCTAGATTGTGAAAGGGATGTTCAACTGCCCATTTATTGGATCGGGCCTAAATGGGCAGTCGAGCATCCCTCAAGGGGTTCCAGACTGGAGGAGCAGGCTGGGCTGAAGGACACACACCCCCTGTCCCCCATGCATGAATTTCGTACACTGGGCCTCTAATATATTCACACACACACACACACACACACACACACACTAGAGGCCAAATTTGGGCACGGGGGGCCGGGGGTGGTCCCTCAGCCTAGTCTGAACCCTCTCCAATCTGGGATCCCTCTCACAATCCAGGACTGCTGGCTCCCAACTGCTCACCTGCCTGTCTTCTTGGTCAGCTTCTACCTGCCAGCCTGATCACCCCCTAACCATTCCCCTTCCAGCCTGATTGATGCCTAACTGCTCCCCCACCAGCCTGTTTGCCCCTAAATGCCCTTCCCTGCAGGCCTGTTCACCCCTAATTACCCTCCTCTGCCAGCCTGGTCATCCCTAACTGCCCTCCCCTACAGGCTTGATCACCCCCAACTGCCCTCCCTTGCAGGCCTGGCCCCTCCCAACTGCTCTCCCCTGCTGGCCATCTTGTGGCGGCCCTCTTGTGTCCACAGGGGGGCAGTCATCTTTGATCACATGGGGGCAGCTTTCTTGTGTTGGAGTGATAGTCAATTTGCATATAATTCTTTTATTAGATAGGATAGAGGCCTGGGGCATGGGTGGGGGCCAACTGGTTTGCTCTGAAAGGTGTCCTAGATCAGGGTGGGGGTTCCCTTGGAGCATGGGGCAGCCTGGATGAAGGGCCTGTGGTGGTTTACAGGCTGGCCATGCCCCCCGTGACCCAAGTGGAGGCCCTGGTATCTCAGATTTATTTATCTTCTATAACTGAAACTTTGTAGCCTTAAGTGGAAGCCACAGTAGTCAGGACTGTGGAAACTTGGCTTCCTCCATCACTGGAGAAAACTCAAGCCTCCTGCTCACTCCAGCTCTGTGGCTGCCACCATTTTTATTGGGATTTATTTATCTTCTAAAATTGAAACGTAGTAGCCTTAAGCAGAGGCCAAGGCAGGCCAGGGCAGGCAGAAAGCTTGGCTTCCTCCATTGATGGAAACCCAAGCCTCCTGCTCTCTCCGTGGCTGTAGCCATCTTGGTTGAATTAATTTGCATACTTGTTCCTGACTGGCTGGTGGGCATGGTATGTTGGTGTAGCAGAAGTGCAGTCAATTTGCATATTACTCTTTTATTAGATAGGCTATATAGATGGGAATACCATGGGACCACTGTCATATATGTGGTCAGTTGTGTGTTTTTCTAAATATGAAATGCTTCACAATTTTGCATGTCATCCTTGCTCAGGGGCCATGCTAATCTTCTCTGTATCATTCCAATTTTATTATATGTGCTGCCTAAGTGAGCACTGCAGTTGTTGACCAAATGTCATTATGTGACACATGATTGTATGTACAAATAACTTCTCTGTCAAAGGACTTGTACCCAAATATTATAGGACTAGAAGCCCAGTGCACAAATTTGTGCGCAGGTGGGGTCCTGCTGGCCCACCCCAATGGGAGCTTATCGGATTGAGCCAGCAGGGGGAGGGGCCACAGGCAGTTAGCCAGCTGGCCGCACCCCTGATTGGGGTGTTGGGGGCCTATCCAGGCCAGGCCAGCGAGGTGGGATCAGTGATCATGGCCTGGATCCAGCTTGTTGGCTGCTGCAGTGCATGTCAGAGCCACTGGTCATTCTGGTCATTGTGGTCATTCTGCTATTCCAGTTGCTGAGCTTTTATACTGTGTATATAGATAGTGGGAAAGCTGACTGGTGCAACAATTGTGGAAAACAGTATGGAGTTTCCTCAAAAAATCAAAAATGGAACTCCCATTTGACCCAATAATCCCACTCCTAGGAATATATCCTAAGAGACCTGAAACAGTAATCAGAAAGAATATATGCACCCCTATGTTCATAGCAGCATGATTTACAATAACTAAAATTTGGGATCAGCCTAAGTGCCCATCAGCAGATGAGTGGATAAAAAAAAAATTATGGCAAAGGACTTGTATGCATGCATATTAGCATAACCAATGGATACAGTGGGGGCTTGCCTGGGGTGGGAATGGCTGGGGGCAGAGGAGTCAGTTGTAGAAAAAGGAGACATATGTAGAACTTTAGACAATAAAAAGTTATGGTACATTTACACAATGGAATTCTCTGCAGCAATATAAAAGAAATAATTCTTACAACAGCCTGGATGGACCTGGAGAATATTATGCTTAGTGAAATAAACCAATCAGAGAAAGATAAGTACCACATGATTTCACTCATATGTGGAATCTAATTAAAAAAAAATAAACTAATGCAAAAATAGACCCAGAGACATAGAAGCACAAACAGACTGTTGAACCTCAGAGGGAAGAGAGGGGAGGGGGGCAGAGAAGCGATTAACCAATGAACTTGTATGCATATATGTATAATCCATGGACGCAGGCAATGGTTTGGTGAGGGGGTGGAACAGAAGTGGGATGGAAGAGGTTAATGAGGGGGAAGAGGAGGACCTATGTAATACTTTCAACAATAAAGATTTTTTAAAAAAATAAATATTACAAGAAATATAAGAAAACAAACAGCTCAATTTTTTAAACAGACAAAATATCTGAACAGACACTCTACCAAAGGAAATATACAGATGAAAATAAACTCCTTAGGAAAATACACATTTAAACCACAGAGATACCACTTATATGCACCTATTAAATGTTCTAAAATTAAAAAGACTAACCATATCAAGTGTTGGTGAGGACATGAGCAAATGGAATTATCATGCTTTTTTTAAAAATATATTTTATTGATTTTTTACAGAAAGGAAAGGAGAGGGATAGAGAGTTGGGAACATCGATGAAAGAGAGACATCAATCAGCTGCCTCCTGCATGCCCCCTACTGGGGATGTGCCTGCAACCAAGGTACATGCCCTTGACCAGAATCGAACCTGGGATCTTTTAGTCCGAAGACTGACGCTCTATCCACTGAGCCAAACCGGTTTTGGTGGCTATCATACATTTTATTACTTAGGAAATGACAAGGGTTTTAGAAGCCCTGTCACAGATAGCATTTGGGGGCAGGAGAGGGGAGGGAGTAGAGACCTATATATATTTTTTCTATTATCTCACAGAAGTTCATAAATTAGCATGTTACTGTTTTATGGACATTAGCAGAAGACACTAGACTCTTGGAATTAAAAACAAAGTACTTTATTGCTGACTGCACAGCAAGTAGCATGAGGCATGTTCACACTGGTTTCCCTTGTGTACAAGAACCATGGATCACATGGAGGCCCCAGATGGATGCCTATGCTTGGAGTGGCTTGCATTCCAGGAGAGAAATATTGAGCTTAAGAATCTTTCATATTATAGCAAATAGTAAGCAAGCCTGCTTTCTGTTCCAGAGGGTGACATTACATCATCCTTTAAGATTGCTCACAACCTGGAGATCATATAATATTTCTCTTTCTCTGTGTGATTTATTTCATTTAGCATAATACCCTATAGATTCAACCATATTATTGTAGATGGTGAGATTTCATTCTTTTTTAAGGCTGAGTAATATTCCATTATGTATATGTATCACATCTTTTTATCTAAACATCTATTGATGGACACTTAGGTTGCTTTCATATCTTAGCTATTATAAATACTGTTTTTGATGAACATATGGATGCATATATCTTTTGAAATTAGTGTTTTGAATTTCTTTAGATAAATCCCCAGAAGTGGAGTTGCTGGGTCATAAGGTAGTTCTAGTTTTAAATTCTTGAGGAACCTCCATGCTGTTTTCCATAATGGCTGCTACAATTTTCAATTCCATCAGCAGTTCACTAGGGTTTCCTTTTCTCCATATCCTCACCAACACTTATTGTTTATTGATGTATTGATGATAGCCATTCTGGAAGATATGAGGTGATATCTCATTGTGGTTTTAATTTGCATTTCTCTGGTGATTAGTGATATTGAGCAGCTTTTCATATGTCTATTGTCCATCTGTATGTCTGCTTTGGAGAAATGTATATTCAGGTCCAGGTCCTAAATTTTGAACCTTTCACTATATTATGCTATTTTCTCCATCTGTAATTTGAGCCTCTCTCTCTCTTTTTTTTTTCTTTTTTTTAAGGTGCATGTGGTATATATGCATAGAAAGAGAGTTGAAAGGGACTACATTCAAATGATTATATGGTTATATATGACTACTAAATTTCTAGTGATTCTTACTTTTTCTCTAGACTCTTGTGTATTGTCTGATTATTTAATAATAAGCATATCAACTTTTCTGGGAAGAAAAAATAATAAATCAAATTTAATTTGGGGTAATAGAAATAATAGTATCAAGCTTCTCTTCTTGTGGTACACTGTTTAAGAAGGAGGTCTCTGGAAAAGACTGCCTGGGTCTGAATCCCAGCTCCATCGATTTTATACCTATAAACTCTGGTATAGTTTCTTAATCTCTCTGAACCCCAGTTTCTCATCTATAAGGTAACAAGAGCTAGAGTTGTTGTGAGGATTAAATGAGGTAAAAGCACATAAACTGCTAAGCACAAGGCCTAGAACAGGGTAACCGGTCAATTGATCAATTAACCTGTCAGTTATGTTGTTATTATCTTGAGTTCAATCAGCAATGGGCCTAACATCCAACTTTTTAGCAAATCCCAACATACCATCTTAAATACAGGATCTGCTTATATCTTAGAGAAGAAATTATATTCACAGTAGAACCTCTCTTGGTGAATCAAAAAAGAAAAACAACAGTATTTCAGAAAATAATTAAGGAAAAATAAGGTAACATTCTGAGGTTTCAGATGGACATGAATTTTGAGAGGAACACTGTTCACACCACTACATCCATAATTGTTGGTCAATACCTTGATTCTAAAAATTTAATTAGCAATAAGTGCAATAAAGTAGACAAAAGAAAATTAAAAAGCCTAGTTTTTTTCTTAACTTAGCCACACAATAATACAGGACAATAGGTAAACCTCTTAATGTCTCTGGGACTCAATTTTCTATTCTATAAACGAAGGGGCTTTGGCTAAACAGATCTCTAAATAAATCTCAGTTATTAAACTATATGATTCGTAGAAAATGTATTCATTCATTTCTCATATGACATTAATTAAACATCTCTGGGTCCAGAAACCTGAGGATAAATAAGGCATTTAAGTAGGGACTTTACACTCTAGAAGGGGAATACCAGCATTGAACACATAATTATTATATTCACTCTAAATAAAGATAAATAGTGTTTGTTGTGAGAGTGTATAGCTGAGAGCGACTAACCTGGTCTGGGGGCGGAGGATGTCAGAAAACATGTTAAGAAGGTAACACCATCCAAAACTTCTTCAAGCTAATTATGACTTAACGTGCAACTATAGAAATTCAAGTAGTTAACAGTAGCATTAAACCACAGTTCTCTCTGGTATCTCCAGTAAATTTCCAAGTTCAGAATACCCACGAAACCCAGTGGCAATATTGTTCCTATCATTCATTGTACAGTACTGAGTCTTTCAATAACCTGTGAGCCAGTTAGGTCTGCAAAAACAAGGAAATAACTGTGGTGGAACAGTCTGTCAGATGGTCATTCCTGTTGTTTCTGTGATGTCATAAAAACTTTCCCTAAAGATTTTTTTCATGAGGAGAAACCAAGATGGCAGCATAGGTGAACACCTAAACTGCTGCCTTGCACAACAATTTCAAAACTACAACTAAAAGACAGAACCAACATCATCCAGAACCATAGGAAAGCTGGCTGAGTGGAAATTCTATAACTAGAAGAAAAGAGAGGGGCTCTCGGAGACTCAGAGGAGCTGCAAAAAGCTGAGGTACATAGACAAGTGTGTGGAGAGAATAGGCGGCTGAGTGTCTGGCTGGCTTCCTCTAGCAGGATGGTGATAGAAACTCCCGACTACAGTGAACCCCAGTTCTGACAGCATTGAACCCCAGTTCTGGGTGAGACTCATACGGTGGGAGTCTGGACTGTCATGAAAAGAGAGGAGTGCACGGAAACTCAGGGGAGCTGCGAAAGGCAGAGGTCTGGAGGCACGCACATGAATGCGCAGAGAGGACTGACTGCTGAGTGTGCCACTGGCTTTCTCTAGAGGGAGGAAGACAGAATGTCCCAACTGCACTAAAATTCACTTCCAACTGCACTGAACCCCAGTTATGGGCGAAACCCTGGGGATCCAGAATCATATGAGTCCCTGGAGCACAAGGAAACTCAGGGAAGCCACGAAAGACAGAGGTTTGAGGCGCACAAGTGTGCACAGAGAGGACTGCAGCAATTACCAAGGGACTCTTAGACACAGGAGCCTCATAGAACAGGGCTGATGGGAAGCCAAGGCTGTCTGCTCAGCCCTGAGATTCCACCCCACTCAAGCCTAGCACAGAGGCTTTTGCAATTTTGCAAATCTTGTCTCATAAGGCTGTCTCCAGCATAGAAGTTCTCCTGGTGAAGACACAGTTGATGCTCACAGCTGGCCTAGAAGTCAATCCCCCCACCCCCCGTGATACCAACAAAATCAAGAAAACTACAACAAGGCTCTACACACAGTCCACAAAGGGGTGCACCAAGAGTGTACACCTCAGGTAACTGGGGAGGCGGAGCTATGGGGCCATATAGGATACCTAACACACAAAGCTACTCTACCAACTCAGAGAAGCAGCCAAAATGTGGAGATAAAGAAACAGATCACAAGCTAAAGAAATGGAGGAAAACAAATGACTAGATATACAGTTCAAAACTATGGTTATAAGGTTTTTCAAGAATTTCCTAGAAAAGGTCAATAAATTTAGTGAGACCCTCGAGGATATGAAAAAGGATCAACTAGAAATTAAACATACACCAACTGAAATAAAAAATATTATACAGAGACCTAACAACAGATTGGAGGAACCCAAGAATCAAGTCAAAGATCTGAAATACAAAAAAGCAGAAAACACTTCACTGGAAAAGCAAAAAGAAAAAAGAATCCAAAAATATGAAGATAGTGTAAGGAGCCTCAGGGACAATTTCAAGTATAACAACCACAGAATTATGGGGATACAAGAAGAAGAGAGAGAGCAAAATACTGAAAACCTATTTGAAGAAATAATGACTGAAAATTTCCCCCACCTGGTGAAAGAAATAGACTTACACCAAAACTGTTTGGCTCAGTGAATAGAGCATTGGCCTGCAGACTGAAAGGTCCCAGGTTTGATTCCAGTCAAGGGCATGTATCTTAGTTGTGGGTGCATCCCCAGTAGGGAGAGTGTAGGAGGCAGCTGATCCATGTCTCTCTCTCATCGATATTTCTAACTTTCTATCCTCTCCCTTCCTGTCTGTAAAAAATCAATAAAATATAAAAAAATAAAAATAAAAGAAATAGACTTTCAAGTCCAGGAAGCCCACAGAACCCCAAACAAAAGGAATCCAAAGAAAACCATACCAAGACACATCATAATTAAAATGCCAAGAGAAAAAGACAGAGAGAGAATATTAAAACCAACAAGAGAAAAACAGTTAGTTACCTACAAGTGAGCACCCATACGATTGTCAGCTAGTTTCTCAACAGAAACTATGCAGGCCATATGGGAGTGGCGAGAAATATTCAAAGTGATGAATAGCAAGAACCTACAACCAAGATTATTCTACCCGGCAAGGTTTATCATTCAGAATTGAAGGTCTGATAAAGAGCTTCACAGATAAGAAAAGGCTAAAGGAATTCATCAACACCAAACCAGTATTATATGAAATGTTGAGAGGTACTCTTTAAGAAGAGGAAGAAGAAGAAAAAGGTAAAGATAAAAATTATGAATAACAAATACATATCTATCAGCAAGTGAATCTAAAAATCAAGTGAATTAAAAATCAGATTAATAAAATAAACTAGTGATTATAATAGAATCAGGGGCATAGAAAGGGAGTGGACTGACAATTCTCAGGGGGAAAGGAGTGAGAGGGGTGTGTGAAGAGACTGGACAAAAATGGAACACCTGTGGATGAGGACAATGCGGGGGAAGTAAGGGCAGAGGGTGGGGTGGGAACTGGGTGAAGGAGAGCTATGAGGAGAAAAAAGAGGAACAATTGTAATCATCTGAACAATAAAGATTTATTAAATAAATAAAAAAGATTTTCTTTCATCATTGGAAATGGAATTTTTCTCTTGCTCTCAGATGCAACCTAAACTCTCCAAAGCCCCAAATTTCTAAGCCCCCAAACCAAGTCCTCCAAACTC
>JAAGEH010000480.1:4263161-4301272 GCA_011751065.1 Lasiurus cinereus
TCTCTCTCATCAATGTTTCTAGCTCTTTATCCTCTCCCTTCCGCTCTGTAAAAAATCAATAAAATATATTTTTTAAAAATGAGTAACTAATTCTGTAGGAATCCACATAGGTAAGTCTCAAATAATAGCAAACACATAGTGCTTACTGTTTGTGGTCATTATTCTGTGAGCTTTACATATTTTAACTTATTTCTTCTCACAGAAAACCTTATAAGGTCATTGCTATTACTGTCTCTATTTTATTTTATTTTTTATTTAATAAATCTTTATTGTTCAGAATATTACAATTGTTCTTCATTTTTCCCTTCATAGCTCCTCTTCACTGGTTCCCACCCCACCCTCTGCCCTTACCTCCCCCACTGTCCCCATCAATACATGTACGATTTTTGTCCAGTCTCTTCTCCCACCCCACACCCTTTTACCCCTGAGAATTGTCTGTCCACTCCCTTTCTATGCTCTTGATTCTATTATAATCACCAGTTTATTCTGTTCATCAGATTTTTTTATTCACTTGATTTTCAGATTCATTTGTTGATAGATATATATTTGTTGTTTATAATTTTTATCTACAGGCTACCAAAAAGAAGTTGGTCCCTAGAAATAATGATAAATCAATTTAGGGCTGTACTGTACTCCCCCATGAAAATCACTATAAGCACCTCTGAGAGAAAGCCACCCTCAAGTTCCACACGCTGCCAGACAGTCTAGTTTCTCCCCGAATGAGTCTGGGTCCCCAGAGTGTCGCCTGGAACTGGAGTTCAGCACATCCCCACGAAAAGAGACAATGCTTGCTTGCTTCAGGGCCCTGTGGTGAGCTGCTGCCTTCTATAGGGCCTCTGGCTTCTCATCACCAGGGGATCATATAAATTTTAGTTTCTTATAAATTCCAGTTTGTCAAGTAAAATCCCAGTGAGTAAGAAGAGGAAAACCACAGCCTAATAACTTACAGAGCTAGTAGAAGAGCAGCCCCTTCAACTGATGAAAATTTACATAGAAATTGAAAAATTATGAGACCAATATTGAAAGTCTCAAAGGAGATAGGCAGGGCCACAACAATCTGTCCACCTAGGGTTTAACTTTTCCACTTAGTGCTCATTAGTCCTCTGAAAGAAGCTGAATTAAACCCTTCTCTGACAGGAATTGTTTTTCCAGGTTAATGCCTTAGGCCAAAGTTTTATTCTGTCTCCTGGGATCTGTTCAGTTCTTAAATCCTACCCATAAATATCCTCAGTGCAACCACTTCCCTCCCAACTAATCTCAGTGTCAATACCAATTCCAATTCCAAAGACTGAGAAGAAATACAAGGAAATCAGACCACAAGACTTGTGGCCATCCCTTAAAAGCCAAGAGATGAGACTGAGAAACTGGTAGCTCCTGAGATCTTTTAAAAATCTCAGCAACACAGCTTTCCTCTGCTGCCTAAGGACAGGTAAGGCACTCAGCTCTGGCTTCCCTTAGAGGCTGAGGATGGGCACTGTAAGTAGAAGGAAAACTATTTTCTTTTCTTTTGCTGCCTATAGAGATTCTATTCTTTTTGAAGTTTAAGTTTCAAATGACCTGACTTGCTAGAAACCCTCTCTGTAAAATAAATGTTACCCTTGACTTTTGCTACTTTTGTAAAATCTGCTCTCCTGGTCTACTTACCATTATTGCTTTTTAACTAATGAGACATTTCTTGTTTACATTGTGAATTGAAGAGAATCTTCCTCTTGTGAGATGGAGTGAAGTTTGAAATAGTTTTTGTAATATGGTTGGTTGTATTCTTCTTGTCTTTGAAATTACAAACAAGCCAACAGTAAGCCCTCTCTACTGCAGGGTGGAACCAAAGTTCCTGTGGCCTCTGCCCTTTGAGGGGAGGCATATGAGTTTAGTTGGCAATGTAAAAATGCTTTCAGAGTGAGTGAAGATGCTGCCACCTTGGATAATTTAAATAACTTGTCAGTCATCTCTCATTTCTTAGTTTTCAGGAAAGCCAGATTTATTTATTCCACTTTTTTGGAATAAAGGAAGCAATCTACTTTTCACTAACTAGTAGCTTCTTATTTTTCTTTATCTTGCTTTTTCCATTTTCTAGCAGTAAATTATAAAATTCTTAAAAGTACTACTTCAAAATAAATCTCAACCCTGACGTGAGTCACATTTTAGCAGTTCTTTATTTTTTTATTTTATTTTTTAAATATATTTTTTCTTTTTTTAATTTAATAAATCTTTATTGTTCAGATTATTACATTTTTTTCTCTTTTTCCCCCCATAGCTCCCCTCCACTGGCTACCACCCAACCCTCTGTGCTTACTCCCTGCCCTGCCCCATTATCCTCACCCATAGGTGTACGATTTTTGTCCAGTCTCTTCCCACACTCCCCTCATCCCTTTCCCCCTGAGAATTGTCAGTCAACTTCCTCTCTATGCACCTGATTCTATTATATTCTCCAGTTTATTCTGTTTATCAGATTTTTAATTCACTTGATTTTTAGATTCACTTGTTGATAGATATGTATTTGTAGTTCATAATTTTATCTTTACCTTTTTCTTCTTCTTCCTCTTCTTAAAGAGTACCTCTCAGCATTTTATATAATACTGGTTTGATGGTGATGAACTCCTTTAGCTTTTTCTTGTCTGTGAAGTTCTTTATCTGACCTTCAATTCTGAATGGTAGCTTTGCTGGGTAGAGTAATCTTGGTTGTAGGTTCTTGCTATTCATCACTTTGAATATTTCTTGCCACTCCCATATGGCCTGCATAGTTTCTGTTGAGAGATCAACTGATAATCCTATGGGTGCTCCCTTGTAGGTAATGAACTGTTTTTCTCTTGCTGCTTTTAATATTCTCTCTTTGTCTTTTGCTCTTGGCATTTTAATTATGATGTGTATGGTGAGGTCCTCTTTGGATTCCTTTTGTTTGGGGTTCTGTGCAGTTCCTGGACTCGTACGTATTTCTTTTACCAGGTGGGGGAAGTTTTCTGTCATTATTTCTTCAAATAGGTTTTCACCCCATAATTCTGATGTTGGTACACTTGAAATTGTCCCAGAGGCTCCTTACACTATCTTCACATTTTTGGATTCTTTTTTCTTCTTGCTTTTCCAGTTAAGTGTTCTGCTTCTTTGTATTTCAAATCTTTGACTTGATTCTTGTGATCCTCTAGTCTGCTGTTAGGTCACTGTATAATACTTTTTATTTCAGTCAGTATATGTTTAATTTCTAGTTGGTCCTTTTTCATCTCTTCTTGGGTCTCACTAAATTTATCCATTTTCTTTAGGAAATTCTTGAAAAACCTTAAAACTGTGGTTTTGAACTCTATATCCAGTCGTTTGTTTTCCTCCATTTCTTTTGTTTGTGATCTCTTTCTTTGTCTCCGCATTTTGGCTGCTTCCCTGAGTTGGTCAAGTAGCTTTGTGTGCTAGGTGTCCTATATGGCCCAGTAGCTTCACCTCCCCAGTTACCTGAGGTAGACTCTCTTGGTACACCCCTTTGTGGACTGTGTGTATAGCCTTATTATAGTTAAGTCTTGATTGTAGTTTATATCACTGGGGGGAATTGACCTCCAAGCCAATTGGTTGTGAAGATTAGCTGTGTCTACACCAGGAGAATTTCTCTACTGGAGACAGCCTTATGATATAAGACTTTCAAAAGCCTCAGTGCTCGGCTTGGATGGGGTGGAGTTTCAGGGCTGAGCAGAAAGCCTTAGCTTCCCATCAGCCCTGCCCTATGACGCCTCTGGGTCTCAGTGTCCCTCGGTAATAGCTGCAGCCTTCTCTGTGCACACTCGCACTCGTGCTCAAACATCCAGACCTCTGCTTTTCACAGCTCCCCTGAGTTTCCATGCACTCCTCCCTTTTTTCGACAATCCAGAATCGCCCTGTATGAGTCTCGCCTACAATTGGGGCTCAGTGCAGTTGGAACTGGGGTTCAGTTTCTGTCTCCCTCCCACTAGAGGAAGCCAGCCAGGCACTCTGCTGCCTGTCTTCTCCATGTGCATTTCTTTGTACCTCAGTTTTTTTGCAGCTCCTCTGAGTCTCTGTGAGCCCCTCTCTTTCCTTCTAGTTGTAGAATTTCCTCTCAGCCAGCTTTCCTGTGGTTCTGGATAATGTCTATTTTGTCTTTGTTATAGTTTTGATATTGTTGTACAAGGCAGCAGTTTAGGTGTTCCCCTATGCCACCATCTTGGTTTCCTCCTTAGCAGTTTTTTAAATGTCTTCAGAAACTCACATGTAATCAGATTTCTAATGTCTTTTACAAAACAGAATTTAGGACTTGGATCAAACTGCCTATGTAGAATTGGTTCATTTCATATTTATTGGAGCTAAAACAGATAAACAAAATTCCACTTATTGAAAACCCTGATTTTCCTAAATTATGTGGGTTTTTTTTCCAGAGTGGGTATCCATTTGAGCACATTTTAATGCCTATTTTAGGAAATCTTGATATAAATGTTTTCTTTTGTTTTTCTTCTTTTTTTTTCTTTTTTTTCATTGTGTTACATGTATACATATTTCCCCATTGCTCCCCCTCCCGCCCAGGCATACCCCAACCCCCCAGTATCTATGTTCATTGGTTATGCTTATATGCATAGATACAAGTCCTTTGATTGATCTCTTATCTACCCCACCTCTCCTTAATCCTCCTGCTATAATTATCACAGTCTGTTTGATGCTTTACTGCCTCTGTATCTATCCTTTTGTTCATCTGTTTACAATGTTCTTTACTATCCACAAATGAGGGAGAGCATGTGGTGCTTCTCCTTCATTGACTGGCTTATTTCACTAAGCATAGTGCTCTCCAGTTCCATCCAGGTTGCTGGAAATGGTAAGAGTTCCTTCTTTTTAATGGCAGCACAGAATTCCATTGTGTAGATGTATCACAGTTTTCTGACCCACTCATCTGCTGACGGGCACCTAGGCTGTTTCCAAATTGTAGCTATTGTAAATTGTGCTGCTATGAACATAGGGGTGCATAAATCCTTTCTGATTGGTGTTTGTAATTTCTTAGGATAAATTCCTAGGAGTGGAATTGCTAGGTCAAATGGGAGATCCATTTTTAGTTTTTTAAGAAAACTCCATACTGTTCTCCACAGTGGCTGCACCAGTCTGCATTCCTACCAACAGTGAACAAGGATTCCTTTTTCTCCGCATCCTTGCCAACACTTGTCGTTTGTGGATTTGTTAATTATTGCCATTCTGACAGGTGTAAGATGGTATCACATTGTCGTTTTGATTTGCATCTCTTGGATAAGTAGTGATTTTGAACATGTTTTCATGTGTCTCTTGGCCTTCCTTCTGTCATCTTTCGAAAAGGTTCTATTTAGGTCCATTGCCCATTTTTTTATTGGATTGTTTATCTTCCTATTATTAAGTTGTATAAGTTGGCTGAAGATGTTGTAGATTAAACCTTTATCAGTGATATCATTTGCAAATATGTTCTCCCATACAGTGGTCTTTCTTGTTGTTTTGTTGATGGTTTCTTTTGCTGTACAAAAGCTTTTTATTTTGATGTAGTCTCATTTGTTTATTTTTTCTTTAGCTTCCATTGCCTTTGGAGCAGTATCAGTGAAGTTCTTTCGGCATATGTCTGAGATTGTGCTGCCTGTGGATTCCTCTAGTATTTTTATGGTTTCCCTTCTAATGTTTAAGTCCTGTATCCATTTTGAGTTTATTTTTGTATTTGGTGTAAGTTGGTGGTCCAGTTTCATTTTTTTGCATGTATCTGTCCAATTTTCCCAACACCATTTATTGAAGAGGCTATCTTGGCTCTATTGTATGTTCATGCCTCCTTTTCAAATATTAATTGAGCATAGTGGTTTGGGTGGATATCTGGATTCTCTATTCTATTCCATTGATCTATATGTCTGTTCTTGTGCCAGTACCAGCCTGTTTTGAGAAGAGTTGCTTTGTAATATAGCTTGAAATCTGGTATTGAGATCCCACCTACTCCATTCTTCTTTCTCAGAATTGCTGTGGCTATTCGTGGTTTTTTTTTGTTCCAGATGAATCTATGAAGAATTCTTTCTAGGTCTGTGTAATGTGTCGTTGGTATTTTAATGAGTAGTGCATTGAATCTATAGATTGCTTTGGGTAGTATGGACATTTTAATGATGTTGATTCTCCCAATCCATGAGCATGGTATGCTCTTCCATCTGTTAACATCTTCCTCTATCTCTTTTTTCACTGTTCTGTAGTATTCTACATATAGGTCTTTTACCTCTTTAGTTACGTTTATTCCTAGGTATCTTAATTTTTTTGGTGCGATGGTAAATGGGATTGCTTTTTGAGTCTCTCTTACTGTAATTTCACTATAAGTATAAAGAAATGCCACAGATTTCTTGGCATTAACTTTGTATCCTGCTACATTGCCAAATTCATTTATTAAGTCAATTAGTTTTGGGATGGAGTCCTTCAGGTTTTTTATGTACAGCATCATGTCATCTGCAAATAAGGACAGCTTTACTTCTTCTTTTCCAATTTTGATGCCTGTTATTTCTTCTTCTCATCTAATTGCAATGGATAATACTTCCAGTACTATGTCCAACAGGAGAGGTGAGAGTGGGCATCCCTGTCTTGTTCCTGTTCTTAGGGAAAATGGTTTTAGTTTTTGCCCATTGAGTATGATGCTAGCTGTGGGTTTATCATATATGGCTTTTGTGATGTTGAGGTATGATCCTTCTATTCCTACTTTGCTGAGAGTTTTTATCAAGAAAGAGTGTTGGGAGGAGAGAATTCAAGATGGCGGCATAGGTAAACATCTACACTGGTGCCTCACACAACAATTTCAAAACTACAACTAAAAGACAGAACGGACATCATCCAGAACCACAGGAAAGCTGGCTGAGTGTAAGTTCTACAGCTAGAAGGAAAGAGAGGGGCTCACAGAAACCCAGAGGAGCTGCAAAAAGCTGAGATACAGAGACACGCGTGCTGAGAGAGCAGGTGCCGGAGTACCTGGCTGGCTTTCTCTGACGGGAGGGAAACGGAGACTCCCAACAGCATTGAACCCCTTATCTTACGACACTAAACCCCAAATCCAGCCAAAAATCATGTGAGGGGAGTTTGGACTGTGAAAAGGGAGAGGTGCACGGAAATTTAGGGGAGTTGCAAAAGATCAGAGGCCTGGTGGCGCGAATGGCACTGCGCAGAGGACAGATAGCTGATTGTGCCACTGGCTTTCGCGAGTGGGCAGGAGACAGACCCTCCCAACTGTGCCACTTCTGACTCCACTAAGCCCTTGTTTTGGGTGAAACCCTGGAGACTTAGACTCGTGTGATCCTGGTGCGCAGGGGAGTTGGAAAGGCAGCGGTCTAGAGGCACTGCGGGCGGGTGCGCACAAACACCACTCCAGCGATTACTCAGTCACGTGAGACTCAGGGGCCGTGGAGGGCGGGGCCGACTGGAAGGCAAGGCGGTCCCTTAAGCCCTGAGACTCCACCCATCCCAAGCTCAACAGAGGCTTCTTCGGTTTTGCAAGTCTGGTATCACAAGGCTGAATTCAACACAGAAGTTTCCCCGGCATAGTGAAAATGCCGAGACAAGGAAAGGGATCACAAACAAAATAAATGGAGGGAAAACAAACGACTGGATATAGAGTTCAAAACCACGCTTATAAGGTTTTTCAAGAATATGCTAGAAAAGATGGATAAATTTATCAAGTCCCAAGAGGAGATGGGAAAGGACCAACTAGAGATGCAAAAGATCCAACTAGAGATGATGGATAAATTTAGCGAGTCCCAAGAGGAGATGAAAAAGTACCAACTAGAGACACTGACTGAAATAAAAAATATTATATAGAGTCCTAATAGCAGACTAGAGGAAAGCAAGAATCAAGTCAAAAATTTGAAATATAAAGAAGCAGAAAACACTCAACTGGAAAAGCAAGAAGAAATAAGAATCCAAAAATGTGAAGATAATGTAAGGAGCCTCTGGGACAGCTTCAAGCGTACCAACATCAGAATTGTGTCGGTGCCAGAAGAAGAAAGAGAGCAAGATACTGAGAACCTATTTAAAGAAATAATGACTGAAAACTTCCCACATCTGGTAAAAGAAATAGACTTACAAGTCCAGGAAGCACACAGAACCCCATATAAAAGGAATCCAAAGAGGACCACACCAAGACACATCATCATTAAAATACCAAGAGCAAAAGACAAAGAGAGAATATTAAAAGCAGCAAGAGAAAAACAGTTCATTATCTACAAGGGAGCACCCATGTGACTGTCAGCTGATTTCTCAACAGAAACAATGCAGGCCAGATGGGAGTGGCAAGAATTATTCAACGTGATGAATAGCAAGAACCTACAACCAAGAATACTCTATCCAGCAAAACTATCATTCAGAATCGAAGGGCAGATAAAGAGCTTCACAGATAAGAAAAAGCTAAAGGAGTTCTTCAACTCCAAACCAATATTATATGAAATGCTAAAAGGTACTCTTTTAGAAGAGGAAGAAGAAAAAGGTAAAAGCCAAAAAATTATGAACAACAAATACATATCTATCAACAAATGAATCTAAAAATTAAGTGAACTAAAACTTTGATCAACAGAATAAATTGGTGAATATAATAGAATCAGGAGCACATAAAGGGAGTGGACTGATCATTCTCAGGGGGAAAGGGGTGAGGAGTGTACAGGGAGAGACTGGACAAAAATCATACACCTATGGATGAGATCAATGGGAGGGAGGTAAGGGCAGAGGGAAGGGTGTGAGCTGGGTGGAGGGGTGCTATGGAGGGGAAAAAAGAGAAACAACTGTAATAATCTGAATAATAAAGATTTAATTTTTTTAAAAAAGAAAGAGTGTTGGATTTTGTCAAATGCTTTTTCTGCATCAATTGATATGACTATGTGATTTTTATCTCTCAATTTGTTTATGTGATATATCACATTTATTGATTTGCGGATATTGTACCATCCCTGCATTCCTGGGATGAATCCTGCTTGGTCATGGTGTATGATCTTTCTGATGTACTGCTGGATCCGATTTGCTAGAATTTTGTTGAGGATTTTGGCATCTATGTTCATGAAAGATATTGGCCTATAATTCTCTTTCATTGTGTTGTCTTTATCTGGTTTTGGTATTAGGGTGATGCTGGCTTCATAGAAGGTGTTTGGAAGTGTTCCTTCTTCTTGAATGTTTTTGAATAGTCTAAGGAGGATAGGTTTTAATTCTTCCTTGAATGTTTGGTAAAACTCTCCTGTGTAGCCATCTGGTCCCAGGCTTTTATTTGCTGGAAGCTTTTTGATGACTGCTTCAATTTCTTCCATAGTTATTGGCCTATTGAGATGTTTAGATTCTTCCTGATTGAGTTTTGGAAGGTTATATTTTTCTAGGAATATGTCCATTTCTTGCAGGTTGTCCAATTTGTTGGAATAGAGTTGTTCATAGTATTTTTTAACAATCCTTTGTATTTTGGCAGGGTCTGTTGTTATTTCTCCTCTTTCATTTCTGATTTTGTTTATTTGGGTCTTCTCTCTTTGCTTCTTGGTGAGCCTGGCTAGAGGTCCATCAATCTTGTTTATCCTTTCAAAGAACCAGCTCTTGGTTTTATTGATCTTTTGAATTATTTCTTTGGTCTCCATGTTGTTTATCTCTGCTCTGATCTTTACTATTTCCTCCCTTCTGTTTACACTGGACTTTTCTTGTTGCTCTCTTTCTAGCTCTTTGAGTTGTAGGGTTAGGTCATTTATTACCGTTGTTTCCTATTTTTTGTAGTAGGCATGTAGGGCTATGAACTTCCCTCTCAAGACTGCTTTCACTGTGTCCTATAAATTTTGTATTGTTGTGTTGTCATTTGTTGTCATGATGTTTCTTATTTCTTCCTTGATCTCTTTGGTTACCCAGTTGTTGTTTAATAGCATGCTGTTTAGTCTCCATGTGTTTGATTTCTTTCTATTGTTTTTATTATAGTTGATTTCCAGTTTTATGCCACTGTGGTCTGAGAAAATGCTTGATATGATTTCTATCTTCTTGAATTTGAAGAGACTACTCTTATGACCCAACATATGATCTATCTTTGAAAATGACCCATGTGCACTAGAGAAGAATGTATATTCTGTGGCTTTGGGGTGAAATGTTCTGAAGATGTCAATTCCATCTGGTCTAGTGAGTCATTTAGGATTGATGTTTCTTCGCTGATTTTCTGTTTAGAGGATTTGTCCAATGGTGACAGTGGAGTATTAAAGTCTCCTACTATGATTGTATTGCTGTCAATCTCTCCCTTAATATCCTCCAAGAGTTTTCTTTATGTATTTAGGTGCTCCTATATTGGGTGCATATATGTTTACCAGTATTGTTCCCTTTAGTATCATGAAGTGGCCTTCTTTATCTCTTGTTATGTCCTTCACTTTGAGATCTAATTTGTCAGATATAAGTATTGCAACCCCAGCTTTTTTTTCATTTCCATTTGCCTGAAAAACCATCTTCCATCCCTTCACCCTCAATCTGTGTGCATCTCTTTTCCTGAGGTGGGTTTTTTCCAGACAGCAGATATATGGATCATGTTTTCTTATCCAATCGGTTACCCTATGCTTTTGATTGGAGCATTTAATCCGTTTACATTTAAAGTTATTATTGATAAGTACTTATCTGTTGCCATTTTTAGTCCTTACCCCCGAATTCCTTCTTTGCTTCCTCTTTCTTTTTAAGCAGACCCTTTAACATTTCTTGCATTGCTGGTTTGGTGGTAATATATTCCGTTGGTCCTTTTTTGTCTGTGAAGCTTCTGATTTCACCTTCAATTTTGATTGAGAGTCTTGCAGGGTACAGTATTCTTGGATTCAGACCCTTCCTTTGCATGACTTTGTATATTTCATTCCATTCCCTTCTGGCCTGATGACTTTCTTTTCTTTTTTTTTATTGATTTTTTACAGAGAGGAAGGGAGAGGGATAGAAAGTCAGAAACATCGATGAGAGAGAGACATCGATCAGCCACCTCTTGCACGCCCCACACTGGAGATGTGCCCGCAACCAAGGTACATGCCCCCGACTGGAATCAAACCTGGGACTTTTCAGTCCGCAGGCCAACGCTCTATCCACTGAGCCAAACCGGTCTTGGCCTGATTAGTTTCTGTTGAGAAATCAGTAGCTAGTCTTATGGGGGTTCCTTTGTAGGTAACTTTCTGTTTCTCTCTGGCCGCTTTTAAGATTCTTACTTTGTCGTCAGTGTTTGCCAATTTAATTATAATGTGCCTTGGTGTCGGTTTGTTGGGGTTAATTTTGCTTGGGATTCTGTGAGCTTCTTGGATTTGTGTGGGGTTTTTCTTTCCTCTATTGGGGAAATTTTCTGTCATTATTTCTTCAAACAGGTTCTCTAATCCTTGTTCAGTTTCCACTCTTTCTGGAACCCCAATTATGTTGTTTTGTTTCATGTTATCCCAAAGTTCCCTTAGGCTCTCCTCTTGCTTTTTAACTTTTTTTTCTAGAAGCTGCTGTACTTGGGTATTTTTTCCTATCGTGTCTTCTAGCTCACTGATGTGGTCCTCTGCTTCTTCTAGTCTACTTTTGATGCTTCCTATTGAGTTCTTTATAGCAGTGATGTCATTTTTCATTTCTTCTTGATTATTCTGCACCTCCTCTAGATTCTTCTGCATTTCTTCTTGCTGCTTCTTCATCTCCTCTTGGGTCTTCTTCATTTCCTCTTGGCTCTTACTCACATTGTCGATTTTATCTTCCATTCTTTTCATCCACCTTATGATCATTTCTCTGAACTCTTTCTCTGGCAGGCTTATTTCTGCTTCTATTTCATTTACTTCCTTTTCTGGTGAAACCTGCCTTTCTGTCTTAGGTTTCTTTTTCTACCCATGGTCTTTCTTCTCAGGGTGTCTGGTTATGTCGTTCTCTCTCCTTATCCCAGGTGAAATCTGACCTTTCCGTGTGCCGTGTGGATCTCCTCTGAGTTCGTGTCTGCGCAGATTGGAGAGCGGTGTTCTGGGTCCTCGGGTCCTCGGCTGTTCGGTGGGTGCTTCAGCCGCAGGTTTCAGACCGCCGCAGACATCCACCTCCCTCTGCAAGATGGTGTGGTCTCCTTGTTCGCGCTGGTGGCTCCAGCAGACAAAATCCCCGTGGCAGTGGGGCTGCTTGGCCAGGAGAGCCCCGTCCAGCAGTCCCCCACCTTCTCCTGGAGGATAACTGACTCTTAACTTGCCAACAAACACTCCCAGTGCAACTCTTAGCTGCTCTCTCTTCCTCTGCCCAGCGACAAAGCTCCAGACTCGTCTGTCTACTCCGCCGCCATTTTTCTCCTTCTCGATATAAATGTTTTCAGTTGTAGATGGATTTGCTCTACTTTGGTGACATTGGACATTTGTTCTGCCATTTCCATTGGAGCAGCTCTAGGAAGCTACAGAGCAAGCACATTGGAGTCACTTTTGGTTTCTTTGGTTATTTGGGGAGGTCTTTGTGGGATCAAGAGATCTTGATTCATTCTGACAAACACTTTAATAGGCATGTGTCTCAAAACTGTTTCTACTTTTCTAAACGGAACTAAATTCATATACAATCTTAAGGTTTGCTAAGCTGTATTTCCTTGATTCTGCTTTGATAAATTTTAGGAGAAAATTTTACCTGACATCAAAGCCTCTTCCCTTCTTTTGGCTGTAAAGTTGATGAGAAGTATAGCAAACCATTGGCTCAGCTTCAGACCAATCTTAGTGCAAAAGGTACCCCAAGTAAAAGAAATTCAGAAAAGCAGAACACAGCATGATTACTAGGGCAAAAAAAAGGGAGAGAAGTAGTTTCTGGAGGGCAAAAACAAAATCAATAAAGTTGCCACTAAGATCTTCATTGAATGAGCACTAAACCAAGCCAAAGGGAATGGTGTCAGGAAATTAACAGCCCTGGCCTGTGTGTCTCAGTTTGGTTGAGTGTCATCCCATGCACTAAAGGGTTGCTGGTTCAATTCTCAGTAAGGGGTGTGTGGGAGGCAGCTGATTGATGTTCCTCTCTCACATTGATATTTCTTTCTTTCCATCCCTCTCTGTTCCTCTCTCCCTAAATAATTTCAGTAGCTCCTATCAGAATTGTATTCCTTGTACACTGTGGGAACAAATATCTGGGAAGCCTGAATTCTGACCTCTGTTTTAGTGTAACAGGGAGACGATTTCTCACTGACAAGTAGCTACCTGGATGGTTTGTATTCTTGGGGAGGGACACAGTCTTCTCTCACATTTTAATTTAGGGCCCCTTAAGCATACCAGGTTTGCCATGTGTTTCTTCATCTCAAAAGAGCTCGGAAGAAGACTGTCTATACTAGACTCAAATCACCCATTAAAATATTATTCAATTTGGCATCTGTTAGTCATAAGAATTAGACTCGTCCGTTTAGCTACAAGTCAGTCTGCATATGCTAGTATATACAACCCAAGAGATCGAATCATTTTGGTGTTGTTAAAGAAAAAAGTATTCTGATACTTGTTTAAATGATAAAAAAAAAAGAGGAAGAGATTAACCAAATAACTTATATGCATATATGTATAACGCATGGACGCAGATAATACTGTGGTGAAGGCCTGGGTGGGATGGAGGGGGTCAATGTAGGGGGAAATGGGGACATCTGTAATACTTTCATCAAGATAAATTTAAAAAAATAAATGGTAAGAAAGGCTTTATGGAAGACTATTGGGATAAGGATATTATAATGGAGGGGGTTAGGGAATTTATGCATTTTACTGTATGTAAATTATATCTTAACCAGGTACTATTAGCATGTGGGGAGAAATCTCCTATGATGACTCTAATGGTAGCCAAGTTTAAGTTCCCTAGACAAATAATTTCTAAGATTTCTTCCAGTTCTAAAATCCTATGATTCTTTTATTTGTTTGTTTATACCCCATCTTTGATTTTTATATCCCCATCTTAGTTTCCTTGCCAGTCACTTCTACCCATAAATTAGATAATCTCTTTTACCTTTCTTGGTCAAAGATATTAAGAAAAGCCAGTACTAAGCCTATGCTAGCACTCAGATATGGGGTGATGATATAAAATTTCAGGGTTCTCTAGGCCCCAGTATCTCAGAACAAAGGCCAAGGAAAAGACATTGAATCACCATCAGTCTGACTTATGGTCCTGTTTTCTTGGCCCAACAGGACCAATAAGTATGAAGATTTTTCTTTTCTATCTATTCATTCATTTACCAGATATTTGAATGCCTACTTTATTCCAGGTGTTACTTGGTAGTTAGTGGGAGCAACAAAATGAATATAACAATAAGGTTTCTGCCCTAAAGGAGTTTAAATTCTGTAAGAGAAGGAAAGCCAATATAAAGGTAAACAGAGATAGCTGCTAATTGTGATAAGAGCTATGAAAGAAGTAGGATGATAGAATAGGTTGAAACAGGAAGGATACTTTTAGATAAAATCCTCAAAGCAAGGAGTATTACTTGTACAAAGATCCAAAGATTGCCAACGATCCAGCCATGCAAAGAGCTGAGGGAATCAGGTCCAAGGCCAAGGAATGAACATTAGGGCTAAGGTAGGAAAGAATTTAACATATTCGAGGAAGAGAAAGAAGCACAATATGTCTAGAATGTGATGACTGAAAAAGAGAGTATATCAGATGAGGTCAGAGAATAACAGGGCTTTGCAAGCAATTTTTATTTTATTTCAAGAACAATGGGAAGTTAGCCCTAGCTGATTTGGCTCAGTGAATAGAACATCAGTCTTCGATTCCAGCCAAGGGCACATGCCTAGGTTGTGCAGGAGGCAGCCAATCAATTATTCTCTCTCATCATTGATGTTTCTCTCTCTCCCTCTCCCTTCCTCTCTGATATCAATAAAATATATTTTGGGGGGAAAAAAGAACAATGGGAAACTATTAAAAGTTTTAAGTTAAGGGGGTGATCTGTGATTTGAATTGTGCCTCTCCGCTTCCCCAAAAATGTCATTTTGGCTGCTACTGGGAATGGATGGAACAGGGCAAGAATGGAGACAGGATGTCAATTAAAAGACATTAAAAGTTATCCAGGCACCCTAACCAGTTTGTCTTGGTAGATAGAGCATTGGCCTGCAGACTGAAGGGTCCCAGGTTCAATTCCGGTCAAGGGCATGTACCTTGGTTGGGGGCACATCCCCAGTAGGAGGTGTATAGGAGGCAGCTGATCCATGTTTCTCTCCCATCGATGTTTCTAATTCTCTATCTCTCATCCTTCCTCTCAATAAAAAATCAATAAAATATGTTTTTTAAAAAATAGTTATCCAGGCAACAGATGGTGCTTTGGTCTAGAATAGCTTTGGTTAGTGGTTCAGCAGAGATTTAGAACCTCTGAGACTGGGTTAACAAAAGACAGAGAGCAATAATTATCAACTTGTGAATTTCTCATGCTCTGTCTATATCTTTCTAATATTTTCCCCACATAACATAGATGAAGAATTCCTTGGAAAATTAGGCTCAGTCCCTGAAGTGTCTTTTTTTTTTTTTTAAGTGCCATTCTTTAGACCTATTTAAAAAGAGGCAGTCTTGTGAAGTGAGCCAGAGTTATAACAAGAGCTTCTGCAGGCCCTTTTCATCAGCCCCTTCCTACCTTTTGGTGTCCCATCTCCACCCTCTGTAGAATCTGCTTCCTAACACCATGTCCCAAAGCTCTCTGGACCCTTATTTCTTTGCTTCTTCCTTTCTTCCTCTCCTCAGAGATCTTCCCTTAAGTAGGAAAATTGAAAACTAATCCAGTAATACTAATTGCTACCAATTTAATCATAACTTAGAGCATTTGCACCTTACTCTTCTATTAGCCCATAAAATATGCAATGGAACTTGGCTAGTTAAGGGAAGATAGTGGTTTAAATTCTATAGATTATCTCACTCTGCCTTCCCATAGAACTCAGACTAGCAGAAAGAAGTTGTCTGAAGAAAAGCATTAACTGGAGACATTTTTAAAAATATATTTTTATTTATTTCAGAGAGGAAGGGAGAGGGAGAGAGAGATAGAAACCTCCTGCATGACCAACACTGGAGATCAAGCCCTCAACACTGGGCATGTGCCCTGACTGGGAATCAACCTCAGCCTTCCTGGTTCATAGGTCGATGCTCAACCACTGAGTCATGCCGGCCAGGCAGGAGACATTCTTGATCTTGCCCTAACATATGAGATTTTTGAGATACGAGCCATCGAGCGAGCGATTTTTGCTTTGAAATACGAGCAACATTTGAGATAGGAGTAATCGCGTGGATCGGCCAGCTGCACACGACCCACCAGTTTACCGAGACTCAAGCGTCTCATAGTTCCCCACACCTCAAGGTTATGGAACGAATTAAACTCATATCTCGAGGTACCACTGTAATATTTTTTATTTCAGTCAGTGTATTTTTAATTTCTAGTTGGTCTCTTTTCATCTTCTCTTGGGTCTCGCTAAATTTATCCATCTTTTCTAGGAAATTCTTGAAATATTTTATAAGCGTGATTTTGAACTCTATATCCAGTCATTTGTTTTCCTCCATTTCTTTCATTTGTGGTCTGTTCCTTTGTTTCTGCATTTTCACTATGCTGGGAGAACTTCTGGGCTGGAATCAGCCTTATGATGCAAGACTTGCAAAACTGCAAAAGCCTCTCTGTTCATATTGGGTGGGGTGGAGTCTCAGAGCTGAGCAGAGACAGCCTTGGCTTCCAGTCAGCCCCACCCTACGTGGCCCCTGGGTCTCAAGTGTCTCTCGGTAATCGGTAATCAGTAATCAGTAATTGGTAATTGCTGTGGCCGTTTCTGTGCACACACGCGGGTATCTCCAGACTTCTGTCTTTCAGGTTCCCTTGAGCTCCAGAACCCTTATGAGTCTGGGTCCCCAGGGTCTCGCCCGAAACTGGGGTTCAATTCAGTTCGAAGTGGCACAATTGGGAAGCTCTGTCTCCTACCCACCAGAGAGAGCCCATGGCACAATCAGTAGTCCGTCCTCTCTGTGCACATTGGTTTGCACGTCCCAGACTTCTGCCCTTTCACGGCTACCCTAAATTTCCATGCACTCTTCCCTTTTCACAGTCCAAACTCCCCCCGAATGAGTCTTTCCCGGAGCTGGGATTCAATGCCGTAGGATAAGAGGTTCTGTGCAATTTGGAGTTTCCGTCTCCCTCCCACTAGAGGAAGCCAGCCAGGCACACCACCACCTACTCTCTCCATGTGTGCGTCTCCATACCTCAGTTTTTTGCAGCTTCTCTGATTCTTTGTGAGCCCCTCTCTTTCCTTCTAGTTGTAGAATTTTCACTCAGCCAACTTTCCTGTGGTTCTGGATGATGTCCATTTTGTCTTTTAGTTATAGTTTTGAAATTGTTGTGCGAGGCAGCAGTTTAGGTGATTACCTATGCCGCCACTTGGTTTCTCCTCCTGGTTCCTTTGTCTTGAGGTTTTATCTCTTTCTCTCAGGTGGGAATCTCAGGGGATATCTCAGGGGAGGGTATTAGCAGAATATTAAACAGTTCTCTAGATGTGGTTCTCCAGGCCCCTGGTTTCCACTGATCAGTCATTGCAACTGGTCCTTGTGTCCCCCACCTGAGTTTGCTGCTTTTCTGGATCTGGAGTTGAAATACAACTGAGGCCTAGATATTATTACAGCGAGATGACCTTCTCTATCTGCTGTAAATTGCTTTGCTAGTTTGTTCAGCTCTCTGCCTCAGTTTCCGTGTTCCACTTGTCCAGGCTTAGTGGCTTATCTCATAAAAGTGATACTAGTCCAGAAGATTATTTATCACAGATGTGAATCCATAAACATTGGCAGTGGCCCTCAATTAGAAGGCTGCACAGAATTCTTGAAGAAAAACACTTGATCTTTCCTGTCAGAGGACTTCCAGAGTTGTACTGATGGGCTCAATGTGCCTGTGGGCTAGACCTCGAGATTACAACTTTGGAGACAGTTTTGGAGTTGTTGGTAGAGTTGGTTCTTTTGGAGGGCTGTGAGGAAAGCATCCGTTTCAGGCCTTCTTTCCATGGCTTTTAGTTGACTGATCTCCCTATGTATTTTTTCACATCATCTTCCCTCTATGCATGTCTATCTTTGTGTCCAAATTTCCTCTTTTTATAAGGGCACCATTCATTTTTAATTAGGAACCATTCTAATGACTTCATTTAAATTTGGTTACCTCTATAAAGGCTCTATCTCCAGATTAAATCACATTCTGAGATACTGAGGTTTAGAACACCAATATACCTTTTTTGGGGGGAGGGATATGGTTCAATCTATAGCAAGGGGAAACTTTTCTGATCTTAAGACAAGACTTGGCAAGTAGTGCTTCCCAAGTTCTCACTGATCCTAAGGCGAAGAGACTTAGAAACTTTAAAACACAGAAATCCTGAGGCTTTATAGTTCCCAGATGTTCTGCCATTATCTTGTTCCCTATCTTCACCCATGGTTTTAAAGAGGTATGCTGGGAGTGAAGCATCAGCCCATGTCTGTCAACAGCTGATTCTGATCAATGGCAATGGGGCTGTTTTTCTTTCTCTACTCCCCTCTGCAACTGGGAAAGCTGGAGTCCACTTAGGGATGTGCAACACTAAGTTACAAACCCTGGCCTTGTGGGTAAGATGAGCCATGCTTTATTCTGGTTAAAGAGAGCCATCCCATTCAGAAAGAAACACTCTTAAAAAATCTATAGACCTAAGAGTGCTGAACCCCCAGTAAACATTTTAGAAGTTCTTGATCTACCAGATACAGCAAGCATGTCAAACTCACAAGCTAACATGAGCCAAATAAACAAGGTTTAAGTTTATGAGGCCGCAAACAAAAGAAAGTTTCAATTTTCATAGAAACATAGGTTTATTTTGATAGAGACATGCTGAATACAAATGTCTGAAATAAATGACTAATGGCAAACATAAAGTAATAGAACATTTTAATAAAAACTAATATTTTTCTTGAACATTAACTTACCAGACACTGAATAACTGCACAAATTAATAAGTAGAACACAAATAAACCTATTTTTCTTGTTCTCCAAAAGCAAAATATTTCCTGTTGCGCACATCAAACAAGTCAGTACAAGACTAACGATGTGGCAATCAGCTACTAAAATATTCGCTGCTAGTATTAGTGGAGAGAAATGCTGTGCCTGCGTGTAAGGCGCATAGGGGAAAGGAATGCAACACGATTATAGTAATCAGTCATTAGTGAACGTTGTACTTCATCTACACTAATCAAAGAGAAACATGCAAATTACTATCACTCCGCTATGCTACCATCCAATCAGAGTGAGCATGCAAATTAACCTGAAAACATGACAGCAACCCCACCCTCCCTCCCCCAGCTGCTCTGAGCCTGTGGGTGTTGGAGAAGTCGCGCACCAGCACCTGAGGCTGGCTGCAGCCCAGGAGACAAGCTGCCTGCCTGTGATCCTAGGCCACAGCCAGCAGGAAAAGCCTCATGTCCGCCTATCCCACATCCTGGGGAAGACAGAGAAACCAGGCCCCAGTACCTGAGGCTGACTGCAGCCCAGGAGACGAAGAAGCCACCTTTCCCATGATCACAGTCCACAGCCAGCTGGAGAAGTCGCCACACTGCATCCCAGGGAACACAGAGAAGCTGCCCACCTGCAATCCAGGCAGCACCACCTGCGGCTGGCTACAGCCTGGTAGACAGAGAAGCTGCCCACCCCATAATCCCTGACACAAGTACCTGTGGTTGGCTGTGGCCCAGGAAATGAAGAAGCCACTGGGTGCCAGCACCTGTGGCTGCAGCTCAGGCAAAGCCACCTGCCCACCATCCCCTGCAGCTGCAGCCAGCCTGGGTATCTATGGCTGACCAAGAGAGGGAAGCCTGGATCCCGGATGCCTGTGGTCAGCTGGAGGAGTGAATCCTGGGTTCCAGATGCGGGGCCAAGGCAGAGGTGGTTAGGGGCAATCAACCCAGCAGGGGAGCAGTTAGGGACAATCAGGCTGGCAAGCAGAAGAAGTTAGGGGCAATCAGGCAGGCAGGTGAGTGGTTAGGAGCCAGCAGTTCTGGATTGTGAGAGGGATGTCCGACTGCTAGTTATTCCCTGAGGGGTCCCAGATTGGAGAGGGTGCAGGCCAGGCTGAGGGACACTCTCCCCCACCATGTATGAATTTCTTGCACCAGGCCACTAGTTATTAATAATTATGTATAACAAGATATTGTAAAAATTAACTTACTAATTTTTTATTCAAACATTTCTTACATACTGTTATATTGGCTGGGCTGCAAAAATATTTGCCAAAACCAGTTTGGCTCAGTGGATAGAGCGTCAGCCTGTGAACTGAAGGGTCCCAGGTTCGATTCCGGTCAGGGGCATGTACCTTGGTTTCGGGCACATTCCCAGTAGGGAGCATGCAGGAGGCAGCTGATCGATGAATCTCTCATCGATGTTTCTAACTCTCTATCCCTCTCCCTTCCTCTATGTAAAAAATCAATAAAATATATATATTTTAAATATATATATATATATATATTTTGTTGTGGGCTGCAAGTTTGACATACTTGAGAGACAGAAATCAGGCAAGAGTATAATTTGCCTCTTTTTTAAAAATATATTTTAGCTGAAACCGGTTTGGCTTAGTGGATGGAGCGTTGGCCTGCGGACTGAGAGGTCCCAGGTTCGATTCCAGTCAAGAGCATGTACCTTGGTTGTGGGCACATCCCCAGTAGGAGGTGTGCAGGAGGCAGCTGATCGATGTTTAGAAATACCTCTCTCATAGGTATTTCTAACTCTCTATCCTTCTCTCTTCTTCTCTGTAAAAAATCAATAAAATATATTTTTAAAAAATAAAATAAAATATATTTTATTGATTTTTTACAAAAAAGGAAGAGAGAAGAATAGAGTTAGAAACATCAATGAGAGAGAAAAATCAACCAGCTGCCTCCTGCACACCCCATAGTGGGAATGTGTCTGGAACCAAGGTACACACTCTTGATCAGAATCAAACTAGGGACCTGTCAGTCCACATAGGCTGATGCTCTATCCACTGAGCCAAACTGGTTAGGGCGCCTTTTTTTTTTCTTTTCATTTTCATTTTTTAATATTGAAAAATATTGTTAAACATGGAACATATCATATAACCTCCACCCAGAATCATCCTTATTTATTACCATATTTGCTTCAAGTTGAAGTTCTTTTACCACACAGCTCCAAATTCTTAATCCTCCCACCAGGGATAAATTCTAAGCATTTCATTACCTCTCTCCCAATAAAACAGAGACCAATTTCCTCCTCATGCCTTTCTCCTAGGATGTAAGTTATAGGCAGGCCACTAATTTGCAGGAGGCTTCATGCAAAAGAAAAACATGAAACCACATGTTTAAAAATTCAGAATTTGCCAAAACCGGTTTGGCTCAGTGGATGGAGCAACCGTCTGTGGACTGAAGGGTCCAGGGTTTGATTCCGGTTGGGGGCATGTGCCTTGGTTACAGGCACATCCCCAGTGGGAGGCATGCAGGAGGCAGCTGATCGATGTTTCTCTCTCATTGATGTTTCTGGCTCTCTGTCCCTCTCCCTTCCTCTCTGTGAAAAATCAATAAGATATATTGTTTTAAAAAAATTCAGAATTTCAAGAAGGCTCCAGGAGAGCAATAAAGTAAGCATGAAGTCCTCAAAGTGTGGGGCCTGTGCAACTTGCGCAAGTTCTACTCCCATGAAGCCAGCCCTGGTTTCTGCAGTCGGACATCCCTCAAGAGGTCCCAGATTGGAGAGCGTCCAGGCTAGGCTGAGGGATACCCGCTCCCAGGCACGAATTTTATTCACCGGGCCTCTAATATATATATATATATATGTGTGTGTGTGTGTGTGTGTGTGTGTGTGTGTGTGTGTGTGTGTGGTGTATGTATATATATATATGTGTGTGTGTGTGATATATATATATAGCCGTTATGACCAAATGACCAGAACAACTGGAACGACTGGTCGCTATGATGTGCACTGATCACCAGGGGGCAGACGCTCAATGGTAGTCAATGCCGCTTCCCCGCCCACCCCAACCCCACCCACCAGCTAAGGCTCTGGGGACCAGAGAATCTGGGTCCAGGAAGCCTGTAGGAGGAGAGCAACCCTGATGCTGATTGAGACAGAATGGCAGCTCAGAGGAGGCAGAAGGGGCAAGACAGCAGCCTAAGTGGAAAGACGTAAAGGAAGCACCACTGCTATCTGCTCTGCACTTCTCGCCCTTCTGCTCCCATCAGCCACTTCTAGCTCAGCCCTGCACCTTTCCAGGCTCCTGACCACTGATTGGCTAGCGCTCCTACAGTGGTGTGCCACCAATGGCTGAAGTCAGCTACCTAGAATGCTTGGGAGTGGATCCCTGAGGAAAATGTGTGGCTGAGGTAACTCTACCCAAGTGCAGTAAGCGAAGTAGAGCTGTATTTCCACCTCAGAGCGTAGCTGGTATTCAGGCCATTTGGGAGCACTCTGTCTGTGGTCTTTGCTTGCTGCTACCTCAGCACATCTACACAACTAGATCGGGGCCTGCTGGCCAATCTCCTGTACCCCCCTTACCCCCGTGCACGAATTCATGCACCAGGTCTCTAGTGTAAGCATAAACACAATTTGAGAGAGTCTTTATATTTGTTCACACTGTTTATATTCTTCAGTTTGCTTTAATTTTATATTTCTTTAATATATTCTAAACCAGCACTAGTATAGAATGATATGCCCCTTCCAACAAGCATACTTTCCCAACTATAGAATTTTTGCCTGGACAGAAAAAATCCTTGATCTTCTCTGCTCTCATATACCTGTGATTCTGGATGTGCCCCACTCAGGTTGCAGGAACATAATATATAAAGAAAGGTCTCCACTTTATCTCCCAGAGGCTGGGTGGTTCTGAGCTTTTTAGGGGCCAGAGACTCCCTTATGGATCTAGAGAAAGCAATGGACCTTCTTCCCAGAAAAAAAAAATGCACATATGCAAAAAATTTTGCAAACAATATCAAAGTTACTATTCCCTCCTGCTATTAATTTCCTTTTCTTTCCAAGTTTTTTTTATTGTTGTTGTTGTTGTTGTTTGTTGGTTTTGTTGTTGTTGGTTTTTGTTCAAAAAACTGGTGAGAGAAGAGTCTGCCTCCATCACCACTAACCTATATGAGTTGATCCCCTGCGTTGGGGCCCTTCTTGAGCCTTACTTTGCCTTTGACCACTTTTCTCCTGCACAGGGATGAGCTTGACCCCGGTCCCCAAGTTCCTGGCCATTGGAGCTTGGCAAGACTGGAAGCCACTGGTGGAAGCCAACTGAGCCCAGTCACCTCCCCTGCAATGACAGCTTGCTAGCTGCCCAGACACACTGGCTCCCCTCATTGGTGCTGTTGTATCGCAAATCAGCGAGCTGGACAAGACGCCTAATGAGCCAATTAGTTAGGAGTCATCTTTATTGCGTGCAGGTTCAGAGCATATTACCTCTATCATTCTGAACAACCACAGGAGGAGTATTTCCTTTTTATATCCTTCTAGCTCAGTGGTCGGCAAACTCATCAATCAACAGAGCCAAATATCAACAGTACAACAATTGAAATTTCTCTTTTGAGAGCCAAATTTTTTAAACTTAAACTTCATCTAATGCCACTTCAAAATAGACTCGCCCAGGCCGTGGTATTTTGTAGAAGAGCCATACTCAAGGGCCAAGGAGCTGCAGGTGGCTCACGAGCCACAGTTTGCTGACCACTGTTCTAGTTCTTTGTGTAAGACAACTTGTAACCTTGAATACATATTATATCTAATCAAACACCTGTAACCTTGTATGAACAAACATTTGGCAGGCTATGTAAATTAATAATAGTGTATCAGCCCTTTTACATGGCTAGCTTGCAAGGTCAGACAGTTAAGTTTACCTTTTTCTATTATTCAAGCTAAAAAACAAAGTTATTTTACAGTCTAAAAATAACAGTTGACCTACAGAATAAGAGACTAAGAATAGCAGAGTAGTTCAGACAGCAGATTTTCCAAAGGAGGGACCACTATGCTTCAGTGCCACGAAGCAAAGCCCAGGGCAGGCTCTCAGGGCTGCACTTCATTAACACCTAGCATGATCAGCAGCTATTATTGTTCACCGTCTTCAAGAAGACTCTGCTGCCTTCGCCTCTCTTCAGTTTCCATCTCTCCCTATACCTCTGTCCCGATAGGTGGTTAGTCACCCCCCATCACTGGGAGATTATAATCTTTTCCTTTGCTTTGGGGACCAACACTTTGACCCTGAAGGATTAAGATACCAGACTATCCCCAATGCCATTGCGAAGGGGATATCTGCAGTGCTCAGTGTGCACTTGTATACTGATACACTGTCTCCTCGCCTCACCATACTCAGAGATGATTTGGACCCTGTTGTCTCCCACATTGCCCCAGTCAGAGCCCCTACACATTAGTATTCTTGCACCCGCACATGCATGGACACACACCAACAAAACTTTTGAGGTACATAAGCTAATTGTATTTAGCCATAACTTTCTACATCCTCTTTCTCAGAGTTTAGTCAGATTCAACCACACTCGTGCATTTGTAAATCCCTCAACTCCTAAGGATATACAAGTAGACTTTACAAAATCTTTCTTGGTGCAGCTGTCTCACCTGGTCCAAAGCCTGAGAAGCTAGAAATTATGAATTCATGGGGTTTTAGTATATAAAGATATTTAGATTCTTCTATTCAATAATTTTTTATTAAGTTCCTCTTCTGTGCCTCATAATGTATACTGAATTATATAGTCATATTATCTCATTTTACAGATGAGAAACCAGAGGCCCAGACAGGCAGGGTCACGCAGCCCCTTAAATGGCAAGTACATCCAGGTGACCTGATTCATCTTAAGTGCTAAGCAGTAACTTAAAGCAGCTGATGAGTTTAAGAGGCGGACGTGTCATCAGTGACACTACAAATCAAAGAACTGCCTCACTACTACAGAGTAGAAGGCCAAATTATTCTTGAGAAACATTACACAGGTAGTCACTGCTGCCAGCATTATTATCCTGTATAATAGCAGGGAGTGTGTGTCCCATGTAGAGTAGTAACAGCAATGAGGGCTTTTACAGGCCCATAATCCTTTTCCCGAAATTTCCAAATCCTCAAACTCCGAAAATGGTAAGGTTTTAATTTTCCTTTGGTAATTCATTTGACAGCAAAATGACCTTACCTGAAATCATTTGGCAACAAACCCGACCCGAGTATGTGAATCAATTCACAGCCTTTGTTTGTTCTGTTTCTTATGAATATTCACATCTTTTTGCTACAGAAGAATCAATATTTTTATCATAGATGCTCCCAGGCCCCTTATAATGGGGTTTAATAAAGTATATAGATATTGTTTTCCTACAATCCACAAAATTCTGAATTAAAAAAAAAAAATCTGACTCCAGGGATTATAATACAACCAGGTATTATGGACCTATATTGCATTTAGAATATACATACCCTCCCCAGGATTGGTGCAAAGTATACTGGTTTTTAGCCCTCTCCCAATATACAAAGAAGATTAATTCCACTGAGACTTCACCCTTTCCAGACTCAGTGTAGTATAGTTCGACTAAGTTACTTGGGTTCTAAGAAATTATATTTTAAGTTTATTACTTATTGTTGCTTATATAGCGAAGGACCCTTTTGTTGTTGTTGTTGTTAATCCTCACCCAAGAAAAATGTTCCATTGATTTTTAGAGTGGAAGGGAGGGGGAGAGACAGAGAAGCATTGCCATGAGACACATCAATTGGTTACCTCGTGCACACCCCCCAATCTGGGCCAGGGATTGAGCCTGCAACCTAGGTATGTGCCCTTGACCACAACCCTTCAGTCCATGGGCTGACACTCTAACCATTGAGCAACACAGGCCAGGACTTTTTTTTTAATTTAATAAATCTTTATTGTTCAGATTATTACAATTGTTCCTCTTTTCCCTCATAGCTCCCCTCCACCTGGTTCCCACCACATTCTCTGGCCTTACCCTCCCCACTGTCCTCATCCATAGGTGTACGATTTTTGTCCAGTCTCTTGCCACACCCCCTATACCCCATACCCCTGAGAATTGTCAGTCTACTCCCTTTATGTGCCCCTGGATCTATTATATTCACCAGTTTATTCTGTTCATCAGATATTTTATTCACTTAATTTTTAGATTCACTTGTTGATAGATATGTATTTGTTGTTCATAATTTTTATCTTTACCTTTTTCTTCTTCCTCTTCTTAAAGAATACCTTTCAGCATTTCATATAATACTGGTTTGGTGGTGATGAACTCCTTTAGCTTTTTCTTATCTGTGAAGCTCTTTATCGGACCTTCAGTTCTGAATGATAGCTTTGCTGGGTAGAGTATTCTTGGTTATAGGTTCTTGCTATTCATCACTGTGAATATTTCTTGTCACTCCCATCTGGCCAGCATAGTTTCTGTGAGATATCAGCTGACAGTCATATGGGTGCGCCCTTGTAGGTAATTAACTGTTTTTTTCTTGCTGCTTTTGATATTCTCTCTTTGTCTTTTGCTCTTGGCATTTTAATGATGATGTGTCTTGGTGTGGTCCTCTTTGGATTTCTTTTATTTGGGGTTCTGTGTGCTTCCTGGACTTGGAAGTCTATTTCTTTCACCAGATGTGGGAAGTTTTCTGTCATTATTTCTTCAAATAGGTTTTCAGTATCTTGCTCTCTCTCTTCTCCTGGCACCCCCATAATTCTGATGTTGATACACTTTAAGTTGTCCCAGAGGCTCCTTACACTATCTTCATATTTTTGGATTCTTTTTCTTTTTGCTTTTCTGGTTGGGTGTTTTTTTGCTTCTTTGTATTTCAAACCTTTGACTTGATTCTTGTGATCCTCTAGTCTGCTATTAGATCTCTGTATAATATTTTTATTTCAATCAGTTTATGTTTAATTTCTAGTTGGTCCTTTTTCATATCCTCAAGGGTTTCACTAAATTTATCAGCCTTTTCTAGAAAATACTTGAAAAACCTTATAACTGTGGTTTTGAACTCTATATCCAATTATTTGCTTTCCTCCATTTCTTTCATTTGTGATCTGTTTCTTTGTCTCCATATTTTGGCTGCTTCCCTGAGTTAGTAGAGTGGCTTTGTGTGCTAGGTGTCCTATAGGGCCCAGTGGCTCAGCCTCCCCAGTTACCTGAGATGAACACTCTTGGTGCATCCCTTGTGGACTGTGTGTACAGCCTTGTTGTAGTTGAGCCTTGATTGTTGTTGGTATCACTGGGAAGAATTGACCTCCAGGCCAATTGGCTGTGAGGATCAACTGTGTCTATGCTGGGAGAACTTCTGTGCTGGAGACATCCTTATGAGACAAGACTTGTGAAAGCCACTGTGTTCAGCTTGGATGGGGTGGAGTCTCAGGGTGGAACAAACAGCATTGGTATTCCCATCAGCCCTGCCCTAATAAGCCTCTGTGTTTCAGTGTCCCATGGTATTTGCGGCAAGCACCTCTGAGAGAATGCTACCCTCAAGTTCTGCCAGACAGTCTCATTTTTCTCGAATGAGTCTGGGTCCCTAGAGTCTCGCCAGGAACTCGAGTTCAGCGCAGTCGGGAGCTTTTGTCTCCCTTCCACTGGAGAAAGCCAGCCGCGTACTCAGTTTCCTGCTCTCTTCATGTACATGCCTCGGTACATCTGCCTTCCACACAGTTCCTCTGAGTCTCAGTGTGCTTTTCTCTTTCCTGACAGTCCAGTTTCATCCTGTATGAGTCTAGGTCCCCAGAATCTCACCCGGAACTGGAGTTCAGTGCAGTCAGGAGCTTTTGTCTCCCTCCCGCTTGAGAAAGCCAGCCATGCACTCTTTGTGCATGCCAGTCCTCTCCATGCGTGCGTCTCAGTACCTCTGCCTCCTGCAGCTCCTCTGAGTCTCAGTGTGCTTTTCTCTTTCCTTCTAGTTATAGAATTTCTACTCAGACAGTCTTCCTGTGGTTCTGGATGGTGTCCATTTTGTCTTTTAGTTGTAGTTTTGAAATTGTTGTGTGAGGCGGCAGTTTAGGTGTTTACCTATGCCACCATCTTGGTTTTTCAGGACTGGTTTGTTTTTGTTTTTGTTTTTTAATATATTTATTGATTTTTTACAGAGAGGGAGGGAGAGATATACAGAGTTAGAAACATCAATGAGAGAGAAACATTGATCAGCTGCCTCCTGCACACCTCCTACTGGGGATGTGCCCACAACCAAGGTACATGCCCTTGACCAGAATCGAACCTGGGACCTTTCAGTCCATAGGCCGACACTCTATCCACTGAGCCAAACTGGTTTCGGCATTGGTTTGTTTTTGATACAGGTTTGTTTTGTTTAACTATTGCTAATATGAGCTAGAACCTCAGAGATCAAATTGCATGAGGTGAGAACCTGAGGGCCTGAAGAGAAGTTTTAGGCTTTAGGGCATGAGATTTGTTGAACCACCACACAACAAAGATGTGAGATGCCTAAAAAACTTCTTTATTGCTGTTTTACACTTGAGTATTCTGCAAATCAGCATTTATTTGAAGAAAGAGTTCCCCTACTAAATGAATGCAAACCACTGTCCTAGCCTCTCCTCTCATTTTATCAACAAGGAATTTAGAGTCTATAATAAAGAATGGGTTAACCCAGTCATACATCTTACTAATGCTTAAGCCAAACAAGAACTAAGAGCTCCTGATTCCAAGCCCAGTGCTCATTTCATTGACTCTCTACCAGGCTTTTAGAAGAAAAGTGGTTCATGATAGGCAAATGCCCGATGATGAAGGGATCTAAAGAAATCAGAAGAAATGTCATTAGGGCTGAGAGGAGTAGAGGATGGACTTCAAGAAGTTTATAATGAGGCCAAAACCGATTTGGCTCAGTGGATAGAACATCGGCCTGTGGACTGAAGGGTCCCAGGTTCAATTCCAGTTAAGGGCATGTATCCTGGTTGCAGGTACATCCCCAGTAGGGGGCGTGCAGAAGGCGGCTGATCAATGTCTCTCTATCATCGATGTTTCTAGCTCTCTATCCCTCTTCCTTCCTCTCTGTAAAAAATCAATAAAATATATATTTTTTAAAAGAAGTTTATAATGAGGGTGAGGGCTGAGTGTTTGGATCCTTTACTCCTGGAATATAACAGACATAAAGAAAATTTTTACTCCAACCAAGCTGAAGGCTGGGAAGAATAGGCTAGACATTGGCTAGGCTGCTGAACGGTGAGAGAAGGAGTGAACAGACATTCTCTTCTCACCCACAGAGCCTTATGGCAGGGCAGACAGAACCTTAGAAAAGCAGCCTCAGCTTCTTCCCAGACCACAGAGAACATGCCCAGGGAGAGTCTGGGTGGAGATGCTGCATTTAGAGACTATGAAGATGCTGCTGGAGCCTTCTTTGAGACAAACCTGCACAAACAAGGGAAGAAATCCACTCTGGGACCCCTTGTTTCATCATAATCCAACTAGTGACAAATGAATAAATCCAGTTATCCTATGTGCATAAGTTCATTCTCCTGACTCAAACCATACCTGCATTCATTCCCTCTGAGTGTGTGAATATAGTCGGTGCGACGACATACACTTGTCTGAGGGAGACATTTATCGCTGCATCTTTCTCAACGAGTCTTATGAGCCTTTTCACTCCGCTTAGTAAAACTTCTGCCACTGTGAAGCAGTACTAGGGACCTTTGAACAACTCTGCCCAGGCTTAGGGTTTCCTGGGGCCACTGGTTTTTGAAAAAAAATATGTAGTACCCAACCCTCTGGTTGGCAGAGTCCAATCACAATGCATTCCTTTTCTCCTTACTTATTCCTTGTCTTTCTTCCTCGTCCCATCTCTCCTTTTTTCTCTTCTTCCATCATCAGTTCTCCTTCCCTGTCTTAAGCCTTGCTGGTGCTCCGGTTCCCTTGGAACACTTGTGGAACCAGGTCAGAGTACCAGCCCAAAGAAACAAAGAAAGCAGGACGGTACATTCTCTTGTCACATCACCTGACTGCCTTCCCTGTCCCACTCAGGCCTCCTCAGATGGATGTCACCCGCCTGCTCCTGGCCACCCTGCTGGTCTGCCTGTGCTTCCTCACTGCTTATAGCCACCTGGCACCTGAAGAGAAGCCCAAAGATGACAGAAGCCTGAGAAGCAACTCCTCCATGAACCTGTGGGATTCCCCTTCTGTCTCTATCATGGGTAAATAACCTAACCTTGGATCCAGCTTCTGAGTTCTGGCCCTAGAGAAGGGGCTTCAGGATGCCAAACATGCTCCCCAGCTGATACCAAGATCAATTGCCATAGGTCAAAGCTCCTTCTTGCTCATCCCATGAAATAATCCTGGACGAATAAAGCGCCCCTTGACTCATTTGGTTTCGGAAAGCCCTGCATGCCAACCTACCTAAAATATAGCTTGGCGTGTTAGAGGCTTGGAGAGTTAAGACACTTGATGAAGTTAGTTTAACTTAACATATCTGAAATTTATTGAATCACAGCACACCTATCGGTGGTAACAAACTTTAGGAAATTCTACAGACTATAACCAAGTCTGGGATGAACCAGTCCTATCAGGCCAGGGTTGAGAATGACTGCTCAGGGAATGTATCAGGGCCATTACAGCTGGTACTAGAGATCTGTTTTAATTCCATCTGGAAATAATAATAACAAGCATACTTATTGTGTGCTAGGCACTGTTAGGAGAGGCACTATTTTTACTCCTATTTCACAGTTGAAGAAATTGTGTTTTAGGAAAGCTAAGTAGCTAACATAAGATCACACAGTTCTTAATTTAAAGAGCAGAATTTAAACCCAGTTGTTTCACTTCAGAACCTAAAATAAAAACTAATGTTTTTTATTGCCTTGCCTCTGACTCGCAAAAGAGGATATTCTAGATGAAGGTAAGGGAAGGGGTTGAAGCATATCAATGCTGATGGGTCACCTTCGATGTGCCAGACTTTTCACTTTACACACATACCTTACTTATCCTTAAGACAACCCTGCAAGGTAGGTATTACAGTACCCTGTTTGCAGATTAGAAAACTGAGTCTTAAGAAAAATGAGTAGGTTGGCTAAGGCTACACAGATGCTATATCACAAAGACTGAATTTAAATCAGGTCTGCTTGACTCCAAAGCTCTAAGAAATGGAAAATATAGGACTATTGGAAACCCAGGTCTATCCATGTATAAGACACTGAGTCCATATTACAGGACCTTCTGGAATTTCCCCTTTGTCTTCCTTTGGAGGGCAATTTGCTCTCAGTTCCTTTCTGCAGGCCAGCAGCCAGGCTAACAAGAACCTGATGGCAAAAAAACAAAACAAAACCTGATGGCCTAAGTGCCAAGATGTGATTTATCCAGCCAACCTCTCGTCCTCTCCCCCACCTTGGGACTTCCTGGAGCCCCCTCAGCACTTCCCACTTCACTGCAACTCAGGGCCCCAGAAACATCTGTCTTTGCTATTTTCTCTCTTTAAAGGGCTAAATAAGAAGTCCAAAAAGATCAGCAGAAAAGAGGCAGAAAAGAAGAGAGCTTCCAAGGTAGGCATGGGAGTTCTCACTGTGGGGATGGGACTGGACTTAAAAGGGGAGGACCCCCAAACTCTGGTTAGAAACTAAATGATTTTTCAGATCTACATGAAAAAAGAAAGCTGACAGCTACCTAAAGGCTTCCTGCCCTTGAGTCCTAAACCAGACCCGCACAGAAGCCCAAGGAGCTGAGGTTCACTGAGTAAAAAAACTTACATGCTGAAAAGCATCTTCCTATACTAGCTAGCCCCTGCCTGAAATGTTATCACTTATTCTTTTGGATAAATGCACTGTTTCCTAGACCTCAGTCATTTCAAAATCATTTCCACAACTTTCACCACATCTGAGTTTCATCTACTTATTACATATGTTTAAAATTAAAATGTTATAAATTACATAACTGTGATAGAAAACCAGTATCATTTGTCATAAGTAGAAATTAAGTATAAAAATAAGTAAAATGAGCCCAGCCAGCATGGCTCAGTGATTGAGCATTGACCTATAAACCAAGAAGTCATGGTTGGATTCCTGGTCAGGGCACATGCCTGGGTTTCAGGCTTGAGATGTGCAGGAGGCAGCCCATCGATGAGTCTCTCATCATTGATGTTGCAGTTTCTCCTCCCTTCCTCTCTGAAATCAATAAATATATATTTTTAAAATAATAAGTAAAATGAAAATACCATTAGTGAATTCTAGCTAAATGGTATTGCCTGCCAAAGGCTCTAAATCTGAGGCTTGTTCTCTGTATTAAAAGAAAGATTAGAAAGTACAGGGGTGCTGAAACCGGTTTGGCTCAGTGGATAGAGCGTCTGTCTGTGGACTAAAAAGTCCCAGGTTCGATTCTGGTCAAGGGCATGTTCCTTGGTTGTGGGCACATCCCCAGTAGAGGACATGCAAGAGGCAGCTGATCGATGTCTCTCTCATCGATGTTTCTAACTCTCTATCCCTCTCCCTTCCTCTCTGTAAAAAAATCAATAAAATATAAGAAGAAAAAAAAAGTACTGGGGAGGCATTAAGGACATATTGGCAGCAAACCATATTGAGCCTTTCAAGTTGAACAAGATAAAAAATAAATAATCCTTCCTCACTGGGATTCAGCATCCTTTAATATTTATACACCATTTAAAATCATATCTCTATGGTACAGGTTCCCATACGTTGGGAAATACTGGAGTAAGGCATTGTTGAAATGCACACATTATTTCTTGGTGTGCCTCATTTTATCAGATCATCTATAACCAGACAAGGGAAGCCTGGACTAGGCTTTAGGAGGTAGGACCTGGCACTGATCTTGAGAACATTCCTGCTCCTCTCGCGAGGCCTTAAGTGAACAAACAAACCAGATGATTGACAGATAAGAGTATATAATTGACAAATATATCTATACTAGTGGCCAGTGCACGAAATTCGTGCATGGGGGAGGGGGTGTCCCTCAGCCCAGCCTTCACCCTCTCTAATCTGGGATCCCTCAGGGTGTGTTCATCAGACATCCCTCTCACAATCCAGGACTGATGCTCCTAACTGCTCACCTGCCTGCCTGCCTGATCAACCCCAACTGCCCTCTCCTTCTGGCCTGAGCACCCCTAACTGCCCACCCCTGAAAAACTGATTGTCCCTAACTGCCCCCTCTGATGGCTAGCTCCCCTTAAATGCTCCTGCCGCCGGCCTGCTCACCCCCAACTAACCCCCCACCAGCCTTCTTGCCCCACCTGTCTTCCCCCTAACCCCCGCTGGCCTGCTTGCCCCAACTGCCCTCCCCTGCTGGCCTGATCATCCCTAACTGCCTCTGCCTTGACCCCACTACCATGGCTTTGTCTGGAAGGACTCCTGGAAGTCTCTGGAAGGTCTCCTGGTCTAATTAGCATATTACTCTTTTATTAGTATAGATGCTAGGTACTGGGAATATGGAAGTGAATAAGATTTTCTTATGGGGAAAACAGACAAACAGCAAGTAAACCAATGAAATAAATTCTTAATATGATAAACACTGAAGGAATTAAAGCATGGTAATGAGATAGAAGGGAAAACCTCCGCAAGGAAGCACTTAAATATCAGACTGAAAAATTCAGTAATCTCAAGCAGCGACACCCATTAGAAATACAATGGGAACCACATATATAATTTTAAATGTTCTAATAGCCACATTTTTTAAAGTAAAAAGAAACACATGCAATTAACTTTAATATTGTATTTAACCCAATATATCCAAAATATTATGATTTTCTTTTCATTTTTATTTCAGAGAGGAAGGGAGAGGAAGAAAGATAGAAACATCAATGATGAGAGAGAATCATCCATCAGCTACCTCCTACATGATCCCTACTGGGGCTGGAGCCACAACCTGGGCATGTGTCCTGACTGGGACTCCAACCATAACCTCCTGGTTTATAGGTGATTGTTCAACCACTGAGCCACACTGGCTGGGCCACATATTAATTCTGATGTTAATTTTTAACGAAGTCATAGTCCTAAAAAACAATCAAGTGTTTATCAAAAAAATTTTACATTGCTTCAGTTCTAAATTAAATGAAAAACTTTAAAGATCTTTATTGATTTTTTTTAGAGAGCAAAAGAGAGAAACATTCATGTGAGATTGGCTACCTCACCATCTGATGGAGCCAAAACCCAGGCATGTGCCCCAACCAGGAATAGAAGGGGCAACCTTTAAGTGCACAGGACAATGCCCAACCCACTGAGCCACACCAGCCAGGACTAAACTGAATAAAATTTGAAAATTCAGTTCTTCAGTTGCACTGGACACAGGAAAGGGAGTACCCAGTTCAAGGATCCTGTAGTAGGAACACTTTTTCTTCGTTTGGTGCACAGAAGGAAGGACAGTGGGGCAGTGTGGTAAAGGTGTTGAGGGGAGGGGTGGGCGCATACAGGGCCTCAGGGCCAAAGTAAAGTTTCTGTTTTATTCCAAGTGCAAAGAAAAACCATTGGGCGGGCTTTAAACCAGAGTGAGATGCCATCATAGGTCTTCAGAGAGATTTCTTTGAAGCCCTGGAGGACAGAGTATAAGGGGCCCAGGGCAGCACAGAACGCAGTGGGTGGCCTGGCCCAGGGTAGCAGAGGTGAAGAGAGTAGAGTCAGGATTTATTGTGAAGGCAGAACAGAGAGGGGTTGCAGATACACAGGAAGGGAGCAGGGGTGGTTAAAAACGAGTCGAGCGGGATCCATTAGGGAGCGAAGAGGGCCAGGCCGGGCCATGCCAGTTCTGCTGAGGATGGAGGCGGAGGGACATGATCAGGGAGCAGGCCGGGGCCCCCGGGGGTGAGTTGAGCAGTGGGTGGCGATGTCGGTCCGTGGCCTCCATAACCCAAAGATTCCTCGGCAGAGGGGAGGTCGGGGGGGGGGGAGGAGGCGGGAGTGGGCCTGTTGGGACAGCCCCGGCATTTCCCAGCAGAGAAAGGCTTCGGTTAAGAAGGTGACGCGGCTCCGACCCCCGCCGCCCCATCCCTGCGTAGCCACCCGCAGCAGCTGCAAGCAGCCGGCGCCCCCCTGCTGTGACCCGTGCGCCGCCTGCACGTGCCGCTTCTTCCGCAGCTCCTGTTCCTGCCGAGTGCTCAGCCCCTACTGCTGAGCGCCGCCTCCCGGCTGTCAGCGGGGCGGGGCCCCAGGTAGGAACGCCCCCTGGACCCCGGTGACCTCTAGTAAGATGTAGCTTCTTAGGACTAGGCCCGGGCGTGGCTACTGAGGTTGGGGCGTAGCTTTTCGCAGGAGGGACTTCAAGGGCAGGTGGGTTGGGCTGGGCTAAAATCCAAATCGTTTATGCAGACTGATTGAAAGTGTGCGGCTGTTTCTTTAAAGGACCAGAAAGATCATTTTCCCTTCGAGGAGTCTACTTGACATCGAAAGTACGGCAGGCTGCGCATGTACCATTTCCGTGGTCTGGGGAAAACCCGATTATCCCGGCCCTAAGGCTATCTATACTCCTCTTAAGCGTTTCTCCAGATCAGCTGGAGACAGTGCTGCCCCCTGCCTTTAAACCGGAGAACACCCGAAGATGCCTCCACGTCCAGGGAATGCAGACCACCAGACAGAAAGGAACTACCATTCAGTCTTTCACCCTTCTAAGGAGTTCCCCCGACCTTAACCCCGAGAAAAACAAGAAAGGTACAACTCCATACACAGTCTCACTGGTTTGTCCTGGGGGTATCTGCAGATAAACCTGGGATGGCTGGTTGTGATTGGGCGATGCCATGGGTTCCTACAGCCAGAAGGCTATGCCTTAGGAGACTTCCAAATATAGGTGCCACTTATGTCCACCCTCCCTTTTTCCCCAGGGATTTCCAGAGGTGTAGGGGACTGGCAGGAGTTTCTTCCGCTGCCAAGCTAAATAAATACTGACCACTGGTCCCAGGCATTTTTAACCCCAACAACCTTTAATTGGGACTCCAAGTAAAAAGCAGGGGGTCAGGACTCCTTCTTCACTCCGACCTTAGTAAGCAGGCAGTGAACTTGATTTTAAAATAAAAGGAAACCACTAAAACTGGAATCCAGAGGCCAGAAAGGGAAGCTCTAACACTCCATGGTAGCTACAGGAAGAACTGTCAATTATAGGCCCCAACAGGAAAAGATGTTCATTGCATCTCCTATAAGAAATCAACCCTAGCAACTCGGCCAATGAGAAACCATCATCTCTCCCTGAAGTCACTTTTCTCCAATGGACCGTTGTTCAAAACCCCATTCCTTTTTCTCCATAAAATACAGTTCCTTTCCTTCATTTGTTGGACTTGTTGCCCCTATGGCTTTTGTTATAGTTTGCGTGTCCTGATTTGCAACTCTGCTGTTCCCAAATAAACGCATTTTTGCTGGCAAAATAACTGACTTTTTAATTGATTTTGGAGACAGATTTTGGGAAACATTGGTTCGTTGTACCACTCATTTGATGTGCCCTGAGCAGAAATTGAATCCGCAAATATCGAGAGATGCTCTAACCAACTGAGATACCTTACTTTTAAGGTCAACAGTGTGAAGGCAGCAACTATGTCCTGGATTATTGGGGCCTGTCACTAAAATGTCCCAAGCTGGTGCCTGAAATTTCATTCTTGGAGATTATCTGAATGTGTGAGAAGCTAAGTGCAGCATATCTTTGGAAGGATCCTGGGAAGAGGAACACCTGCGATACTTACTGCTTTGGGGAGAAAGGGACTGAGGTGGGAAGGAGGTCTTTGATCCCAGCCAGAGTCAGGGATCACAAAGAAACTCCCAGCACCTTGCAGCGGCACAAGGGCTGCAAGAGCTGAGATGCCACTAGTCAGTGCACCCCAGCAGCTGGAGCTCTTCCTCAAGGAATCACTACCAGCAAGAAACAGGAAGTTGCAAACTGGCATAAGATGATTTTATGTGAGTGGAACATCTATCAGCCTGCCTCCTGCGCACTCTGGCCAGGAATTAAGCCCACAACCTGTGCATGTGCCCTGGCCAGAAATCAAACCAGCAACCTCAGCAACCTCTCAGTGCATGGGGTGATATCCAAAAAATTGAGCCACACCGCCCAGGGCCATACGATGATTTTAAAAAGGCCGCTGTACAAGAATGATTCTAGAAGCTGAGGCAGAAAAATGTGAAGCAGTTGCTCTGTCCTGATAACTATCATGTATCTCCTTTGAGGGGAGGACAATGGAGCTCAAGGGCCAGTACAACTAAAGCCATCTCCCCTGGCCCAGGTGTCCATTCACAATCTTCCATCTTTCAAATTCCTTAAAACTCTCTCCTTTCCAAGGACCTTGTCCCAACTGAAGACCCAGGTTGTGCCTGCAGTGACATAGCCAGTATGCAATAGGAGGCAAACTCCAGAACCTGGACCAGATATAGAGTGGGAACCATCTGGGGATAGAGTACAAGAAAAGATGCTCGCTCCAGGCTAAGCTAGTAATAATTCTGCACACTGGATAAGTCTGTGCTTCTCTGGACTTCCTTTTACTTGTGTATAAAATGGGAAGCTCCTGCCATTATTCCTGATGTTCTTGTTATAAATCTGAGATAGTGATGCTTCTTGGCCTTAATAAGAAATATGGGGGGAGCTGCCAGTTGCTTGTTTTATCATTTAGGCAAGACCATAGGACAAGAACCTTTTGTACCTTGTACCACAGCTGCTACTGATAAATGCCATCATTAATGAGAATGTCAGGAACACGTTGCAGCCACTGTTCCTGTGTTTTCCAGACGTTGGTAACCAACCAGGCACCATTTGGCTCCCAGAGGTGAGGCCCGCAATGCAAAGCCAACGAACCAGTCCATTAGTGATAAAAAAAAAGAAAAAAAAAAGAAAGAAAAAAAAAACAACCACCACTTAGCGGCTGGGTCCAGACAACCGCATGGAAGACTAACCCATTTATTCCTTCAGCAAACCTGTACTGAGCACCTACAATGTGCCAGGTGCTGTGAATATTGTAAATGAGTCCAATATGAGTCCTCTCCTTATAGTACTTGATCCAGTGGACCATGACCATAGGCCTGGTAGAGGCTAAAACAGTTGTTAGGACTAGTTCCCTTTCCTGAGAAAACAAAAACACAGCCATGGCCAGGCTAGATAGTACAGGACCCTTGGCCAATTCTTTCTTTCAAGAAGCTTTGATTGCAGAGCCCAGACATCAGGAGTCAGGGTAAGAGGCTTAGGAGACACATCATCTTTCATTGTGAGTGCCTGGTCAGTGTTACCCATGTGACAGATTAGCAGACCTGAGATCAGAGTTAAAGCTGAGACCATACTGGCAGGACATCTCCAAAATGGAAAGGGGGAAAAAAAGCCCTGGATAATGCACCAGAATCACTAGGGGACCAGAGATGGGGGGGGGGGGGGG
>JAAGEH010000480.1:4301372-4327348 GCA_011751065.1 Lasiurus cinereus
GGTGGGCACTGTGGGCAGCACTCGGTAGAAGTTTTGCCTTTAGGGGACTTGGGTTACAGTTCAAGAGTTATTGCTCCAAGTGTTGGAGGGTCTGAAACCAGGCTCCCTTACTCCTAAACCAGGGCCTGTGTGGAAAGAGCTTGAATTTTGGGATAAGAGCCAATTCTCGTGGTGTCTCTCAGAAACTGTTTCTTGATTTGTAAAACAAGAATTCAAGTCCCTACTAGGTTATCATGAAGAATAGTAAGTGCTTACTTAGCACAAAATTAAGTGTACAAGAAATAGCAGTGGGCCTGGTCTTGAATCTTGAACCTTGAATCAGTTTTGACCACTGATGTCATGATCAGTTAAGTGGTCCCATGTCATTTGTCACTATTAACTACCATTTAACTACCAAAGCTTGTAAATTATTTACAGCAATCATATCAGGTATGCATATAACTTACTGTACAATCTAGGGTCAACCACTTGGCCTCTCTGAACCTGTCCTCATTACTAGCATAGGAGTAATATTACCTCATAGCCAGAGGCTGAGAATACAAAAATGAACAAGACACAAGTATGGAATGTTCAATCAAGAAAGGGCATTTCAGGAATCCATGCAGCTAAAGTTCTCATCTTGATGTTTAAGGCCTCTGCTTCCTGTCCCTCAGGCTACTTTTCTAGTCCTCTATCTCATAATTCCTCATAAACTACAGCCAAAAACCTTTCTCTCCTCCTCCTTTCTCTCTTTTCTTGCTTAAGGTGGTCTGTTGCTGCCTGGAATACCCTTGCTTTCAGTTCCTTCTGTTAAGTCTTCATTTCTATCACAATTGATTTCAAGTATCACCTCGTCCCTGCTGTCTTTCTCCAATGCTGCCAGGCACTAAACTCTATAAAGCTGGGCAGATAAAGAGATGTCAGGAGATGGCAAAGCTGTTTGTGTGCCTGCCTTCTACCTCTAGCTTGAGATGTGAGCAGACTGATCTCAGGCATCCCCATTAGCTTCCATCCAGTAGGTGACCCTTAGAGCAGTTTCCAGTTACCATTTCCAGGTAGGTTCTTATTTTGCTTTAATTTTCTAGACCAGAACAGGGGTTCAGCCAACGATCATTTAGGCAATAGGAGGGAGGCTAACTTTCCACCCACCTTTCTGTGATTTCATTCATGATGAGGCCTCTTACAAACTGACTTTAGAAAAGACACTTAATTTAACCTAAGTCTCCATTCTCATCTATAAAATTAGAATATATAATATACTAAGCTTGTTGTGAGAATAAAGAAAATCAACTACAAAGCCCCTAGCAGCACATAGGTGCTCAATAAATACTAGTTTCCCAAGGAACACTGGATCAGCCAAAAGTATGGGGCAAAAAAGAATATATGAATTGGGACACAAAAACTAAGGTAGAGGAAATAAATGCAAACAGGAATTACAATAAAGTTAAATTCACCTACTAAATGAATCTTAGATTGGGTTAAAACCAGACCATTTACAAGAGACACGCCTAGAGATATAGTTCACTTTACCCATGCTTCCGATCCCAAAGATTTGCTTGCAGCCTTTATAACTCCACCCTGCAGACAACCCCATGTCTTTCCCCCCCTTCTCCATCACCATTTATCCTCACTATACCCTCTTCTACCTCCTACCCTTCCCCTCAACCCCATGTCTTCATCAACACACAACTATTACCCCTTGCTCATGGCATACATTGCTGGCAGTGTATCATCTATATAATAAAGGCTCAAAATTATTTTAGGCACCAAAATTTTTATTTATCTACCTTCTTGCTCTAACATTATATAAACATAAACAAAATTTATCTTTTTGACCCAGGGTTGTGATAGGAACCATTACAAAGTGGTGGCAGATCTATGCCTGCTTTTTAAGATTCTCTGGCCCTTCTCAACCTCTGGCTGTCACTTCTCATGTCCGTTCTCAGCTGTCCCATACAGTGTATTTTATAACCCCTGTAAAATAGGGACTGAAAGTACCAACCTCATTGTTCTGAGGTATAAGAGAATGCCCAGCACTAAGACAGGCTCTCAGGAGCATTCAAACTCCAACAGTTCCTCCCCACCCATTGATATAGCTCCTTCTCATTTATCATGGGCTGAGGAAGCAGTGAACCCATCAATCAAGAATATGGACACAACATCCATAGGGCAGGTGAGGGCTTAGTAAAGTGCACAGGTGTTATGACCATCACTTGCAACTTCCAGCCTAAGGACTGACTGAGTGAGCAGTTCTAAAACCCCTGAGCTCATGGTTCCCTGTGGGTATCTTCCATGTACCTCCACTGTGACCAGGGCTTGAGGAGGGGCTTCTCAATTCCCTCTCCCACACAAGGAACAGTATGAGGGATATAGCGGAGGCCAAAGACTGAGTGACCAGCCCCAGGTAGTCGAGGGGAACATTAACAAATCATTCTCAAAATTGGTGCCATTTGCTCTTGAGGAGAAGAGGTGGGACCTGTGCAAGGACAGCAGCTAGAAGACAAAAGGGCAGGTCTGGTTCTCAGTAACGGTAGTGATCGGCCTTGAAAGGGCCATCACGGGGCATGCCCAGGTACTGGGCCTGCTTCTCAGTCAGCTTGGTCAGTTTCACATTCAGCTTTCGCAGGTGGGCTTCAGCTACTGCTTCATCCAACTGGGGAGAAACACAGGAAGACGTGGAGTCAGTACCATGATCTGGAACCTCTTACCTGCATCCAGTTGCCAATGGAGGCAAGAACTGTTGTGTTGGGGTACCTGCCAGGCAGTACACATATTACCTCATCCTATCTTCAGTCAGACTCAGTGGATGTGTTGTTTTTGACTGCCCAGCTCCCCTTCCTCAAGAGGGAACCATGCCCCCCCATCCTCCCCTCCAAGTAACCTGGTGGGACTATCAGTTACATCTCCTTTCCCACCTTCCACCAACCCAAGTAGCTAACCAAAATGCCTCTCTGGGATATATCTAGGGACAGAACATTTTCCGTAACAGGTAGAGACAAGGTCTCTCCAATTTCAGTGGGATTTCTAAACAGGGAGGATTATCAGTCTCAATTGGTAGTGGTAAATCCAAGTGAAGTGAATGTAAAGGGAAAAAAAGAGCCAACGCAGAGAAATACTGAATCCCTGGATCCACTGTCTGAATCTTGACTCCTCCTTTACACAGGGTGGGACAAAAGTAGGTTTATAGTTGTGAGTACATAAACAGAGTTTATTCTTACATTGTCATTTATTAGTTATTGTATTATTTTTCACTTGGACAACTATAAACCTACTTTTGCCCCACCCTATACAGCCAATAGAGTTTCTTTTTAGATTAAATTGGTTGTGATTGTTTTAAAGCATGTTCTTAAACTCTTTGTCTACAAATTCATAATACTCCTCTCAGGAGTTCACCCATTGAGTGACTCACTTCTAATAGAAAAAAGAAGTGATGGTATATGAGTTGGAGAGTAGGTTCTAAAAGACACTGCAGCTACTTCCTTTGCTCTCTTGGACCATCCTCTGGGGAAAGGCCAGTTGCCATCTCCTGAGAACACGTAGGTGGCCCTCTGGAAATTCCAATGTGACTGGAAACAGTGAAGTGGATCTTCCAGCCCATCTAGCCTTCAGATAGCACTGCAACCTCATGAAAGACCTCAAATCAAAGCATCCCCTAAGGTGCTCTCAATTCCTAACCCACAAAAACAAAAATAAGTGTTTAATGTTCTGAACCATAAGTTTTGGGGTTAAATTGTTACATAGCAATAGATAACACACCAATTTAAACGATTTCTACACTTGCCACCAAAAGGATTGTGACTAATAAAAAATTGCCATCCTCCTTTCACAAATATAGAAATCAAGGCTCAGAAAGGTGAAATGACTTGCCAAAGGTCACACGGCTAGTTATTTATAGAGCTAGGATTTGAACCCAAGTCTATCTGGCTCTAAAACCCCAAAACTTGTCTCAAACATCTCAACTTACAGCCTCCAAGGCATCTTTGAAGAGATGGAATAGAAACCAAGAAAGACAGAGGCTGGGGTTAGATAAGGCCAATTTCTAAATCTGACCAATACTGAAATTCATAAAGGAGTCTGAAAAGAAGGGCACTTAGAGAAAGGTAAACTCGCAGTATGCGGTGTCACTTTCTCAGCTTCCTACTCTGGGTAGGGTCTGTCTCTATCCCTAATGCTCCAAGTCCCACCCCATGATGACACAACAGCCTTGGACTACAGCCCAGTCCCTACAACTTTTACATGTCCAAGTGGTTTCATATCCATTGTCTCACTAGAGCCGCACAAATACCCCTAAGGAGGGTAGTATTTACTCTTTTATTTATCAGAAGAAGAAACTGGGGAGAGGCAGGCAAGGCATGACCAGAGCCCAGCCCAAGTCCATGTTAATTCTGGAAGCAGAATGAAGGTCTCTTACTCTCAGAGTACATTGACTACTCCCTTTACTTGGCCTGACCTAACCCTGAATACACTTCTTCCTTCTCCTTTAACCCACACCCAGAAGGCAGTGTGTCATAATGGTTAACTTGGACAGAACAGTAGAGCTGGGTTCTACTCCTGGCCCAATACTTGACAACTGTGGGAGCAAGTCAATCTCTGAACCTTAGAGTCCTCATTTGTAGGATGGATCTCTCATGGCTATCACAAAGATCAATGCTATAGTTCTTGGTTCAAGTAGATACCTTAATAAATGGTGGCTGCTCTCTCTGTCACTGTCCATATATCACATGTGAGGCATGAAGCCAAGAATGTCTTGTCCTCCAACCATGTCTTGGCCGTGATGAAGGAGATAAGGATGGGACCATGTGCTGTCCAATTTCTCACCATCAATTATATTTATTCCAACTGGGGATCAGATGGAGGTCAAATCAGACTTTTGAAACCCCATAACAGACTGGGGACCTGGCAGGCTGCATAGATCATGATAGCCCTCAAAGCCCTTATGGATAAAATATCTGGTCCCAGGGAAGTATTCAAGGAAGACTAGGTGGCTGGCTCTGGAGGCAGATGCTCTGAAGGCAGATGCCGCCCCAGGCCTCAAGAAGACACCCACGCTTCTTCCTACTTCACTTGGCAGAACCAGCCTTTCAAGGGGTGGAGGAGTGGTATGGAGGCTTCATCAAAACTTCCTCCGTAGGGCCGAAACCGGTTTGGCTCAGTGGATAGAGCGTCGGCCTGCGGACTTGAAGGTCCCAGGTTCGATTCTGGTCAAGGGCATGTATCCTGGTTGCGGGCACGTCCCCAGTAGGGGGCGTGCAGGAGGCGGCTGATCGATGTCTCTCTCTCTCATCGATGTTTCCAACTCTCTATCCCTCTCTCTTCCTCTCTGTAAGAAATCAATAAAATATATTAAAAACAAAAACAAAAAAAAAAACTTCCTCAGTAGGGAAACTGGTGGGAAAACTGAGGCCCAGAAAGGCTAAGTATCAAAGCCAAGTTTAACCATGACACTGGGAAAAAAAAGGGTGGAACTAAATAAAACATAGCAATTCTGATCCTTGGGGGTATGCACATTGCATAGGGTGTTAAGCACAGGGTTTGATATGAGAAAACCTCCTTGTCATGGTTACACTGACCTCACTCCCATAGCATGTCAGATGCTATACTCAGTATGTTAGTAGTATCATTTCATTCCAATGCCACAATCCTACAGCTTGCAGGCTGCATTTTTGGCTTATAGACATGTCCAAGTTGAGCCACCTGATTATTTTTTAAAACTGTTATCAAGTTGCCTATATTTAAAAATTGAATATTTCATATGAAGATCTTAACATCTGGCTTCTGTTGAAATGTCAGGAGCCCTGATCCAATGGGCCTGAGTTCCAGGTTAATGACAGCTGACCCCTTCACTGGGGCATGTGCTCTTCTGTTAATCTCCACCCAGCCCAATTCACTCATTTACCTGCCCAATCCCTGTGGGTTTGTGACCCCTGGTCTAAGGAAATCCTCACAATCCTTAAAGGAGGGAGTGTTAACTTTGTTTTACAGAGGAGGAAATAGAAGCATAAAGAAGTTAAGTAACTTTCCCCAGTTATATAGCTGCTAAGTGGTAAGGCTTAGATTCAAACCTGGGTGGGTCTCACTATAAAGCCCATGCTCTCCTCATCACCCAGTAGAGAATGGGAGTCATTCTCTACTTTGGGCCTGAGTTTCCTCCTCTGCTAAATGAAGAAAATGCTTTCTGCCTGTGGACCTCTCCGGTGAACTCTGGCAGGTCCTGTATGGGGAGCTCAGGTTTGGATGTATGACCCTTGGCCTGGGTTGGAGGAGGGTACCCACCTTCTTGGGCAGGAAATGGACCCCAACAGGGTACTTGTCTGGATGGGTCCACAGTTCAATCTGCGCCAGCACCTGGTTGGTAAAGGAGTTGCTCATCACGAAGCTGGGGTGACCCATCGCACAGCCCAGGTTGACCAGCCGGCCCTCGGCCAGCAGGATGATTCGGCGCCCGTTCTTCAGCCGGTAGCGGTCCACCTGCAAGTGGGCAAAATAGCAGTGAGGGCTGGTAATGCTCCTAACGTCCACCCCTGCCTCATCCTACCCTCTTGCCCAGCAGGCTAACCTGCTTCCAACAGCACAGCACCTATGAAGGGCCTAGGCTATTCTAGAACAACCTCTAGCATAGCCATGGCACACTCAATTAATAGTAATGGACAATATTTATCAAGCAGTTCTGAGCTACGGACCTTATAGATATGCTGTGAGAATTTAATGAACTGACGCATGTAAAGCACTGACACATGGCTTGGCACATACTAAATACTCAGTAAGTATTAGGTAATGTTGTTATTGTCATTATTATTACTCTTATTGGCATGTGCCCTGAATTAAATAACTATAAAACTATTTGTATATATACATGCAACTAATAACAACCATATGATCACAGATAAAGAAACTAAAGTTTAAAGGGTTAAACTGTCCAGAGCTACACACTAACAAGCAGCTGCAATTTGAACCTGGACAGTCTGAGGACAAATCTGATGTTCTTAATCACCATACTCAGTAAAAGGTGAATGCAGTGGTGCTAAACCTTGGCTGCACATCAGAATCATCGTGGGACCTTTGAAAAATGGGCCTAACCCAGAGATGCTGGTTTAAGTAGTCCTGAAACCAGGCCCTCTTCTTCCCATCTTGTTGCCCAGGTTGCCAGAGCTTCCTCATCTGCCCAGCCCATAAGCATGCCCCCCTCAGCCCTCCATCTGGCCACCCTGTTAGAAGGGTTGGGGCTCCATACCTGGGGCTTGATGTTCACTTTCTCCACAGCGTTATCATTCAGCCACTTGACATCAATCTCCACATCAAAGTGTCCAATGTTACAAACAATGGCATCATCCTTCATCTGCTCAAAGTGCCTATGAGAAGCCCAAATCCATGGGAGACTATCAAGAACGAAGAGCAGCCCCCACCCAGCCCCTTCTCTCACTCCCCAGGATCCCTACCTGCCAAGAATGATGTCGATACAGCCTGTGGTGGTGACAAATATGTTGCCCTCCTGACAAGCCTCGTCCATGGTAGTCACCTCATAGCCTGTGCAGACAGTGGCCATGGGTCATCCAGGGTGGCCTTGCCTTTCCTCTGGCCCCAGTGACTGACAGCCAACCCTCGCCCTATCGTACCCTCCATAGCAGCCTGCAGTGCATTGATGGGGTCAATCTCAGTGATGATGACTCGGGCCCCAAAACCCCTCAGGGCCTGGGCACAACCCTTGCCCACGTCGCCATATCCCGCTACCACTGCCACCTTGCCCGCAATCATCACGTCTGTAGCCCGCTTGATGCCATCTATGAGGGACTCCCGGCAGCCATAGAGGTTGTCAAATTTGCTCTGAAAGGAGAGGGGTTATGAGGGCAATGGGAGCAAGCAAGGCCCTACAGCCTCAGACCCACTCTCAGCATCTTGGCCTTATCGACCTTGGGCTGATCATCTATGACTTTTCTCCACCAGCTAATGCCCTCACATGCCTCTCATCCTGCTTTCTGCCTATGGAATACCCTGCGATCAGTCCTAAGACCTTGCAAACCTTTCTCTGCTGGTCCAGAAGGCTTCTCCTGGATCAATTACTAAAAGAGATTGCCCAAAGAATCTGCTTCATTTTAAAGCTCCTGATGCCCAGCTCTCACTGTATAGTTCTTCAGCTCTTTAATACACGAATTACCCTCAGCCTACAATCTCCTCCCTCCCCTCAAGTCCTTAGCCTGAAGCCTTCCCAGAGGTCCTTCCTCAGGGGTCTATTCCCAAGCAGCACTGGGAGCTGGAACTGTCATTGCCCCAAGGCTCACCTTTGTGACAGAGTCATTGACGTTGATGGCAGGAACTTTCAGGATCCCGTTGGCCATCATCTTGTACAGATTGTGGACCCCTGTTGTGGTCTCCTCGGAGATGCCTCGGATACCTGAACAAGAAAGGAAGGGGTAAGTCTCGGGCTAGCAAGGGGCTACCTAAGGTATTGGCTGGGAGTGGGGGTGGGGAGTGGCTCTGGAATGAAGCTTCAAGAGCCTATTACATGAACTCACTCAAATTCTTCATCTTTGTCCCCCCTTGCCCCAACCACTCCTCTTTCTGGGTTCACATCTCTGTGACTGATACCAGTCTACCTAATCATCCAGGCCAGCAAGAGGGAGGAATCACCACCATTACCAGGCCACTCCATTCCACTACCACTGTCCTAGTCCCTGCCACCATTATTCACTCTCAGCCACAACCCATCCTCCACATAGCAGGCATTTTGAACATGTACATTTTCAGAGAAATTTTTCAAAACCCTTCAATTATTTCCATTTGCTCTCAGGAGCTAAATTCTTTTACCTTAACCTATTAATACTCATACATCTGGCCTTTACTAGAGCTCTAGCCGCTCCTAGAAAACTCCCTCTCCCAGGGAAGGAAGCTAAGCTACCAACCAGGCTGACTTCTTTCTGTTTTCTGAAGTGTCAGTCCCCTCACCCCACTTTCCTCTCTACCCTGCTTTAAAAAATCTGACTCATTCGCAGACCTGGCTTATGCTTGCTCTTAGATCATCTCAGCCAGATCGCCCCCTCTCCTACCTAGCCACCCTGGCAGAAGTCAGGTCAAGCCCCAGCACGCCTGCAGGAACCTGCCATCCTCACATCTTCTACAGAATCTGCTGCTTGAGGTGCTGAGAATCCTACCAGCCTGCTGCTTTCACACAAGCAAGCAGGCTCCATCGAGGTTGCCAGCAAGCATCAAGCCCACCCACCCATCCACCCTACTCACCCGACAAGAGCTGTGGATACTTGGTATGGATGAGGTTGGTGAGATCACCGCCGTCGTCCAGAATCATGTTGAGAGGCCCATCCTTGAAGTACAGAGTTTGCTCAATGCACCATAGGTACTCCTCATCTGTTTCACCCTTCCAGGCATACACTGGAGGGTGAATGGCACATCAGTGTCTGCTTCCCCACTGGAACCTGCTCTAGAAAACTACCTGAGCAGAGCCAAAACGATCTCCTTCCTAATTCCCATGCTCAGCCCCTCCCAGCCCCTCTGAGAACTCAGCGGTAATAAGAACACAACTTGGAGCCACAGAGACATGAGTTCAAATCCTGGCTCAGCACTTGCCAGCTGTGTGACTTTGGGCAAATCACTTCACTTCTCTGAGCCTCAGTTTCCTTATCTGTAAATGGATTAAGTGAGCTGGAGGTCAGATACATGTAACTGGAATGAATTATTTACTTTCCTACTCTGGGGCCTAGACAGAAGGGAGTAGGGACATCAACTCATAATGACCGGAATCCCACCCAAAGTGCTGGGACGAGGTGCTGCAGAGGCAGGGAGCCATATTCATGTGGACCCACAAGTCAAGATTCAAGAATTGTTCTGCACTAAAAGGACTTGAGGGCCCAGCAGTCTCTGTGGTCGGTGGTCTCAGGCAAAGTCTGGCCAAAAAATTACTAATAGCAGTTACATATAGTGCCTTTTCTGTGCCAGACATTAGCACCAGTCCAGGATCCTCCCATCAGATGATATGACTGGGACACATATGTGGGACTCCCATGAACCACTTATGAGAAAAGACCACTGGCCAAACAGGGCAGGCTATTTCCCCGAATCTCTGAGGCAGACAATGGTCTTGAAGACAAAGAATTTCCCAGAAAAGGGCCACGAAGCTCAACCATGGCTGAGGAATGGAAGACATGCCTATTCAGCCCTGGTTAGTCGCTGAAGGAATCCTCCTGACCCTCTATCCCGTAAGAACTCGTGAATGTCTTACTTAATCAACATCATAGCTAACCACTCCCCTCCACAGGCCAAGGATGACAACACATGCCATTTCTCCAGAAGCTTATGAAAGCTCTTCCTCTTATTTTTGGTCCTTGTACAGACCCTAGGCAATGAACCTCTAGAGCTCTTTTTCTGACCAGTATTCCTCCCGATTCTTTTTGGAAACAGATCCACATCCATCCTTTTTTTTAAAAAAAAAGATTTTTAATGATTTTTAGAGCTAGAGGAAAGAAGGAGAGAAACATCAATCAGCTGCCTCCTACACGTCCCCGACTAGAGATCAAGCCCACAACCCAGGCATGTCCCTGTCTGGGAATCAAACCCTCTTGGTGCATGGGTTGATGCTCAACTACAGAGTTATACTGGCCAGACCCTACATCCTTTCTTTTTCTTTCCCTCCATATCCTTTTTTTAACGATCTTCCCCTCTTCTATACCAAGTGATTCCCAAGCACAAGACAAGCTGGGACAGTAAGTACCTCCCATAGAATTTTAGATGGCATCAGACTAAAACAGCCTTCTTATAGGTCATTAGGCTAGGATTGTGTGGCCATGACTCCTCTCCCCAGCCGCAGGGAAGTCTGTCACTGTAGGAGCCAAGAAGCAAACATGCAGAAGCAAGAGCTCCTTCATGCATCCCCACATCCCCCAGCAGCAAGCAGGACTCACCCGGAATGCCGGCCTTCGCAATGGCAGCTGCTGCATGGTCCTGGGTGGAGAAGATGTTGCAGCTGGACCACTGCACCTAGAAGAGCCAGTAAGATAGGGCTGCGTGGTCACAGAAACTCCAGGGCCACTGGACAGGGCTAAGAAAAAGCCCTGGTGCTAAAAGTGAGAAGCTTACTGTATGATCTAGGCCCAGCTAGCTCTGTGACCATAGAGTGGTGGACCTAGAAAGTGAATAGGAGCCAGAGCAGTGACAAGACCTAACTTTTATTTTAAAACAGCACTCTGGTGCTATGTGGAAGAGAAAGGGCTCCACAAGGAAGCAAGAAGAGGAGTTGAAGAAACTGTTAAGAGGTCAGGCAAGAGATGTAACAGTAGCAGTGGAGGTGATAATAAGTATCTTTTGAAGGCTGAGCTGAACCAATTTGTTGGAGTGAGAGACAAAGTGGAGTCAGGGATGACGCCAGGTTCTTGAACTAAGGAAACCTGGAATGGAAGACTGAATTTCCATTTGCCTATGTGAGGAAGACTGCAGAAGGGGTGGGAGAGGGGTGCATAAGAAATCATGAGTTTGTTTGGATATGTTGAGGTTGTTATGTCTATTAGATCTCCAAATGGAGATGGCACATCAGCTGCTGAATATATACTAGTCTCAAGTTGGGGGTGAGGGTGGAAAGAAAATCTAGGCTGCTACATTTACCTGAGAGTCATCACCATGTAGACAGTATTTAAAGCTATAAAATCAGAGTGTTAATGTTTAAAAGAAATAAAGGGTTGCTCTCCTGCCCTCTTTTTGGAGAAGCACTACCTTGTTCAGAGACTCCTAAAGAGGTTAGAAGAGCTGTCAATTAGGTACACATAACCCAGGCTGCACCAATCAGAGCACATGATCCTTCTAGCAGCCATGATTGACCCAGGACAGGCACATGACCTTAGGATGGCCAATGAGAGCCAGTCCTTCCATGTCTCAGTTGGACACTAGGGTTGAATTTTTCTACCACAGCTCCTTAGGCAAGAGGATGTGAACTGAGGGCAGTTTATTGCTATCTTCCCAGCCAGAAAAAAAAAAAAAATGTGTACACCAGTCACCACAAAAGTGAGGGCACCAAGAGAAGGCTGTCACCCCAGCTGGGCCTGAGGGGGCAAACCACACTGGTTTTCCCACTTCACACAGAATAGCTGCAGAGCTTACCTCAGCACCCAGGGCAACAAGGGTCTCAATGAGGACGGCTGTCTCAACAGTCATGTGCAGGCAGCCAGCGATGCGGGCACCCTTCAGTGGCTTGGAAGCCGAGTACATCTCCCGCATGCGCATCAGGCCTGGCATCTCATTCTCTGCAATGTCCAGGGCCTTGCGTCCCCAGGAGGCCAGGCTGATGTCAGCTGCAAAGGCAGGATAAATGGGAGATCTATGAGTGGTTCATCCCACCAACAGGAAGCACACCACTGGTCACTCATCCACGTGTGGATCTGAAACATTAGGCTGAGCAACCTGGTCACTGACTCTGTCACTTATTCAACAAGAATTTATGGAGCTAAGGCAGTCAAAAGAGAAAGGCATGGTCCCAGCCTAAATTCAATTTATAATCTTGTGGGAGAATACATTTAATCAAAGAATCACAAGTATGTGTAAATAACACAGGTAAGTGCCCCCTTGAAAAATAGCTATCATCTAGAAACCAAGATGGCAGCATAGGTGAACACCTAAACTGCTGCCTCACACAATTTCAACACTACAGCTAAAAGACAGAACGGACATCATCCAGAACCACAGGAAAGCTGGTTGAGTGGAAATTCTACAACTAGAAGGAAAGAGAGGGGCTGACAGAGACTTAGAGGAGCTGCAAAAAGCTGAGGTACAGAGACACGCGTGTGGAGAGGACAGGCAGCAGAGTGCCTGGCTAGCTTCCTCTAGTGGGAGGGAGATGGAAACTCCCGACTGCACTGAACTCCAGTTCCAGCTGACTCATATAAGCAGTGGTTCTCAACCTGTGGGTCACGACCCCTTTTGGGGGTCGAACGACCCTTTCACGGGGGTCACCTAAAACCATCGGAAAATGCAGATATTTACATCACGATGCATAACAGTAGCAAAATTTCATGGTTGGGGGTCACCACCACATGAGGAACTGTATGCAAGGGTCGCAGCCTTAGGAAGGTTGAGAACCACTGCATACAGGAGAGTCTGGACTGTTGTGAAAAGGGAGGAGTGCAGGGAAACTTATGGGAGCTGCGAAAGACAGAAGCCTGGTGGTGCATGCGAAAGTGCGCATATAGAGGGCTGACTACTGATTGTGCCGCTGGCTTTCTCTAACGGAAGGAAGACAAAAATCTCCCAACTACGCTGAACTCCACTTCCAACTGCACTGAACCTCAGTTTCAGGCGAGACCCTGGGAACCCAGACTCATATGGGCCCCTGAAGTGGATGAAAACTCAGGGGAGCCGGAAAGGCAGAAGTCTGGAGCGTGCGAGTGCAAGTGTGTGCAGAGAGGACTGTAGCAATTACCAAGGGATACTGAGACCCAGGAGCCTCATAGAGCAAGGCTGACGGGAAGCCAAGACTGCTCAGCCCTGAGACTCCGCCCCACCCAAGCTGAACACAGAGGCTTTTGCAATTTTGCAAGTCTTGTATAATAAGGCTGACTCCAACACAGAAGTTCTCCTTGTGTAGACACAGCTGATCCTCACAGCCAATTGGCTTGGTGGTCAATTCACCTCAGTAATACTAATTACAATAAAGACTTAACTACTTAAACAAGGCTGTACACACAGTCCACAAAGGAGTGCACCAAGAGAGTCCACCTCAGGTAATTGGGGATGCGGAACTACTGGGCCACATAGGACACCTAGCACACAAAGCTACTCTACAACTCAGGGAAGCAGCAAAAATGTGGAGACAAAAATACAGATCACAAACAAAATAAATGCAGAAACACAAATGACTGGATATAGCGTTCAAAAACAGTTATAAGGTTTTTTAAGAATTTCCGAGAAAAAAATGAATAAATTTAGCAAGACCCAAGAGGAGATGAAAAAGGACCAACTAGAAATTAAACATACACTGATTGAAATAAAAAATATACAGAGACCTAACAGCAGACTAGAGGAATGCAAGAATCAAGTCAAAGATTTGAAATACAAAGAAGCAGAAAATACTCAACTAAAAAAGAAAAAATAATCCAAACATGTGAAGAGAGTGTAAGGAGCCTCTGGGACAACTTCAAGCATACCAACATCAGAATTATAGAGGTGCCAGAGGAAGACAGAGAGCAAGATACTGAAAACCTATTTGAAAAAATAATGACAGAAAACTTCCCACATCTGGTGAAAGAAATAGACTTACAAGTCCAGGAAGCACACAGAACCCCAAACAAAAGGAATCCAAAGAGGATCACACCAAGACACATCATAATTAAAATGCCAAAAGCAAAAGACAAAGAGAAAATATTAAAAGCAGCAAGAGAAAAACAGTTCATTACCTACAAGGGAGCACCCATACAACTGTCAGCTGATTTCTCAACAAAAACTATGCATGCCAGATGGGAGTGGCAAGAAATATTCAAAGTGATGAATAGCAAGAACCTACAACCGAGAATATTCTACCCAGCAAAGTTCTCATTCAGAATAAAGAGCTTCACAGATAAGAAAAAACTAAAGGAGTTCATCAGCACCAAACCAGTATTATATGAAATGCTGAAAGGTACTCTTTAAGAAGAGGAAGAAGAAGAAAAAGGTAAAGACAAAAATTATGAACAACAAATACATATCTATCAACAACTGAATCTAAAAATTAAGTGAATTAAAAATCTGATGAACAGAATAAACTCGTGAATATAACAGAATCAGGGGCATAGAAAGGGAGTGGACTGACAATTTTCAGGGGGAGGAGAGAGAGAGGGTGAGGGAGAGACTGGACAAAAAAATCATACACCTATTGAAAGGACCATGGGGGTTAAGGGGCAGGTAAGGGCAGAGGGTAGGATGGGAGCCGGGTGGAAGGGAGCTATGGGGGAAAAACAGAGGAACAATTGTAATAATCTGAACAATAAAGATTTATTAAATTAAAAAAGAAAAAAATTAGCTATCAGCCTTTATATATGTATTTAATACTTTCCATTACCTTTTCTGCTGCCACCTACCAACTTTCTTATTCCCTAAAGATTTTAGCTCCTGGTTTACTGTCCATCTTCCAAGTTACCACTCTTGCTAACTTCATACTCATAAATGATACTATTAACACCTTGGATTTGGCAGTTCTTTAATTTTCCTTAAGATATGAAAATGCTTCTTCCTCACTCCTGATGTTTCCACATGGAGAGCATTCATCTGTGTGATACTTTTGGCTCTTTCTGCCCCATGGGAGGTGGAGTAACTTGTCTGATTAGTTAACTTGGAATAAATTGGGCATGTGCAGTTCAGCTCTCCCTTTTTTCTTTTTTTAAATAAACAAAAATATTTTTATTGATATTTAGAGAGAGAGAAAGGGAGAGGGAGAGAAACTGATGTGAGAGAGAAACATTGGTTGGCTGCCTCCTGCATGCCCCTATCAGGGATGTGCACTGACTGGGAATCAAACTGGCAACCTTTCGGTGCACAGGAAGATGCCCAACTAACTAAGCCATACTAACTAGGTACAGCTCTCCCTTCTTTTGCAACCTAACAGTAGCCACCTTGCTTGCAGGAAGCATGTTCTACACCAAGACATACCAGGCCCACCTTGCCTTTAATGGATATGTGACTGAATTTGGGGGTTCAGTAAGTAAGTATACATGAACTTTCTTGTTCTTCAATGCTAATCTACATCCTCTGGCTTCAATGTTAGTAATGAAAGTTATATTTTGGCTTCTATCTGCCACCCCAAATGTCTCAAATTTGTCCAAATTCTCAGGCAGGAAAAAATACTATTATGAGCTCTCTCACTATCTCAATGTTCTTCTAATAATCTCACCCTCCCTACCCACGCCACACTAGCCCATTCCAAAGGTCAGTCCCTTCCCTTGTAAAAGTTATCTGTCTTGCTTATAAACCTCCCTTGGAAAATCAGATTCAATAGATCTAGGATGGGGCCTGGGACTGCTGGTGATTATTATATTTGGGGAAGCTTAGATCCTGTCAATTACCCAAGGGGGTAATAACAAATAATAAAACTGACTACGTCAGACTGCTTCCTGCTACACAATTCAAAGATGAAATATTCCTCCTCCATGGGAGGAACTACTTCTACTGGGCTCAACATACACACCCTCCCCCTATCATTATCCCTACCCCAGCCTGCCCATCTTGGCAGCCCATCACCAATGATACTCCCCCCTAGAAAAACTGATTTCAAGCAAATGACTGTGACTATGTCCCATCTTTCCAATCTTCTCCCTCTACAGCCCCAACTCTAGTAAGGCCGCTGCCAGTCAGGTCTGAACCTCTAATGCATTAATCCTACCAGTTTCCACTGCCCCTCATAGTTTGCCTTCATGTTCTCAATTTCTTCCTCCCACATTTTAAGATTTTGCTGTCCTTTCTACCCTTCTGTCCTCTGATACCGCATGGCAAAACTCACACTATAGTTAAATCCAATCCTCCACTCCACCTAAACCAGTGGTCGGCAAACTCATTAGTCGACAGAGCCAAATATCAAGAGTACAACAATTGAAATTTCTTTTGAGAGCTGAAAACCGTCTTCTGTGCATGGGCCATGAAGTTTCAATCACACTGTACGTGTGCGCCCACACATGGTATTTTGTGGAAGAGCCACTCTCATGGGGCCAAAGAGCCGCAGTTTGCCGACCACTGATCTAAACCATCGAGTCCAGCGGGAGAAAAATCACAACCACACTAAAAGGTCACATTTATAAGACACAAATTCAAGAAACAGGCCAGCAATCCTATTCCATTTTCTTAACTTTACTCTCAACTGATGACCTCACTTCATGATTCACTGAAAAGAATTCAGAATTAGGCCACTTTTCCTCCACAAAATCCACTAGTCCTCCTCAACTGTAGCTACAGACTAGGCATTTTTTTTGATACAACAGATGAATTGTCTCTGCTCTGTGGGGCCTGATCTCATGTCCTCTGGCATCCTTGAGCCTGCACTATTTCATGGACACTGCTCTTCTCAAGGTCTCTCAAGACCAGCCTGATTCCCATATCTAATAGTCAATTATCTATGTTCATGCTTCTCCTTGCAGCACTGATCCCACTAATTACTCCTTCCTTCTGAAACCCTTTATTTGGCTTCTGTAACGGTCCAGTGTTTTCCCTACTACTTTTCTGGCTTCTATTCCTATAAGTGACTAATGTCTGGAAGCCCTCAGGGTTCCATCTTCTTCCTTTTCCATTAAATACGTTCTCTGCAGCAGTAACTCCCACATATTTACCTCCAGCCCAACTTCTTCCCAGATTAGGAGACTCATATAATCCAATTGCCTGCTGAAGAGCTCCACTTAGATGCACAACTGGATTTATTATATGTCAAGTTTGAACCCTCATGACTCCTTACCTTTCCAATTTTCCCATTTTAGGAAATGAAATACTATTTGAACAGCCACTCCAGACAAAAATTTTCTTGGTTCTTTTCCCCTTTCACCCTCTTCCAATCCATCAGCATACTGTTGGCTCAAAATCACAAATATATATCAATCCAACCATATCTTACTATCTCGAATCACTGAAGAAGCCCCTTCACTGGTCTACTATTCTCTCCACAGAAGCCAGAAGATGCTTTATAAAATTTAAGTTATAGCACCTCCACTCTTCTGCTAAAGTAAAAAACAAACCTCTAATGGCTTCCCCTTATCTTCTCTCTATATAAAAGCCTAATGTGCTAAGTAAGTGTCTGACCTTTTCACCATTCGCTATGCCACACACTGACCATCAAGGTGCAGATACTCCTACTGGTAGGTTAGCTTGCTGCTGGGGTCCAGCCAATCAGGATTGGGCAAGGTGGGCCGGACATGCCCTAGTGCCCTCCCACAACCCCTTCCTGGCCTCTAAAATAGTTCTTCTAATTAATTTCCTTTCAGTGTGCATGAATCCATGCACTGGGCCTCTAGCCTATTAATAAAATCCTAACTCCTCACATGGCCTAAGGGCCCTACCCAGATGACCGCCCACCTTTGTTCTCCTACCTCTCCTTCCCCTCTCTAGCTTCTCAACCAGATATATCTGCTTACTGTTGGTCTTCAGACAATCTGAACTCATTCCCTCCAAAGGGCTTTAACCCAAGTTCTCTTAGCCTGCCTGGTTCCTCCCCAAGCATCTGATATAGACCTAGAAAACAGTAAGTGCTCCAAAAAACCTGGAAACATGAAAGAAATTGATATATGCCTATTGGAGGAATGGAATACTCCAGAATGACTGTAGTAGAGGGAGTAAGGTAAGTCAGGATCTTATTCCCAGTAAGGTGGCAAGACTACAGAGTTTTAAGGGGAAGTAACATGACCAGTTTATCTTTTGAAAAGACCCCTTTGGCCCAGTCAGCATGGCTCAGTGGTTGAGCATCAACCTATGAACGAGGCCACAGTTCGATTCCCAGTCAGAGCACATGCCCAGGTTATGGGGCGTGTAGGAGGCAGCAGCCAATCAATGATTCTTTCTCATCACTGATGTTTCTCTCTGTCTCTCTCCCTTTCTCTCTGAAATCAATAAAAATATTTTTTTACAAAGAAAAGACCCCTTTGATGACTGCATGTATATGTGGAGCAAGAGACCCAGGAAAACCTGTGAGGAGAGTGACCAGTACTGGGGTGGTGGCTGTGGAGATAAAGAAGTGGGTGGAACTCCTCACTTACAAAATGGAGACAACAATACATTAAATGTATGCATGTCTGCCCCAACCTCATCCTTGAGTCACCTTTGTCCAGTGCCCAGCAGAGCCTGGCAGAGAAGGGATCAGCAAGTGTTTACCGACCATATCTGTTGTTAGGACTGAATGAGAGAAGGTCCATGAAAGGAGCTGGCACAAGCCAGCGGTGGCAAAAAAGAAACAAATCTGTTTAGTACAACTCCCAGCATTTACCAATGAGAAAAGGACCCAGCAAGGGGTTTGCCCCATGTTCCACTGCCAGTCAGTGGCAGAGGAGGGACTGGTGGCCAGAAAAAGGTAGTGCCAGAGGCCTTCTCAAGGCTCCTGAGACAAGCAGTAATAGACAATGGGTTCTGTCCTATCCTGCTAAGCTCCACCCACTCTATCACCTATCCCTCTAGCTAAAAATAACACCACTGTCCTCATGGCAACTATGCCAGCCCCAGAGTTTTCTCTCAACTCCAAAGACACAGGAAGGTCTGGTGCTTCAGGCTCTGAGGCTTTTGGTCCTACAGGAGCTGAGAACTTGAAGTTGCAGGGACACCTCTTGGCCAGGAAGAGCTAAGAGGAATAGCAAGACCCTCTCAGAGCCTCACCTTCTTCATCTGTAAAGTGGGAATAATCAACCCCAACCTTGCTGAGTCCTGAGGATTAAAGATGTCATACAGACAAAGGATAGCACAATATGCCCTCCTCAATGGGGGCTTCCCCCCTCCATCCCAGCCAAGATCCCTCACTTCCAAATGTAGCCTTCTCTCTTCCCACAAAACCCAATGCCTCAAACTTGACGCACTGATCTCTCCATAGCACGACAAGCCTCTATCCAACTCTGCCACTAACATTACCTTTCTGGGCTTCAATTTCATCACCCATAAAATGGGGACATCTACTCTGGTCATTACTTCATAATCTACTACTGATAAGATACTACAATTGACCCTGGAACAACACAAGGGTTAGGGGCAATGATCCCACTCACTCATGTAAGCCCAGCCCATATGGCTCAATGGTTAAGCATCAGCCCATGAACCAAGAGGTCACCAGTCCAATTCCAGGTCAGAGCACATGCCAGGGGTGCAGGTTTGATCCCAGTAAGGGGGTGTACAAGAGGCAACTGATGGATGTTTCTCTCTCATTACTGATGTTTCTATCTCTCTATCCCTCTTCCTTCCCCTCTCTTAAAATCAATTAAAACCTATCTTTTAAAATTTGCTTTACTGCCCTAGCCAGTTTGGCTCAGTGGATAGAGGATCAGCCTACAGACAAGGGTTCCAGGTTCAATTCTGTTCAAGGGCACATGCCTGGATTACAGGCTTAATCCCTAGTAGGGGGTGGGTAGGAGGCAGCCGATCAATATTCTCTCTCATCACTGATGTTTCTATCTTTCTCTCCCTCTCCCAAATCAATAAAAATATACAGGTATTTTTTTAATTTGCCTTCTTAAAAAAAAAAAAATCTGTGCAAGGAGCTCTTATATTTCTCCGCATAATGTAAAGACTTGGGATTTCAGGATGACTGACTTGCTCAGTGACACAAAAGTTCCAAATAAAGATTTTGCATTAAAGTAAGCAAAAACAACAAACAAACAAAAAAATTTCCACAATTAATTTGTTTTTTAAATCTGGCCCTGTCCGGTGTGACTCAATTTGGTTGGACATTATCCCGTGTACCAAAAGGTTGATTACCAGTCAGGGCACATGCCCAAGTTACAGGTTTGATCCCTGGACAGCCTGCATGTGGGAGGCAGGCAATCAATGTCTCTTTCTCTCTCTCTCTCCCTAAAATCAATAACATAAAATACATAAAAATAAAATAAAATCTTTAACTTCTGACGCCTCCAAAACTTCAGTCATCCTTGGTATCCATAGGGGATTGGTTCCAGGACCCACCCAAGAGGATACCAAAATCCATGGATGCTCCAGTCCCTCATGTAAAATGGCATAGAACTGCCCTCCCCAAATAGCTGTTGGTTAAAGCATCATCCTTATACACCAAGGTTTTGGGTTCGATCTCTGGTCAGGGCACATAGAAGAAGCAACCAATGAATGCACAAATCAGTGGAACAAGAAATCAATGTTTCTCTCTCCCTAAAAACCAACCAAAATGTTTTAACCTTTAAACAATAATTAAATGGGGCCTAACCAGTTTGGCTCAGTGGATAGAGCGTAGGCCTGTGGACTCAAGGGTCTCAGGTTCCATTCCGGTCAAGGGCATGTACCTTGGTTGCAGGCACATACCGAGTAGGGAGTGTGCAGGAGCAGCTGAAAGATGTTCCTCTTTCATCAATGTTTCTAACTCTCTATCTCTCTCCATTCCTCTCTGTTAAAAAAAAATATATATATATATTTTTTTTTAAATAAATAAATAATAATTAAATGGGATAGAATAATGCATATGGCCCTCCACATAAGCAGATTCAACCAACTACTGATGGGAAATACCACAGATGTGAAATCTAGAGACATGAAGGGTGTGTTTATTGAAAAAAGCCACATATAATGGACCCATGTTGTTCAAAGGTCAACTGTAGTTCACAGATTTTCTGCAAGTCACTTTCTGTTACAGCCTCAGCTGCTTTCTCGGTATACAAGGGGATCCAACCCACCTCTGATTATTCTGTAAACACATGCAAATCACCAGATACAAAGCAAGAGCTCCATAAATGTTGATGCCTTTCTCCAGATTTAATGGTGTCTTGAATTTACTTCAAAAGCGGCTAGCCAGCACGAACTGGTTTTTTTCCAAGAACATTAGTTGTTCAAGTGTTCTTTGATATACACTGGTGAGATGTGCCTGGCTTCATTGGTCCCAGCTGTAAGAAGGCAAGTTACCTTCATTTCCTGTGCCTCAGTACACTCATTGTAAAATGAGAAAGTAAACGCCGTGTGAATAAAATGAATTAATCTAGGATAGAGATATAAGATGGTGCCCATCCCCTAGTAAATGCCCCAAATACTTAAACTATCAGTATATCATCTTCAATCCATAGGACAGCAAGAAGAATTGTTCTAACCACTCCAAATTTTCTTCGAGATTCTCTGCAGGACTGTCCTTGTCAGCCAGACGGGTGACCCCAGAGGTGGAGTAACAAGCCCAAAGTCCCCTGTGAATGTACAATGCCGGGCTTGGATTCGCTCTCCAGGCCTCGACTCACACGCCTATTGGGGGGCTCCAGTTCCCTCGCTTTCCCTGTAGGAAGCTCAGAGAAGGACTGGCACTTGTCTGAGACCACCCAGCTGGCCAAAGAGCCGGCCCAGGCTCCGGAAGCAGGATCTGGACCTCCTAGAATAGGTCCTGGCAGATGCCAGCAATCCCAGGCCACGGCCAGGTGCGCACTTCCCGCCAGTCCCAGCGGGCTCGGTGCGAAACGTGCCGCTTGTTGGAGACTCCGTAGTCCACGCCGCAGTACTGGGCCTCGCGGGGTATGCCGGAACTCGTAGTCCGCGGCCACCCCCCGACAACCCGGTAGCCGTCGCGCGAGAACTCCAACCCCCAGATGGCCTCGCGCGGCCAGGATCGCGCGAAGCCAACGATTCAAGGGGGTCCTCAGCGCCTCGCGTCGGCACCCCGGCCGCCGCCGGCACGGGCCCCCAACGGAAAAGGAACAGAAGCGGCCTGCTTCATGTCCTGGAACTCACCGACTTTGTAGGGCAGTTTGTCCGTCATGCTGACAACAACTCTGTACGGAGTGATGGACACAGGCGAAAGGGGCCGGGCCACGTACAGGAAACCGGAACGGGGCGGGTTACAACGGGAAGGGATCTGCTCCTGGCGCTGGCGCCTTTAAATATCTCCTTCTTATTTGCATATTCATGATCTCGCTAGGGCTGAGCCATGGGGGCGGGGCCCAATGCACAGGGGCGGTACCAGAGTGAATTTGGACCTCTCCAGAGAAGAGGACAGGTTTAATTCCATATGAGTCTGAATGGAGCTCGGGGAGAAGCCTGAGAGCAAATGAGAGATTGCTCTTTGTTTCGTTAAGCCAGTGAATCGATTTCAAAACCGAGTGGAACTGAAATTCCAACCAGTTCATTTCCCTGTGCCTCAGTTTCCTCATCTGCGGTATGCTATCTACCACACAGATTATAAGTAAAGTTGCAATAGGTCAGTTACCCAGAATCCCAGACCTTCCACTGAGTTTAGGTAAGTTTGTGTACATTTTTATACTTTTAATACATATGTAAAATCATTAAATACTTAGTAGAATTCTTTGTGTTTAAAACCTTCTATAACTGGTACCATACTGTTCTGGCTGAATCCAGCAGATGTGCCTCAGCCAGCACCCTGTCTCACCAATGTGCCCGTGGCTTCCACTTTCCTAACTCTCCTCCAACTGTTCCTTCTCAGGCCTTAACAACTTCCTCCTTCACTAGCGCCATTAAGTGTTGATGTTCCTTTTTCCTCTTTGCTCCATCTTCCCGGGCCTTCTCACCCACACTTATGGCTATTGTGAGCACATATCCAGGTGATTGAAGTATTCATGGAATAAAACAGTCTTACCCAGAAGCCACCTGTTTCCCTTCTTAGTCACATGCCTCTTCTCCTCAGTCCTGGAATTATCTTTACAGTGCATTTTGTCTTAATCATTTATTTGCTTTATTTTATTTTATTTTTTTAAAATATATTTTAATCCTTTTTTACAGAGAGGGATAGTTAGAAACATCGATGAGAGAGAAACATCAATCACCTGCTTCCTGCACATCCCCTACTGGGGATGTGCCTGCAACCAAGGTACATGCCATTGACTGGAATCAAGCCTGGGACCTTCCAGTCTGCAGTCTGATGCTCTATCCACTGAGCCAAACTGGTTAGGGTTTATTTGCTTTTCTTAATGGTTCTTGACAATCAGTAAACAGTACATTATTTAGTTTGCCTTTTTTGTAAATGAAAGCATACTGCATATATTCTGCAACTTGCTTTTCTCTCTCAATATTGCTGTGATTCATTCATTTTCATTGCTATATAATCCATTTATTTATTTTATTATTTTAAAATATGTTTTTTATTATTTCTATTGATTTCAGAGAGGAAGAGAGTCAGAAACATCAATGATGAGAGAGAATCGTCAATCAGCTACCTCCTGCACACCTCCTCCTTGGGATCGAGCCCAAATCCTGGGCATGTGCCCTTGACTAGAATCAAACCCAGGACCCTTCAGTCTGCAGGCCAACACGCTATCCACTGAGCCAAACCAGCTAGGGCTATTCACTTTTTTTATTGATAGACTTTGAGTTGTTCTTGTCTGCCCATTTAAAAATAGGTGATTTGCCCTGACTAGTTTAGTTCAGTAGATAGAATGTTGGCCTGAGGACTGAAAGGTTCCAGGTTTGATTCCGGTCAAGGGCATGTACCTTGGTTGTGGGCACATCTCCAATAGGTGTGCAGGAGGCAGCTGATGGATGTTTCTCTCCTATTGATGTTTCTAACTCTCACTCCCTCTACCTTCCTCTCTGTAAAAAATCAATAAAATATTAAAAAATAATTAATATTATTATTTTAAATTTGGTAGGTAAGATTTGTTTTATGATCCAGGAGTGGTAAATCATGGTATGCACATGTTCTTTGAGCATATGAAATGAATGTGTTTTGCTGTTGTTAGGTGGAATTGTTCTGTGTCAATTAAATACTTGGTTGACCATGTTGTTGAGGTCTTCTATATCTTGCTGATTTTCTGTCTGGTTGTTCCATCAGTTGTTGAGGGGTGTGTTGAAGATTCCAACCATAATTATAAATTTGTCTATTTTTCCTTTCAGTTCTGTCAGTTTTGCTTCACATATTTTTCAGCTGTTCATGCAGATGCATTTAGGATTGCTCTGTCTTCTTGGTGGGTTGACCCTTTTTATCATTATATAAGGGAAAAGAAACAAACAAACAAAACATTAGGAAAGGGAAGGGATTTCTTAGTGGTAGGTAGGGTGGAGTCCGGGCTCCTGATGTGGTTGGCTGGTAGGGTTGGGGTGGTGATCATTTTCCTTTGCAAGTTTACTATCAGGGTGATCAAAATTAACATGTGAGGTAACAATGAGGCTGTGGGGAGGCAGGTGTTCCCTCATATTTTGCTTTGGGGATTGTGCATTGGTCCAGCTTTCATGGGCTGTAACACTCTGGTAATAGCTAACAAGGTTACAAATGCATACCCTTTGACCAGCAGTTTCACTTGTAGCAATTTATCCCAGTGGTGTCAGCACATGTGAAATTACCTTAAGAGCAAAAAATTAGAAACAGTCTAAATGTCTTTTAGTAGGAGACTTGTTACATTTTTTAAATGGTACATTCCACATGGTGAAATACTGAGGCAGCCACTTTTTTATTTATTTTTACTTGGAGATATATAGATATATAGATTTTTTTTTTATTGTTAACAGTATAACAGATGTCCCCATTTCCCCCCTCCACCCCCACTCCCGCTTTGCTCCTCTCCACCCAGCCCCCACTCCATCCCAGGCCTTCACCACATTATTGTCTGTGGGCAATGCATATATGTTCTTTGGTTAATATCTTCCAATATTTTTTTTAAATGCATCAGAGGCCGGCATTTCTTTTTAATTGATTTTTTAAATATATTTTATTGATTTTTTACAGAGAGGAAGGGAGAGGGATAGAAAGTCAGAAACATCGATGAGAGAGAGACATTGATCAGCTGCCTCCTGCAACCCCCACACTGGAGATATGCCCGAAAGCAAGGTACATGCCCTTGACCGGAATTGAACCTGGGACCCTTCAGTCCGAAGGCCGATGCTCTATCCACTGAGCCAAACCGGTCTCGGCTTAATTGATTTTTTACAGAGAAGAAGGGAGAGAGATACGTAGTTAGAAACACCGATGAGAAACATCGATCAGCTGCCTCCTGCATACCCCCGATTGGGGATGTGCCGGCAACCAAGGTACGTGCCTGGGACCTTTTAGTCTGCAGGCTGACTCTCTTTCCACTGAGCCAAACCAGTCTCGGCTCTTCCAATATTTTTTATTTATATATTTTTATTTTTTTAAAAAAAGGCACTTCTTTTTTTAAAAAAAAAATATTTTTATTGATTTTAGAGAGGAAGGGAGAGGAAGAGACAGATAGAAACGTCAATGATGAGAGAAAATCACTGATTGGCTGCCTCCTGCACGCCTCCTACTGGGGATCGAGCCTGCAACCCAAGCATGTGCCCTTGACCAGAATCAAACCTGGGACCCTTTCCAAAGGCTGATGCTCTATCCACTTAACCAAACTGGCTAGGGCTATTTTTTATTTTTAAATGTTATTTATTTATTTGAGAGAGAGAGAGAGAGAGAGAGAGAGAGAGAG